>QEPC01001717.1:1310547-1350289 GCA_003113815.1 Sphenodon punctatus | reverse complement strand
AAAAAAAAAAAAAAAGTCTCTGCACCAAGAATTTTCACATTATATTAAAGATGCATTATATATTAAAAATGCTAAGCAAGTATTAAAACTATTGAAGAGGATGTTACACAATTGTAGTACATACATTATGTTGTTACTCTTATGGGCTCTTCCAATGTTCTGACACCAGCGATATGTGGAGATGTCATAAACAAGGAGTTCTTCCAGAGAAAAATAATTCCATCGTCTTATCCCTGAAAAACAGAAACAATGGCTTTTCAAGCTACTGAAGCAGCTGTGCAGAACACCTCTTTCTCTTGGCCTTAAAGTGGTTCTTACCCCCTTGAAAGCCATCTCTGTTGATTAAAGCAAGAACAAAACCATCAATTTCTGGATAGGGTGAGCTTTGGTATCCTACTATGGGGTCTGCTGGAGAGGAGAAAAGGCTACATGAGTTACTGTTGCATATTATATAACTTGGACAAATACAGGAGGTTGCTTTCGTTTTGTGACTGACACGCTACAAAAAAATAATACAGTACATTGTTGCACTTTCGAAAATTGATTTGTGCTTGCACCTACCAAAGGAAGCAGTGCACAAAACATGTGCTCCCATGACAGGATTGACAGCTACGCAGACAGGATAACTTTAGTGATTGAAGGCTAAAACCTACCCCTCCTGAAAAATGCAGACATGCAGCTATTTCTAGTTGGGCATTATAAGCAGAAGCAGTATTTAACAAATTCATTAAACGGACCAGGAGTTGCTTGTTGGTGTACAATGCATTGTGGGGATGCAAGTGAGCAGATAGAAGCAAATCTTTGGTCCATTTGGAGCAATTCTCTGCTCAGCCAGCCATTTGTCCTTTTTGTACTGCCTATGCCCAGTAGCTTCTTGGCCTAAAGTGAGAGCAGGACCTTGGGGAAAAAATGGGACACAGAAACCTATCTAGAACCTTTCTATGAATCACTGGGTCATCAGAACTCACCAATTGGGAAATGCTGATATAACTTGCATCAATCCCATATTTAAGGCCTCTAGCTTATAACTCCATCAGTAACTTACGCTTACTCCTTAATTAGTGGGAAATAGCCCAGATACAATAGATAATTCACAACTGAAATGTCTGTGCAAGTTTAGCAGCTTGGTGAATGCACAGTACTCCAGATGAGATATGTTTCACAATGAAGTAAGATACCTTGTAATACTCACGGCAAATTACCAAGAGGCAAACATTTGCTGTAGATGTGAGAATATGGTTTATGTAACAAAATGTATTTAACATTGTGAGGTACCTGAAGGACTACTGGTAATTTTACTGTCTAAACAAATACACATCTCTTTCTTCTCTTCTGGGTTGCTGCAAGATAGAATTTGAATACTGGCTGAGAACCTGACCAACAAAAGAGAGAAAGACAAAAAGAGAGAAAACAAATTAGTAGAGATTGAAAAATAAGCCATGGGTTCACGTTATAGCACACCATCCAACGTCTTCCAACTTTGTTACTTCTTTGTTTCAAACACAGGAGTAACCCATTTGTTCTAACTTTCAGAGTTTCCTTTGCAATCGTCTAACAGATAATATGTTGTCCTGCTCCTATGTATATGGTCAGGAGTTCTTTTCCACAATAATTTCAATACTGGAGATCTACAGGGAGGCCTCTTGCTCTCTCACCTACTCTCTGCTTGGTGTGCTGTCATATGTGGTACTTAACATCAGACAACTAAATACAAAACGTTTGGGCAGCTTTCAGCAGTTTCTCATTTCAAATCATCAGCTGCAAAGAATCTAGGACTTTTTTGTGCTGCTGACAAATTAGGTGTTTTCAGACAAGCACATTACTCACCCAGTATTCACTGCATAACCATTAGTTACTAGTGGGTTTTTTACACAAGCACAGTGGGTACTGGGTGGGGAGGCGCTTGTCTGAAAACACCCATTGTCAGACAGGAGCAAACTTTGCTAACTATTTCTCGTTTCTTCCTCATACACACATTCACGTCAATAGACGTCTTTCAGGATCGAGTCCACAAGTGTATATGGGGCTAGGGGACAGAATATGTACCACTGTGGGGGAAGTACAATGAATCGTCCCCTTTTAATGTAGCTCAATTAATGACCGAAACCTGCAAGGTGCTTGGCATCTCCCAGAATTTAGGACTAAGTCTATTCTCTGTATAGAATGTATGTTATGTGCTTGGACAGACTGAGTAAACAATTGATTCATATACAAAAGTCCATTTAACTTTCAGACACTGGCATATCTGTTTTGTATTAAATGGACCAAAACAAGTTGCTCCTAGATATCCATTTCAATGTGTCCCGTAAATGATAGAAATGGTAATAGAACCCTTGTCAGAAACAAGCAAGTATGCATGTAAGTAAAGAATTTTTTTAAAATTAGAAACCACCACAAATGGTTCTCTGAATTTATTGCACATTTGAATACTGGTACAGAAAGGAGAACTGGTAACCTACCTTTGGTGAATTCCTTTCTCTCATATGCTCTGCATACTCCTCCTGCTGGGGTAGTTCTACCGTTGACCGCTAGGAGGCAGATGAACTTTTTTCTTCACTGCGCCTGCGTCACGGAGCTACCCGGCTTCCTAGCCAGTCCATTTGCAAGCTGAAAAATCTGATCTTCCTCCCCAGAAATAATCTAGAATCAACGGTTGTGAGAACCAGGCCCCTTTCCCCTTGAAAAACTTAACTGGATAAGAAATCCCCCATATAAACTATGAAATTGATTATATTCTCGTGCGAACCACCTTACCTAAAACCTGACAAGAAGAACTGGTTCCACACCCCCTGCTACTATCTGTGCTGCTTGGCAGGGCGGGTCGGAGGAGTATGCAGAACATATGAGAGAAAGGAATTCACCAAAGGTAGGTTACCAATTCTCCTTTCTCCTCATAGCTCTGCATCCTCCTCCTGCTGGGACGTACCCAAGCAATCTGACCAAAATCAAGGGTGGGAGCCAGCAGCACTGGGAGTGTCCAGTACCGCCTGCAGCACCCTTCTGTCAAAGGCTGCATCTGCTGATCGAAAAACATTAATCTTATAATGTTTGACGAAGGTGTGAATAGAAGCCCAAGTGGCCGCCCTACAGATTTCCTCTTAGGAGGTCCTCACCTTAAAGGCATATGAAGTGGCAGCGCTGCGCACTAAGTGTGCCCAAATCTGAAGGGGAGGAACTTTACTTTTTGCTTTATATGCCTCTACAATTCCCTGCTTCACCCATTTAGAGATTAACGTCTTTGCAGCTTTACGCCCCTGATGCCCTGGTCTGATGTTCACGAACAAGGCCGTGGACTGTCTGAACCTCCTAGTCCTGCCTAGATAAACCTTTAGGGCCCGCCGGACATCCAGCGTATGCCGGGCCTTTTCCTTTGGATGTACCGGTCTGGGGCAGAACGAGGGCAGAATGACTTCCTGTGTCCTATGAAAAAAAGAATTAATCTTTGGCATGAATGCCTCATCCAACCTCAGAGTCACTGAGTCCCTCTGGAAGGTACAAAAGTTGCTCTCCATGGACAGGGCCCCAAGCTCCGAGACACGTCTCGCTGATGTGACTGCTATGAGGAAAACCACTTTTAGAGTCATAAAATATAACGATACATGTTTCAAGGGTTCAAAGGGGGGCTTGGTAAGGGCCTCCAGCACTAAATTGAGATCCCAGGAGGGAACCCTATGTAGTATGTACTATGGGGGGAGATAAGGTTCTGGCTGCTCTGAGGAATCTCCTAACGTTCCTATGGAAGGAGACTATTCTGTTAGAGACTGCTCTAAGTACTGAATCTATGGCAGCTGCCTGCCTGGCCAGGGTCTTAGCCCTGAGTCCTTTATCTAGGCCGAGCTGGAGGAACTCCAGGACCTGAGCCACCCCTGTCCTGGTCGGATCCTGGTTTTGCTGCAGCGACCAAGACGCGAATGGTCTTCCAAGTGGCTCGGTAGCTTCTTCTGGTGGCGGCTCTTCTAGATAGCTGGATTGTGTTCAGCATCGCCTCCGAGTAGCCTCTTGCCCTTAGTGCTGAGCGCCCAAGTTCCAGGCTGTCAGTTTTAGCGCCTACGTTTCTGCTCTGGGTGAGAAGTGTTGGGACGAGGGGCAGTCTGCGGTATTGTGCCTGGCTGCGCTCAATCGGCTCCGAGAACCACGGTCTCCTGGGCCACCATGGAGTTATCAAGAGAAGGTGCACTTGCTCCCTGATTGCCTTGGATATCGTCTTCTGAATTAATGGGATGGGAGGAAAAGGCGTATGAGAGTCCCCTGGGCCAGGACAGTTCAGTGCATCGGTCCCCTCTGCTTCTCTGCACCAAGCCCGGGACATGAAGCGGGGAACCTGAGAGTTCTCCTTGGTACCAAACAGATCCATCAGCGGTAGTTCGACCCATGCTACCAGCTGTTGAAAAACGGATCTGTCCAGAGCCCATTCGTGCGGATCGAGGGTCTGACGGCTCAGCCAGTCGGCCTGTGTATTGTCTTGACCCCTGATGTGAAGTGCTTTCAAGGATGCTAGGTGCAACTGGACCCATGCGAACAGCCTGGCCGTCTCCCGGTGCAATTCCACCGATCTCGATCCCCCCTGGTGATTGATATAGGCTTTTGCTGTCACATTGTCTGTGTACACCGGGAGGTGTCGAGAGGGAAACGTCAGGAAGAGGTGCTAGACTGCTAGCCGGATGGCTTTCAGCTCGAGGAAGTTGATCCTTTTTGTCGCATCTCACTTTGACCAGAGTCCCTGTGCTGTGTGTGGTCCTGAGTGCCCTCACCAGCCCAGGAGGCTGGCATCCGTAGTTATAACTGTTCTAGTTGGCTCTGTGAGAGACACCCCCTCGCGGAAGGTTTCTGGCCTTAACCACCAGGACATCGAGTCTTTTAAGCCCTGTGAAATGGGGACCCACGGATTGCGCCCGAGCGTGAGCTCTCTCTGGAAACCCCTTAGCTGCCTCTGCAAGGGACGTAGGTTGAAGCGGCCCCATGTCACCTGTCCTATGCATGATATAAGCAGTTCCAACAGCCTCGCTAAGAGTTTTAGTCTCATGTGGTTGCGTAGTCTGAGTAGCCGAACTAGCCTCTGTATCTTTTCCCTTCTCTCGTGGGGAATGAACGCGTGGTCTGAGGAGGTATCTATTAGGATGCCCAGATGTTCCAATCTTTGGCTCGGAATAAGATGACTCTTCTCTCTGTTTATTAGGAAGCCGTGTTTCTCCAAGTAATGGATGGTTCTGCTTAGGTGTTCCTCCACTCTGTTGGGGGAGTTGCCCCTGATCAGAAGGTTGTCGAGATATGCATAAATATGGGTCCCCTTGCTGCGGAGGTTGGCTACTAGTCGGGCTAAGATCTCTGTGAATGTCCTGGGGGCCGAAGACAGTCCGAAGGGCAGGGCCCTGAACTGCCAGTGCTCTCCATTGTAGGCGAATCTGAGCCATTTCTTGTGAGGGCTCCAAATTGGGACATGCAGGTAAGCCTCCCTGAGATCTAAGGCCGCCATCCAATCTCCCCTCTGCAGACTCTGGCATACTGACGCCGCCGTTTCCATTTTAAATCTGCGTCTTCTCACGTGCTTGTTCAGTGCCTTGAGGTCCAGAACCACTCTCCATTTCCCAAGTTTCTTGGAGACTAGGAATAGGATGGAACAGATACCTAAGAAACGCTCGTGCTCCGGCACTCTTTCTATTGCCCGAATGTCCTCTAGTGTCTGGATCTTGTTCATTAGAGCCAGGTGTTTCTGTGCATCCTTGGGGACTGAGGAGGCTAAGAATCTTTGTCTGGGTGTATGCTCCAGCTCTATCTGATAACCTTCCGCTACGCAGGAAAGGACCCAGGCGTCCGTAACCAAGTCCTCCCATGCTACCCTGAATTGCTGGAGCCTGCCTCCTACCTCCAGGGAGGCATAGTCAGGCGTCCTGCTTCGTAGGGGCGGGTCCAAATCCTCTTGGCCTTCGCTTATCGAATCTGCCTGGCCTGAACCCCCTTCCTCAAAAGGCAAAGTTGTTTGTAAATTCTCTGTAGCCTTGGTTGTGAGATCTTCTGGAGGTGCCTCCGAAACCCCTGAATCTAAAGGAGTGGCCTTGAAAAAAAAAACTTTTGGGAGCTACCTGCTGGAGAGTCTTCGGCTTGTCTTTAGTGTTTGCCTCTTCCAACACCTTTTTGAGGCAGACCCCAATGAGCTTGGATCCCTTTTAAGGGGCTGAGGTAAGCAGGTTCTTCGCTGTGGCATCCCCCTGCCACGAACGCAACCAAACCCTGCGCCTGGCTGCTATATTGTTTGCCATAGCCCTGGCAGACCAAGTTAGGACGTCCATAGTTGCATCTGCTAAAAAGGCAGTAGCCATGCAAATGCGGGAGGACAGTTTCTGCGCTTTTCTCTCTGATAATTCAGGATCTTGGGCCTCCTGCATCCAGGCTAGTAGGGCTCTAGATACATATGAGGCTACGATTTTAATATTGAGAGAGGCCACTGTGGAATCCACTGCCCTCTTAAGGGCTGAGTCCACGCCCCTATCAGTGGCGTCCCGGGGGTGACAATCCGCCTCAGTAGGGAACACAGTCTGGCGAGCCAAAGAGGCTGCTGCCGCATCTATCTTGGGGCTTTTGAATAGGGGTTCCTTCCTCCTAGAAAAGGAGTCTAGAGTCCTGCGATCTGGTCATTTATGAGCTTTATCGGGGTGTTTCCATTCCTCCAGAACTATTCTCTCGAAGGCCTTATCTAAGGGCAAACCCTGGTCCCTGCTGTGGATTGTGGGAATATAGTTCCTAGTCTCTTTTTCCTGTGAATCAGAAGATTCCTCTTTAGATGGTCTCTCCTTGAGCTGGAGGGTCTTAACCACCTGCCCAGTGGCCAGGGAACTGCCTGTCTCTTTCCCTGGGGTCCGCGGAGGGCTGTGAACATTCCCCTTCCTCTAAGCTCTGAGCTCTCTTGGGAGGACCCCGACTCAGAATCTGAAAGGGCTATGGCCTGGGCTTGAAGGGCCTGACTGCTCTCTCCCTGGAAATCTTCCTCCTCTGAGCCCTGAGGAGTCTGTAAAATATGGAGCTTGGCTCCCCCCCTGGTGGGGCTTTGATTTCTTTTTCTCTGACCAAGGTCTTCCCGCTCTCAGTGTCTTGGGGGAGGGACCCTTCACGGGGGAACCCTTCTTCCTTTTCCCACTCTTTTTTGTATGGGCGAGCTCCCTGAGCAAGCCCATAATTTCCCCCATGGTCTGGGCAATGGAGGATAGGGAGGGTGCCTGCATGTCCCGTGTCCCTTCCTCCGTGGCCGTCTCCTCTGATCCGCCAGCGGGGGTGGGGGAGCCATAGTGCTGTTGCCGGGATGAGTCTGATGAGCCCTGGCTGAGGATTGCTTGCGGCTGGACCAAGCGGCGCTGGTCCTGTCCGAAGGCGGGGGGAGCGCCGCGGCAGACAATCCCCGCTAATCGGGAAAGCAAAAGCGGCCTCCACTGCTCCCCGGCGTGGTGCGAGGGAGCCGGCGGGGATCAGAGCTCTTCAAGGCCTAGCCCAGCGATCCCGAGACAGCGTCTGGGATCGACGTCCCCAAAATGCCCCGCCGAAGCCTCTTCTCTCTCTGAGGGCTTCTCTTTCTTTTCTTTTCTTTTTTTTTTGTTAAGATCTGCCTAATTGTAAATCTTCTATTTTTCCTAGGGACCTGAGGATCCCGAAGAGCCTCCTAACGGTCTGGAGGCAGACGACAGACTGGCTAGGAAGCCAGGTAGCTCCGTGACGCAGGCGCAGTAAATAAAAAAGTTCATCTGCCTCCTAGCGGTCAACGGTAGAACTACCCCAACAGGAGGAGGATGCAGAGCTATGAGGAGAAACCTGAATTCTGACAAATCTTTACCTGCAATGAGAGAACTATTAGAAAAATTTACCTGTTCAACCAAGAACTGAACTTTGCTAGAATAGAATACACTAATGTTTGTACAACAAGTAGTGGTGTTTGTTGTTGCTACAGGAATCATGAATATAACCAAAGTCTAAACTGTAAAATGATTAACCTTCTGGTATAACGGCATGGTTACCTAACATTGCAGACCAATGAGGAAAAGAAGTATTGTTCTTCTTGAGAAATATTCTTTGCAGGTTTAGGAACAAACTTATTATCTCCAGCTATCTTCAAAACCACATGTTTTCCTGCTTTTGACGAATTATACAGCCGGAAATTTCTGTTCTTTGTATAAACTCCTGAAAGATGACAAGATTTTTAGTGCCTTTATAATTGAGCATGTGTTTTGCTATTTAGTATTTACACCATATCAGTGAATTGCCAAAAAAAAAAAAGCATAATAACTTAACGCATAGAAAATGGTTTGTGGTACTAAAACTATACTTTACTCATTGCATCTTAACTTCCTACTAGGAATTATTTAACAGTGTCACAATAAAAATCAATCGTATTTATATCCCAGTATGAGGATAGTCACTCAAAACTGCTGCATGCACATTTTGGTAAACATCCTGGTCTCTTGTACGGTTTCTAAACAGGACCAAAATCTATGCTTTTCTGAAATTACGAAGAGTTACATAATTATTTTTCATCCTGAACCCGGTTGGCAGTTTCATGCCCCTTGTGTTCTGAATGTCATAACCCCAAACCTAGTAGAATAAAAGAACAAAGCAGCTGTAAGCACACAAGGGTGTTTTCAGACGGGATGGTGGCCAGCTTTCGTGTGCTTGATTCCGCAGACCACCATCATGTAAGTTTGTGCCTGCCATATGTTAGCACAGGATGGATCCTGACTCTGGTGGCAGCTAGCCCAGGCTGTAACTTGGGGAAGTCCCTGAGTCACAGCCCAGGCTAGCCACCACCACGGATATGCTCCCTGTTCGCCGGGCCAGCAGACCCCTGTTACATTAGTTCGGGGGCCTGGCCATATCCTAGCCGCAAGGGGAGCCCTACTCGAGGGAGTAAATACAAGACAGCACTTCACCATATGAAAACACCCAAAGATGCACTTTATCACAAGGATTACCATGTGGCTTAAAAGCCTACGTCTCATTTCCCAGAGTGCATTAGATACTTAGGAGCCTAGCTTTCTTGAAAGTCAATGGATTTTCCTCTCATTAAAAGTCAAGTACAGTTAGGAGCCTGCATTTGTGCCTATACATTTTGTTTTTAATCCCTGAGTGCCTAAGTTACCCTGTGATCATATATTTTGGTGGAAATCCAAGGTAAAAGTCTGCAGTTTTATTACATGGTGAGTTGAACAAGTTATCTCAATTTTACCATAGCTGTTTGATGGAACTTTGGTCTAGGTACTGAAAGACCAAAACTGAAATACAGGCTACTGAGGTGCATTATTGGAGCCGAATGAGGAAGCTTGTATTTCACCCATCTCTAGCCCACCGGTTCCCAAACCTTTGGCCTGTGAGACCCCATTTTGAGGCTTAACATAATCCCACAACCCCAGAGAGCAACAAAGACATGCAACATATAACAGCTGGGCTTGTGACCCCAGCAACTTGGAGGCCCAGCCCAGAGTTTAGGAATGTCTGCCCTAGCCAGTGCTATAAATCTTAAGTTCATGAAAGCCCAATTCATCCCTCAACATTAAACAACCTATTTCCTCTCCAAGATACTCAAAGCAGAAATACTAGTGCTTGTCAATTCCTTCCCTCCCTCCTCCTTTTTTTTACATGAAGTTGGAAATAAAGTATCCATTAGAAGGAATAGGTGTTGGGAGGGACTTGGGGGGAAGTTTTTAGTGGATTTTTATATTTTTATGTATTTTTTATTTTGTAAACTGCCCTGAGCCTCCCTTCTCAGTCCTTGAGGTCAGCCAGGGATGCCGTCTTGCAGGTGCCATCTCCGCGTGATGTTTTTACGATTAGGGCATGCAGGGAGACGTTCTCGGTAGCTGCCCCATGTTTATGGGACTACCTCTCCTTGGAGGTCTCCCTAAGCCCAAGCCTGCTCGTCTTCTGGAAATTATGTAGGACCTTTTTCTTTGGCCATGCATTTGGTAGGCAGGAATAGGGTGGTAGGTGGTGGGGTATCAGGTTTTTTTATTTATTTTAATGGCTTTTTAATTCTGTTTTTATTATTGTAAGCTGCCCTAACTCTCTGCAGGAAAGACGGCATAGAAATATGAATTAATAAATAAAATTAAGGGAAGGGCGAGGTAAAAATTTGAAAATAAATAAATATCTCATCTGAAGGTAGTTCAAATCTGAACATTCGTACACAAATCTGGCTTGTAACAGCTAGTGTCCTCCAGTCAGGCCAATTTTATTGCATCCCTTCATCAATCGGCATGGGTTTGAACAGTACACGTTCTGGCAGGAATATGTGCACTAGAACTATCAAGATACTATGTGTATATCCTTTGCACACTTATATCAGCAATCAGGGACCCATGTTCACTGCATTTTCCGCACTGGTGGCAATGGAAACACAGTAAACTTGGTTCCCTGTCAGTAACACAGACCACATCCACACCTTCTGTTCCACGTAGATTTCAGCTCTGGAAAAGAATCCAGAAGCCAAAACATGCACGGGGCTTGTCCAGTGTGAAATCCCCCCTCGGGGCTCACCTAGAAGATTGCAGAGCAGGGAAATCCAGCTCTGCAATCTTCTGGGTGATCGTCGGCAAAGCCGCGTGGGGAGGCTTTCGCACCAGACAAAGCCCACGTGTGTTTTGGCTTCTGGATTCTTTCCCAGAGCCAAAATCTCCATGGAATTGCAGGTGTGAATGTGGTGTATGTCTAAACAATAATATATTTACATAAAATGAAGCCTGATTCTGCCTTCGATGGGCATGGAAAACCCCCTGTGAAGTCAACAGGAACTCTGTGCATGCATCAAAGGACAGAATTTGTCTTAGGATTCTGTCCAGTAACTAATTTTTAAACTTACCAAGATCCACAAATAGTTGCTTGCCTCCCTTTTTATCATTCACAACTAGAAAAGATATATCAGGATTTTCCTTCTGTTGAGATGCCCCCTTTCCCAGTGTTCTGAATGCATTCAATTGCCCATTCCCAGATGTCTCATTTGCTGCAGCCCGGCTTGCCAGAGACTTGCCAGAGTCAACTATACTTTTGGAAGGCTGGGAAACAATACAATCTGCCCTGTCTTCTGGATCCATGGCATCAACTTTATTCCCAGTTGATTCTAGAGCAGGTTGCAAAATAGTTTTCACAAAGTTACCTTAAAAGAATAAAAAAGAAAAACAAAATTGAACATTTGCTACATTCACACATTAAAAATTTAAATTTAAATTTAAAGTGGTTTTGGTTTTTTAAGTTTCAAATATAAGAATTAAGATAGACTGTGTATTCCTAGTGAAGAGTAATTTTAGGAACCATGTGGGAGATCCTAGCTGTAGTGGGTACTGATATCCTTTTTAGAAATTAAAAACCAGAAAGAACCTAAACAGGTATAGAATGTAACATTATGTTTGCACTACTATTTCCCCCTTATTTACCACTTCTCAAAAAACAAGAGCTAGGGGACACTCTATGAAATCAAGTGGCAGCAGATTTAAAACAAAAAGGGAATATTTTTTTCTACTCAATTTAAGTTATCCGGTGCAACTCATTGCCAGTGGATTTGGAACAGCCAATAGCCTATCTGGGTTCAAAAAAGGACTGGATAAGTTCTTAGAAGATAGGTCCATAAATGAACAGAAGATGTAACCTCTGACTGTTGGTGGCCAGAAATTAATAGCAGGAAATGGCTTGTTCAGTTATAACTGGTTCTGTATTTCTCTGAGGGTAACCATAGTTGACTCCTATCAGAGACAGGATTTTGGGCTAAATGGACCATTAGTGTGACCCAGTATGGCACTTCTTATATTCTTAGGTTCCATACCCTTGGTCATTGCAAGCTCCAAATACAAGTGGGCCCTGGTCCTGCTGGGACTTCTCGGTCCTACCACAATAAAAAATAATCAGGAACAACAAATGCAGATTGGAAGGAGGAAGTGAAGCAAAATGCAACTTCTGTGATCCAAACCTCATATCCAAGCAAGCTGGCCTTTAAACTGCATTAACTGTCCATTTTTATGTGTTGGGGGGGGGGATTATTATTTATACAGTGCCAGACATGTGCCTGGTACTGAACAGGTGTGATAAGAGACAGGTCCGTGCCCCAAGAGATTTTTACAATCTAGAATGGCCAATGCGAAGGTGACAAAGGGGAGGGGCACACAGGAAGATACAGGGATACATTAAAGAAGTTGAAAAGTTGCAGGTGCATGCACTTGGCTTAGTTACTGGGGAAAGGGGAATCTTGAGAATAGACAGCTGTAAACAAGGAATCTAAGGGGGTGAGGAAAAAGGGAGAGAAGGAGGGATCAGAGTGTATGCACTCAAGAAAGGGAGTTCCAGGCATAAAGGACAGCATGAGAGAAGGGGCTAAGACAACTTAGGGAGAAAGTTTGGAGCAGGTGAGGGTGGTGTCAGAGAAGGAGCTACATTCTTGGGTGGGAATACAGCAGGAAATAAGCAAAAAGACATTGAGGACATGTAGAACCTTGAAGGTAAAGAGAGACTTCTCTCCAGCAACGTGACAGCATACATCCATGCTCGCTGTCTTTTGCCTTGGTTCACCAATACAACCATGGTGTGGTGCTTTGCCTGTGATTAGATTATGAATTGTACTGGCTTTACTGAGAAATTACCAGCACGTTCCAAAAATCTGCCTTAATATGCTCAACTAGTTTCCTCTACTAGATTCTCCATAAGGAAAAGCAGTACTCTGCTCTCCATTGTTCTCCTAGCAACAGGAGCCAAACTCATGCTTTGCTGAGCAACCCTAACAGGATGGGCTTCTGTGCCTTGCAAACGCTCCTCACATCCCACAAGAGAAACTGGCAAAGACTGGCACTGTATAGATAGGCTCCCTCAATCCCTTCTCTTTCCTCTCTCCCAAGCCCTTAGATAATGGGACCACTGGAGTCTGAGTTTGCACACTAATATACCTGAACAAGTTTACTCAGATGCTTAAGTGTTAGCAGGATCAAGCTGTTGGTCAGAAGTGCAGCATGCAAAGCACAGGCAGCCACTGCAAACAGAAGCCCAAGCACAGTTACTTGATAAGGAGCAAGAGAAATCTTGTTACTTTGTATTTTCTTGATAACAAACCCTCACTTTCTCTCAGTATTACATGTTAAAACAGTCTGCACACTTACAAATACATTTTTTTATCAATCGTGAATTTAGTTTCATTGTAGCAAAGCAATAATAACTAAAAAAAATTAAAAATGGTTATTCTGACTATTGACCCTTTGTATTCTTAGGACCATAACAGATTTTTTTATTTTTAAGTTGTGTCTAAAAGTGCTACTAATTCAGTCTACTGTGGTGCTTGGGAAAGTCAAACCAATGGGCTGCAATTAATAACTCAAGTGCTCTTATTGAAAGGGCACTGGCTGATGTAATAAAATGCAAGAATGAAGATATAGTTCCAAAATCAGACATCCAGATCACAGATTAATAACCATTTAAAACTAACTGGATCCTGTTCCACGCGCACTTTAATTGCTTTCCAAGAGGCACAGAATCAAACTTCGAGAGGTTTCACAATAACTTTATTGTGGAAGTGGGGTCAAGTTATTCCCACTACTCTCAATACAAGGGGCATGATTGCTTTTTATTTCATTTAAAAGTTACAGCTGCCAAGTTTTGTTCTGCTCCCTAGGTGAAATTTCATTCTAATTATGTAATAATCTAACCTGTATATTTGCCAATTATTTGCATAGAGTACATTAAAGTAGATTTACCAAAAGAGCAGTGGAGTAGGACATGGTGCCAAGTAAAATTTAGCAATTCTGGCCTGTGAGGGAGGCTCTCAGCTCAGGGAAGTAGTCTGAGTGGGCAAATGATTGGTAGGACTGTTAGCAATGCACATATTTCTTCTCCATGCATTACAAATAAATCACACTTACCAACATGACTATTATCCTTAAATGCTGTATTACGTAGTAGAAATAACAAGTGACGGCTAAATTTCTCATCAGTGCTGGAATCTAAATTCAAAACATCCTCAGCTGAACATTGCACTCCATAAAGTTCTTCCAGCTTTTTGATAACAAGCTGAAAAATGCACAAAAAAATAGTATATTGTATAACTTAATTTTGTTCATAAATCTGTGAACAAGTGAAGAGTTTGTCTTCATTGACTTCAAAGGTTTTTTGTTTTGTTTTGTTTTTAATTTATAAAATTCTGGCCAAAATACAAGCACTTGTTGCCCCTTAAATGAGCAATTATGATGCCAGCAGCAGACTGTTGCAAATCTCCTAGTTCTCATAAGTCCAATAAGCTTCCTCAAACATTTTTCTATTACACTGCTTCCAAAGAATAATTGGTGGACTTAATCTATTTTAAATCAACACTCTTTCACACATGTACCCGAGACCAAGCAGAGTATTATTATTAAGTATTTATGTAGTGTGTTAGCGGCCCACCCTTCCACAGCTAAAGACTAGGAGTCAAGAACACTGAGGACTTTCTACATCTGAGCCTGCAGTGGTTCAGCCATTTGATGTTTGGAGACAATATACTTTAGATATGATATTTCCTGTCTAATTCCACTGAGTCCAGGGGTTTCCTCGTAGGATTTAAACCACCTGAGATTTCAGAAATGGCCTAAGGGAAGTTCCTACTGGTGCCTCTGGTTTAAGGATTCCTCAAAGAGGAAAGCCTTCATTTGGTCTATAGCTTATTTTATTTATTTAAATTTATATGCTGCCCTTCCCAAAGGCTCAGGGTGGCTTACAAATAATAAAAGCATTAAACTACAAAAACCCTCCCCACAACCCCTCCAAAATGCACCCAATGCCATCACCCCTCCCAAACCCACAAAACCATCCCAATCCCCTATCCCCACCCACCAAATGCCTTTTCAAATAAAAAGGTCTTGCACTGCCTCCATAAAATGCCCAAGCTCAGACGAACCCCTGGGGGAAGGGAATTCCAAAGCTTAGGGGCAGCAACTGCGAGTGAGTCCTTGTCACATGAACAAGGCTGACAGATGGTACCCACAAGGAGGTGCTCCTGGCAGATCACAGGGGTCGCAATGGAGCATGGAAGGACAGGCGGTCTTTCAGATACGTGGGGTCCAGACCATTTGGGGCTTTGAAGGCCTAAACCAACACCTTGAATTATGCCCAGAAAACTATAGGGAGTCAGTGTAACGATAAGGAGCTTTGGAGCACCCGTGTAATGTGCTCCCAGCGACTTGTTCCCCAAAGGAGCCACACCACTGCATTCTGCACAAGCTGCAGCTTCCAAACGGTCATCAAGGGCAGCCACACATAGAGTGCATTGCAGTAATCTAGCCTCGAGGTGATGAAAGCATGAATAACAGTGGTCAGATCTGAATCAGAAAGAAAAGGCCACAGCCTGCTCACCAGATGGAGTTGGTGAAAAGCGCTCCTTTCACATCAGGTGAGCACAGAGACTGCATGGCCTGGGTCAGATGAAAAAGTAGTAGAGCAGAGTGTCATCAGCATACTGATGACACTTTAACCCAAACCTCCAAATGACCTCACCCAGCAGCCTCATATATACATTAAACAAGAGGGGAGACAGAATAGAACCCTGTGGAATCCCAAAGGGGAGGTCCTGAGGACAACGTCAAGCAATCGCCTATCACCACTCTCTGGGACCTCCCCAACAGGAAGGAGTGGAACCACTCAAGAGCAGTCCCATGCACCCCCACTAGGCCCTGCAGTCATGTCAACAACACCTCATGGTCAACTGTATAAAAGGCCACTGAAATCTAACATGATCGACAGGGTAGAATTCCCCTTGTCAACCTCAAGGCGTAGCCATCCATCAAGGCCACAAGCACAGTCTCCGTGCCATACCCAGGACGAAAGGCTGACTGAAACAGGTCCAAGAATCAGATAGTGTCAAGATGAGTCTGGAGCTGTCGGGCAACTAGCCGTTCAATATCCTTCCCTAAAAAGTGAAGGTTGGAGACAGGCCGATAGCTCACCAGGGCATCAGCATTCAAAAATGGTTTCTTAAGCAGGGGCCAGAAAACTGTAGTTTTAAGGGCATCCAACACTCTACCATCCCAAAGGGAGATGCTAACAACCCCAGCTAGCAATGGCCCCAATGTCTCCCGGCTAGCTTTCACCAGCCAGGATGGGCAAGGATCTAATTCACAACTGGTTGCACTCATTGCTCCAAGCACCTCTAATTCACAACTGGTTGCACTCATTGCTTCAAGCACCTCCCCTGCATCAGTAGGTGATACCAATTGAAACTGATCCAAACAAACAGGACAGGACCGAGCTTCCATAACACCGAACTCTGATTCTGCAGATGAAATGACAGCACCCAAGTCGTGATGAATACGAGCAATTTTGTCTGCAAAGTAGTTAATAAAAATGTCACAGCAGGCATTAGATGACTCCATTTTCCGGTAGAGGCAGACAGCACCAACAGGTCCCTTAACACCCAGAACAGCTCCACCGGACGAGACTTTGAAGACGCTATGATAGCACAAAGAAAGCTTTCTTCGCCACCATCACAGCCATGGCATAATCTTTTTTAAATGATCTATCCCGCAATCAGTCGGCTTCAGCACGAGTTGAGCACAGCCTGCGCTCTAACCGCCTATCCTCCCGCTTCAGCCGCCTCCGTATACAAGGGGGACCTGTGCTGCTGCAGCAGTGAAAGCAGATGCCTGGGTGCAACCGTGTCATAAGAACATAAGTGCCATACTGGGTCAGACCAATGGTCCATCAAGCCCAGAATCCTGCTCCGACAGCGGCCAGTCACGGGGACCTGGGAGAAGCACCCAACAGGTCACCATGCTATCCATTCCCTGTGGGTCATCCCCAGGCTCCCGACAGTAAAGGGTTTTGTTCCCCAATCCTATCTGGCTAATAGCTGCTAATGGAACTATCTTCCAGAAACTTGTCCAAACCTCTTTTAAACTCAGCTATACTGCTGGCCTTGACCACCTCCCCTGGCAGTAAATTCCACAACCTAATTGTACGCTGAGTGAAAAAATACTTTCTTTTGTCTGTTTTTACTCTGCCACCTGTGAGTTTCATGGAGTGTCCCCTAGTTTTAGTACTAGTTGAGAGGGTAAATAACCGTTCCCTGTTTACAAGTTCCACACCACTCATGATTTTATAGACCTCTATCATATCTCCTCTCAGCCGTCTCTTTTCCAAGCTGAAGAGCCCCAACCTATCAAGCCTCTCCTCATACGGGTGCTGTTCCATACCCTGGATCATTTTTGTTGCCCTTCTCTGTACCTTTTCTAGTTCCGCTATGTCTTTTTTGAGATGGGGCGACCAGAACTGCACACAATATTCAAGGTGCGGTCGCACCATTGATTTGTATAGAGGCATTATGACATCCTCAGTTTTATTCTCTATTCCCTTGCGAATAATTCCTAACATTCTATTTGCTTTTTTGACTGCTGCAGCACACTGGGCTGAGGATTTCAGTGTATTATCCACAATCACTCCCAGATCCTTTTCCTGAGTGGTAACTCCTAGCTTAGTACCCAGCATTGTGTACTCATAATTTGGATTATTTTTCCCAATGTGCATCACTTTGCACTTGTCCACATTAAATCTCATCTGCCATTTAGATGCCCAGGCACCCAGTCTTGTAAGATCTTGCTGCAGCTCCTCACAGTCTGCTCGTGTTCTGACTACTCTGAATAACTTGGTGTCATCTGCAAATTTGATCACCTCACTCTTAACACCCTTTTCCAGATCATTAATGAATACATTGAAAAGAACTGGTCCCAGTACAGATCCTTGGGGCACACCACTTTTTACATCCCTCCATTGTGAAAACTGGCCATTTAGTCCCACTCTTTGCTTCCTATCCTTTAACCAGTTACCAATCCATAGCAAAACACTACCTCCTATCCCATGACTTTTTAATTTTCTCAAGAGTCGTTTATGTGGGACCTTATCAAAAGCTTTCTGGAAATCCAGGTACACTATATCTGCTGGGTCTCCCCTGTCCACATGCTTGTTTACGCCCTCAAAGAATTCCAAGAGATTAGTGAGGCATGACTTCCCTTTGCTAAATCCATGCTGACTCTTTGCCATTAAGCCATGTTTATCAATATGCCCAGTGATTCTGTTCTTAATGATAGTTTCCACCATTTTGCCCGGCACAGACGTCAAGCTTACCGGTCTGTAGTTTCCAGGATCACCTCTGGATCCCTTTTTAAATATTGGGGTTACATTTGCCACCCTCCAGTCCTCAGGTACAGTGCCAGATGCCAACGTTAGGTTACAAATTACTACTAGTAGGTTTGCAATTTCACATTTGAGTTCCTTCAGAACTCTGGGGTGAATACCATCTGGCCCTGGTGATTTGTTCGTATTAAGCTTGTCAATTTGCTCTAGAACCTCCTCCAGGGTCACGCTGATTTGTGACAGTTCATCCAATTCATCACCTACAAAGTAGGGTTCCGGCGTGGGTATCTCCCCAACATCCTCCGCAGTGAAGACCGAAGCAAAGAACTCGTTTAGCTTCTCTGCAATGTCCTTGTCCTCCCTGAGTGCCCCTTTTACTCCCTGGTCATCTAATGGCCCAACCGACTCCCTAGCAGGCTTCTTGCCTCTGATATACTTGAAAAAGGTTTTATTATTTGTTTTTGCCTCTTTAGCAAGTCTCCTTTCAAATTCTTTCTTGGCCTGCCTTATTAGCACCTTACAGTTACGTTGCCAGTGTTTATGCTCCTTTGTATTTTCCTCATTGGGGCTAGCTTTCCATTTCTTAAAGGATGCCTTTTTGGCTCTAATAGCCTCCTTTGCGTCTCCATTTAGCCACAGT
This sequence comes from Sphenodon punctatus, assembly GCA_003113815.1. Taxonomy (NCBI): domain Eukaryota; kingdom Metazoa; phylum Chordata; class Lepidosauria; order Sphenodontia; family Sphenodontidae; genus Sphenodon; species Sphenodon punctatus. Next base: position 1,331,544 of record QEPC01001717.1, on the reverse strand, counting down.
GGTAGACGTTTAGTCCTCCTGCTACCTTTTTTAACTTGTGGGATGCATGTAATCTGGGCTTCCAAGATGGTGCTTTTCAACAGCCTCCATGCCTCTTGCAAACATGTAGTCCTTTCAACTGTGCCTTTTAGTTTCTTTCTAACTAGTTCCCTCATTTTGGCATAGTCTCCCTTTTTAAAGTTAAAAGCCAGTGCTGTACTTTTAATTAACTTTCTCCCTCCAGCAACTATGTCAAATTTGATTATATTATGATTGCTATTGCCTAGTGGTTCGGCCAGTTACTCCTTGCATTAGTTCCTGTGTGCCACTTAGGACTAGATCTAAAGTAGCTCCTCCCTTCGTTGGTTCCGGAACCAATTGCTCTAAAAAGCAGTCATTTATGATATCCAGAAATTTTGCCTCCACATCCCACCCCGAGGCGGCATTCACGCAGTCAATATTGGGGTAGTTGAAGCCACTCATTATTATTACATTCCCAGTTTTAGTAGCCTGTCGATGGCCATGGTCACTAGGTCATTCCACAAGGCAACCAGGCCATCGACAGAGTAGCCACTAATGTCACTAAATAAATCCCCCAGAAAATTTTGGAAACCAACTGGATCCATTAGCCTCTGGGGACGGACCAACCTAACCGGTCCACCACCCCAACAAGGGCATAGGAAAGTCGGGATCTGGGCTTTCAGAAGGTAATGATCCGAGAACGACAACGGTGTTGTAACAACACCCCGATAATTGGAAGCCCTCTAACCAGGCTGGTGCAAAACATCGAATCCAACATGTCCCCACCTCATGTGTCGGGCCAGATATTATCTGGGATAGGCCCATGGTTGTCATGAACTCCTGCTTTGCCCCTGAAAGGCTAGCCGCGGCATATATGTTGAAATTACACAAGACAGTAAGACCTCAACACCACCTCCGAGACCAGTTCGGCTAGAGCAGTTAGGGAATCAACTGTGCAGTGGGGTGGTCAGTACACCAAGAGGCTTCCCAATCCATCCCCAGGCAAATCCAGCACAAGGTGGACACACACTATATCAGACAAGTTAGGCACCAGATACCTCCTCCGAAATGTCAAGCTGTCCTTACAGATCACAGCCACTCTCCCTACCCCCCGACCTCTGAGCCAAGACTGAAGCTGCACAGAGTGCCTGGCTGGCACCATCTGGGACAATACTAGCCCAGATTCCTCATCCAGCCAGGTCTCTATAATACATATGAGGTCAGCGGTCTCATCCCGAATCAAATTATGGATGACAGATGTTTTATTTGCCACCAACCTTGCATTAAGGAGCAACAGTGTCAGATCAGAGGCCCCTATTGGCCCCGAAATATCCCAAGATGCAGGGTGGGGGAGTGGGACAAGGGAACAGACACCAAGTGCCTCCTCTGATAGTCCTGCTGGTCTATCCTCCCCCCCGCACATATCTCTCCATGCTCAGAACCTCAATAGTCACCTTGTTTCCTGCTCCCACAAAGCCCCTCCCCCCACCCCACCAGCTCCTGGTTATCAAACCCCATTCCCCAAGGATACCAATCAAAAAGCCCAAAGAGACCATGCGGAATGGGTAGCCAGGGAGGGTCTCCCGAGCCCAGCGCTCCCAGAGGCAGATTCATCAAACCAGGCAGGTGGGGATCACCCCTTCCTCGTCTTTTCTTTGTGATGAATTCAGCACCAGCACCAGCACCACATAGCTCCAGGTAAATCCCCTTCACTCACACACTTCATAGCTATTAACAGATATTTTACTGGAGCAGAAGGTGTATTTCTTAAACTCTCTTCCATTTCCCTTGTCTGCCATATTGAGTACAACATCCCATCACAATTTAAAATACAAAGCACTGACTTTATAGAACAAGTGATAGGGCATAAGCCTAACAATGACCACAAAGGACTGGTTGAATGAAGGTCTCAGCCAAGGAAATGGAGGGAAGTTCAGTGGGCAAGATATTTGGGTGTTTTTAAACAGTGCCATGCAGGGCCGGCTTTAGCCTAAGCGGGGTCTAAGGCAGGGAAGAAATGTGGGGGCCCATATCTTCCGCCAGCGAGCCTAGGGGTGCTCCCCGGCTCAGGGGGCAGCACGCTACCTGTGTCTGGGCTCAGGGCACTCCCCTCTGCCCATCCCCAAGCCTGAGCAGCCATTCGGATTCCAAATCGAATCACTTACCTGATCTGCTGCCGCTCCCTTCGCCACCTCCAGCCTGGGCCCCGTGCCGGGCTCGGAGCTTTAGGTGGGATGGGTACCGCAGCAGCAGATTAAAATCTGCCGTCACACTGCCCGCCGCCCCCCGAGGTTCCGCTGCCCCCCCGCCCCCCACCTGTCACAGTCTCGGCCAGGGGAAATGAGGGAGAGAAAGGTAGAGGCCCCGTGTCTCCCTCATTTCCCCTGGCCGAAACAGCCAGGCAGAGGAGGGGGGCAGTGGTGTGAGGGAGAGGCAGGGCCTCTGCCTGCTTCTCCCTCACTTCCAGCAGAAGTGAGGGAAGAAGCAGAGACCCACCTCTCCCTCACTCCGTAGGTGCCCCCCCTGCCTGCAGTCTCTCGGTCAGGGGAAATGAGGGAGAGGCAGGGCCTCTGCCTCTCTCCCCCTCATTCCCCCTGGCCGAGACTGTGACAGGCAGCGGGCGGGGGGGGGGGAGACACAGAGTGCGGGAGAGGCGGAGCCTCTGTCTCTCCCTCACTCCTGCTGGCCTCCTCCGCTGCCTGTCAGTCGGAGTCGGCTGGGGGCCCAGCGCTCGCAGTCCCCAGCTCCCAGCCACTGTCAGGCCGGGAGCTGAGGACCCCGAGTGTGGGACTCCCCCATGAGCGAGGCCCTGTGCGGCCGCCCTGAGCCGCCTCGCGGTAGGGCCCGCCCTGGTGCCATGGAAGGGCGTCCGTGGCAGCTGAGTGGTGCAGCTGCAGGGTACCCATGCACGCAATGTGCATGGGGAGTGCTTAAAACGAGCAGCTCCCAGTATGGCTGCCTTGGCCACCCTGGCACACATGGGACACTCCGGATTTTTCAGGAGTGCTCTGTGCGTCCGGCAATGTGTAACCGCTGTGTGGGTCACAGAAGCACGCCTCCCCATCACATGAGCAGTTGGAGACATGGGGGGGGGCCATGCGTGGATGCATTTCATTTAAAAACACCTTCTGAAACTCTCCTTTTCAGAACGTCAAAACCAAGGGAATACACCTATGCCCTCACCAGCTCCCAACAGCTATATTTCCAGTTATTTAATGGGTTGAATACAAAGGCACACATTCTGAGAGTGTGGAACTACAGGGGAAATTCATAAAGAAAAGCAGCTTTCTGCTACTGGTCTTGGATAATATATTGTTTTAGCAAGTATCAGTTTCTTCCTTTTTCTTTGCAGAAAAACCTGAGAAAACTGTGCTTTAAACCAGTAACAACTAGAAAACATTTCTCTTGTCATAAAAAATACCTGTTAAATGCCCAAACCAAGTATTGTTTTGCTTAGGATATGTTGGTTTTTAGAATAATTATGGTTAAAATAATTAGTAATAGTATAGTATTATTACTACTGTTCAAATTTTACCTCAATTAACTGGGCAACCATCTTCTCCCCATTCACATCTGGATTTCCTGGTTTGTAGAATTCCAGATCAAAATAAAGCTTGCAAACAGCTTTTTCAGGAATAACTTCATAGCAATGCATAAGACTTGTTTTCTGGTGTTTTCTAAATTAAAAAATTTGGTCAGGAATCATCATCATCCATATTTACTGTACTCTGGATATTAGTGCACAAAATTAAAGATTCCTATTACTCTTTTGTGATGCATACACAGACAAATGTTGAAGAGTATTGCTGTAAGAACTATCCTAGTCTCCTAAACAACCTGATGTGATGTATTCCATTACTATAACTAAAAGGTGATTGTCAATACAAATTTACCTGACCGCTCAGATTCTGTAAAAACAAACTTTTACAATGCTTAAGACCAAATATTTCTATGACTTTAGAAACAAACAAAAAACAGGAAACATTAATTTTAAAACAAATATTCTCATGCAGTATTTTACAACCCAAACAATGAAGCACTAAGAACCTGGAAATAACATTGATTATACACATAAGTGAACCTCAATTCATTACTTTTTTTGCCTTCATAAAAGGCAAAATATCAGCAGTTTATATAATAAAAATTGCTTTCAAAAATGTCTTCACTTTTGAAAGGTATCACTAAAGTATTTAAAGACATTTGTTTACACTATATTACGAGATTCGAGTTGCTAATAATCCTTTAAGAGATTTTTCATTCAATAACAAATGTAAAACCAGAAACTGATCATGTGAAATGGCTGTATGAAATAACTGTATTGAAATTATGTATCGAACTGCTCAGTGACATAATTATTTTTTAGCTGTGCACTAATCTTCACTTGTTGCTCAAGAGGAAGACTAAGTTGAGAAAACTGACATCACCCTGACTCAGAAGGCCTGTGTATGCCTTTCCCAGCCATATGAGGTTTAGACCAGCTGAGAGACTGCTCTAAATTATGCCACTGAATTCTCTGCCAGTTAAGGATAGAGATAGTACTCTCCCTTTCCACCTGTATCCTACCGTTTCCCGTGTTGCAGCTGGAGTTGCAGCTGGTGCAAGACTTGGCTGCAAATCAGAATCCAGCCCTGCACAATCAAAGCAATACAAAGAGACTGGCCCTCCTGTGAGTATTTGGCACTATACTTTTATCCCTGGTTTAGGTAAGTTTGCGTACCACAGGGAAAACCATCTGGTAAGATGTAGAATCTACTCTTTGGCTTGGTACTTCATGACTATGCATATTAGAATCTCTAAATGTATTTTCCAAAGACCAACACAATGAGTATTTGGACTATATGGTGTCAATTATATTGAGCTGGGGCAAAAGAAGTGGTGCAGAAAACATCCTGTGTGCACTATGGTTGCTAAAGAAATAGTAGATAAGACTTATAACTTCTCTCTCTGCCTCTAGAGATGGAGACAAAATAGTTCAGATGATGGGGCCAATCCTAAACCCTCTCACACGCAACTATGTGCATGTGCCCCACAGTCCCCATAGCAGGGGTGCATGCCAGTTGCAAGCATGCATACACAAACATTGTGCACGCTGCATGCATGCGGCAAAGGGCTTAGGATTGGCCCCGATATCTTTTATTGGACCAACTGCTGTTGGTGAGTGATAAAAGATACCATCTGAACTTATTTTGTCTTTATCTCTTACATTTGGGACCAGCAGCAATCACCCTCTCTCTCCATGCATGTAGTATAGACAAGTTCCACATTGCCTCCTTGAGCCAGCTTCCCTGGAACCCATCCCTGGAATGAGTTCCATGCAGACAGAGCCCTGGAGCAATACAAAGTTCATAGGAAGATCTGTGTCATGTATGTTAATTTCATCTGAACTGAGTTTGAACCTAATAAGTACAAAATAGAATTATAAAACTGTCATGATACATCACATTGGAGGAAACTGATGAACCGATAAGTATCTTCTCTATCCTCCTTTATCATTTACAAATACATACCTGTAATAAAACCAAAGCTCGGCATATGTTGTCACAAGGTAAAACCTGTGCCCATCTTTAGTATTCTTTTCCAGAGCAAATACATGAACATCCTGTTTAAATACAAAAAAAGTTAGTTGTCCTATTCTCACACAAAGGATCAAAGCTTTTGAAATTATCAAAGGTTAGCAGCCTCTGTCATTCTATTTTGTCATTCATTTCCTAGTCATTCTATTACACTAGAAAAAATCTAGTGCACTCTGCTGAAGTCAGTAAAGATACTCCGAGTTTACAGTATCTTTTACAGTAGTATAATCAGGACCAGAATCTAGCTCTTACCAGAGAAGAGGATTTTCACTCAAGAAAACGGCATATCGTCTCTAATTGTCTAACACTGGTTATCCTTTCGACTCTGTACTGTTTGTTGTTTTAAAAAAAAAAGATGCCCCTATAGAGGGGGGAGAATGCTGCTTCTAAACTGGCAGCAACATAATTAGGATAACAGCTTTGTCATGACCATTACTTTTGATAACTGACATTTGTGATTTATGGAAGTTACATAAAATAACACTTATGTCTGAAAATATTCAGGAAGGGAAAAACTGAAGGAAAAATAGTATGGAGCACACTACAGAGATGCTGTATTTCGTTCATTTTGCCCTTATTATGAAGGGAGGCAAAGCATCCTGATCTCAGAAAAGTAATTTTTTAAACACCATCCTAGGTTTCTTTACACAGAAGCACTCATTCAGACAGCACTTCTGGCTGGGGAGAAGTACACATAGCAGTGTGTAGTTGCTGGGCAGATGTTCACTATGAACCTTTGCCTACCTTCAGCATTCCAGTACATCTCCAGTAATTCTTCACCTTTCTTCTTATCCTGCCCCACCTATTTGCCGATTTCCTCCTTATGCCCCACCAACTTTAGCCATTGTCTCCCAAGCAAATTTACTCTTCCAAGTTAGCAACAAGTCTAATGTCAAAAGAACATAACAGGTGTTGGTAGCATTGGTGGGGGGCATACTCTCGACCTGGTGTTCTGCACTGGCCTTGAGGCAAGAGATCTGTTGGTGGGGGAGGTATCAACAATGCTGTTGTCATGGATGGATCATTACCTCCTCCGGGCCATGTCTGCCCCCGGAGAGGTGTGGAGCCTATTCGATCAGCTCACCCCCGGAGATTGATGAAACCAGATCGGTTCCAGACTGCTCTGGGGGAATTGCCTTCTGATCTCGACAGCCTTTCAGTAGAGGACCTTGTTCTGGCTTGGAATATCTTGCTGGTGGAGGCCATTGACCGGACGGCTCCAAGGTGTCCACTCCCCCAGCTCCGGCACTGCAGGTTACCCTGGTTCGCTGAGGGGCTGCGGTGATTGAAGCAGGAAGGGTGGCGGTTAGAGCGACAACGGCGCCATTCTCGGTCTGAAGCTGACAGGTTGTGGCATAGAGCTCGTTTACGAGCCTATGCCGTGGCCACAAGGGCAGCAAAGAAGGAATTCCTTGCTGCCCTCATACCAGCCACAAAGTCTTGTTCAGCAGAGCTGTTCCAGGTGGTGAGGGGGCTGGTCAGTCTGGCCACCCTCCACCTGGACGTGGAATCTTCCAGGGCCCGCTGTGACATGTTTGTCAACCACTTTGCAGATAAGATCGCTCGGATTCACCACAACTTTGGTGCTGTAGTTTCTGCAGAAGGTGGAGAGTCAGAGGGTGCAGAAGCCCCGTCTGGTCTGGTTTCATGGGATCTGTTTCAGGAGGTGCTGCCAGCAGGAGCTGTGGATGTTCTGGGGATGGTTAAGGCCACCTGTTGCGAATTGGATCTGTGCCCATCCTGGTTGGTCAAGGCCTGCTGGGAGACATTAGGGCCGTTGCTGGCGGGGGTGATCAATGCCTCCCTTTGGGAGGGCAGAGTGCCAGATTGTTTGAAGGAGGCGGTGGTCCGGCCTCTGCTCAAGAAACTATCGCTTGATGTTGATTCACTGGCCAATTATTGGCCAGTCTCTAACCTCTAACCTGGGGAGGTGCTTGTCTAAAAGCACCTGAAGTCTGAAATTAATTTTGTAGCTGATCAAAAGACAATGAAGGTAGAATCATTACGGAGATGAAGTATGTCTTTGAAGTACCTTATTAGCAAAGACATCTTCCTAACAATTTACTGTCTTACCTCTTTACAAGTCTTGACATAGTTAAAAGCTGAAGCTTGTCGATGAAAAATCTTCCAAACAGAGGATGGTTGCCATGGTTTAGACAACTGTGGTCTGTACTGTGGGCAAAGTGGACTTCTTTTATATTGAGATGATCGTTCTTCAACCTCCTTCAGTCTTTCTTTCCATTTTCTTTTCATTTGTCCTAAAGCAAGCAAGATATGCATCCTGAGAAATATGCAGAAAAACACCTAATCAACAGCATATTTTTGTTTATTTCTCAATCAAACTTCTTCTCAAGATACCATTTATAGACAATTAATAAATGATTAATAAGTGGTTTAATAAAGTGTTATAAAATGTTACAACCTAGCCTCCAAAGACTTACATCCATGCAGAACAGTAGTATCGTGAGTAGGTCTGGATTACTCACAGTGTCTGGTCTGTTCTGTTCTGTTCCACAAGGGTGTAAGTCTTGTGGAATGGAATTCAGCAAACCAATTAGTTGCTTCATATCTCTTTATGACCCAACTCCTCTGATGGCTGTGCTTATCTTTGTGGGTGGTCTGTTACTCGTTTCTTATACTTGCTAATCACTAAGAGCATAGAAACACTCCTAAGTTTAAAAAAACAAACCCCAAACACACACATTTAAGGTGCAATCCTCCAATGGTTCAACAGCAGAAGATTGCATCACTAGTTATGAAACTCCTAAGACCGATCTGAGAATATACGCATGCTCATTTTCACAATACCAACTCTAACAAGATGACTCCCTATCAGCAATATTTACCTTTCATTATCTACAAATCTACTGGGAATTTTCAGGACTTTGAAACAGTGGACTTACTGGCATTCATGAAAGGCACGTGGCACAGCAGTTACTATTATTTAGTAGACCTTTGATGAGTTACAGTAAATGCAGAGTAGGAAGGAATTCTGAAAAAGAAAGTAAAAGCAAGAACTGCGTACGTGCAACATAGACATAATTAAAGATAGGCTTTTATTTCATTTTTGTCCACAAAAAAGTCTTAATACTCTGAGTACTATGGATGATGCAATCCCGAGATACTGAGATTAACGGACCCAAAGCCCCCAAACATAAACAAATTCTCTGGTTGTATAAATTCTGGTAAATTCCTGGCTGTACTGGCGATGAAACTAGCAGCTGGGTTGTGGACTCAGCATGGTTGTTGACTAATTTCCTAATCAAACGCTAAAACCTGGTGGAGAAAGTATTCCCTGCTGTGAAAAATGATAATCTGACATATAAAGAAAAAGCAATTTCAAAGATTTAGGCAATTTATAGGACTTATGAACTATGGGGAGGAAAGCAGTTAATTTTTTTAGATTGCGAAAGTTTCAGAAATGATTTGTCTGTCTTGCAGCAGATATAGAACATTCTTATAAAATTAAGAGTTAGCACATCAAAATCTTATTATTATTATTATTAACAAACATTTATATAGCGCCAGCAGTGTACATGGCACTTTACAAAGTAATAAAATAGACACGGTCCCTGCCCCTAGGGCTTACAATCTGAGAGACAGGAGCTGGGGGAGAGACATAGGAAGGGGAACAGAGGGAGAGACAAGGGGTCTAACATTCATGAAGATGCGAGGTCTCTTATGCCTGCTTCTGCAAATCCTCACCTGCATCACTACTGTGAAATTTCAGAACAGCACAGTAGAAATTTCCTTATCCAGACCCCTCTAATTTGAATTCTTCCTTATTCCAGACATGTGTTATATCACCCACCACTCTCAAACATACTGTATTATTATTGCAGTAGAAGCCTTCCTTTTTTCCTTATAACTAACAAAAAGCATGTCCCCCTGAGGTATTTAGATAAAGAGTTTTCTACTGTACTGCATTATCAATCCTATTTCATTTAAATTTATCACCACGTACTCACAATGGTTGAAACTCATCAGAAGGGGCAAACACATTGTTCCCTAGAAACCTAGACCAGTTTCCCAACTTCTTTGGGCTCAGGCATATCTGTGCTTCAGCAATGTTTTTACAGCACACACACTGGGTGCTTTTAGACAAGTGGGTCCTCACCATCATGCATGTTGCAGGGCTGCATTGGCGCACCCCTGCAACATGCATGACGGGTGGGTAATGGGTGGAGAGGCGCTTGTCTAAAAACACCCATTCTTTCCTGTATACACTACTGGATATAATGCTAAAAACCTTCTTGCATGTAACCAAAGACAAAACAAAGTGGTTATTAACTGAACTAGTAGATGATCTATTGCATATAGTAAATAAATATTACTTAACTTACTATTCATTATAACCGATGCAGCATGGCCTTTTAGGCTAGGGTTCATCCACATATAATTGCCTAATTTTTCAGATAGAGACAAAGTAGTTCAAATATCTTGTATTGGAACAACTTCTGTTGGTGAAACTATGCAAGCTTTGGGGCAACACAGGGCCCTTTCTCAGGCATGTAACAAGTCAGAACTTACATTTACAGAACTTCTTACATTCGGGACCAACACAGCAGCCATCCTCTCTCTCTAACTTTTCAGGGCACATCTGAAAGCCTGCTGAGGCACACTAGTTAGGAACCACTGACCCTATTGTACCGTTCCCAACATAGTTGCTATGCATAGTGGATAACTGAAACCTGGCTGGTGTACCCTGCAACTGCACAATGCTCACTACACCTGCACAACGTTCACTAATCAGTCCAGTTGCCTAAGGCCGTTTTAAAACAGGACACGCCTACACAGGTCCACCCATCCACCACCCACCTGAGCGCCTGTTTGAAGGCGGCATGGGTAGGTGTGCGCTCCTGTGACCCACGCATCACCCACTCATGCCCACGCATGAAGCATCAAGGAAAAATCCAGATGCTCCGTGCAGGGGCAGGAGTGGGCAGTGTGTGGGTAGGGGTGCACACCCATCCCGGTGTGTTTAAATCCCCCCCCCCTCACTAAACATATGTGGGCACTCTAATCAGCATACACGGACACCACCCCGTCATGCCTGTTTAAAAATGGCCTGATTGTCTCGTCTTCACTAGCAATGTGTCATTCACAGCTAATACAGGCTAGAAAGACTTGTTCACAGCAGGGTTAAGGCAAATGGTAGGTAGATTACCTTTAGAAGGTATGTAAGCAAAACTGCATGAAGATATACAAGGGGTCAGCTGTGTCATTTACCAGGCCTAAAGTTTTCAATGTAGAAGGCTCAAAGAGACTCACATAACTTGATTTCCAGTAAAGCCCACTAAGAAAGACAGGCTAAGTCAGGGGGGTTACCTAGTGGATAGGGTATTGGGTTTGAATCTGGGAGACAAGGGTTCAAATTCTATTTTAGACACTAACCCACTGAGTGGCCTTGGACAAGTCCTTGGGAATAAAAATGGCATATTTCATAGGACTGCTGTAAGGACTGTAAAGTTGTAACCTGAGCCCTTGGACTATCTGAACAACAAATAATTAGAAACCTGATCACCACCACGTAGACTGAAAAGCATTGAATTTGTGTACAATGTGTGTTATCTGCAGGGGGGTTGACTTGCAAAGCAGTTTCGTTCTGGCCTGGTGACAGAAAATGTGCCAAGGGAAAAAGGGTCTGGCTCTATTGTATTTCTTTCATAAGTGGAATTACTGCTGATTTAGATCAGTGAAGGGCAGATCAGAATTAGACCTGGGAAATAAGATCCCCCTCACCTAGAAACTTGAAACAATGCAGTACTGTGCACGGAGAGTCGGTTTAGCCCAGACACGCTATGGCCAAGCAAGCTACTTCCCTTCCTCCTCCTGTTTGCCCCTGCCTTTATCCAGGAAGCCTCCTCCTGCCTGGGGCCTTTGAAGTCCCTATGGCGCTGCCCTCTGACCGTCCTGCTCCAGACCAAGCACTAACTTATACTGAGCTCCCTCTTCATCCCAGAGCCCCAGGCAGCGGGGACTGCGGATGTGTCGGTGGGGGTGGTGCCGCCACCGCCGCCTGCCCCCTCTCCCCGCACAGACTCACCTACTACCGGCCCCAACTGCCCCTGTGAGGCGCCTCCCTCCCGCGCTTCCTCGCTAGCACATCTGGATTTTGCCCTTCCCGCCTTTGGATCCGGACCACCGCCTCCTCCTCCGCCGCCGCCGCCAGGGCGGGGCTCAGTCTGGGCGGAGCCTGGAGGAGGCGGAGGAGGGAAGGGCTCAGAAGCTCACAGGAGCGGCGCTGGGGAGGCTGCAGGTCAGTGACTGCTCCCGGGCTGGGTGGGAGACTCTCGGGGAGACGGGGGAGCATTGAGGCGTGGCAGCTACCGCTACCCCCAGTCACTCCCCCCCCGTTGTGGGGGGAGCCGGCGCCACCGCCGCGCCGCTATTGTTCTTGCTGCTCCCGGGTCGGGCTGCTCTCAACTCAGCGCCTGGGGCGCCCCTGGCGGGGGAGCTGCCGCTACCCCAGCAGCCCAGAGGAACGGGAGGGGACCCGCTCTTCTCGCTGACAACAAGCCCAGACATATTGCCCCTGGCCCTAATGGCGCGGGGGAGCTCCCGCTAACAAAGGAGGAAACTGGCGGCTGCGTTGCCTGCCAGAGGGCAAGAGTAGCGGCTGCTTCAACCCTAGGGCAAGCCCGTCACTTTCTCTGCGTGTCTCGCCTGAACTGACCCCAGAGGGACACAATTGAGAATCCCTGCCCCCTGCGCTCTCTGCATGCAGCCAGGCAGCGTGAACCAGTCGCCTCTATTGTCTCTGGTAGCACCACCTGGCTTTCATTTCTAAATCTCTTCGAGATGGGCATGGGAGTTGCACACAGGAACCCCGCCAGGGTGAGATGTGGGATCCAATTGGATATAAACGGTCACAAATAATGCATTGTTGAAGAGGTCCCCAATATGCGGGGATGTGCTAGCTGGGGTTGCAATATGATATTTGATTTGCCTTTGTTGCTGTCAACCATCACAGGATTCTATTTGGGTCTCAAAATGGGGTTACGCAAGCAAAAAACGGAACCACAGTCTTACTGGTAAAAGCAAAATCTTCAGAGGTGACTGTACTACCTACGACTTCCTAGATATCTCTTATTGGACCAACTACAGTTGGTGGAGGTCCCCTAAAAGATATCACTGTACTACTTTGTTTCTATTTCTTATATTTGGGACCAACACGACAATATTACTTTTCTCTACGTTTTTAGATATCTTAATACAATATCAGTCAGCATTGGGTTCACCCACACGAGACATTACTGCATGTTGGGCAGCTTTACCCCAGTTTGGGCACCATTATCCCCAGGCGCAGTGACTTGTGTGCCCAGTAGCCACCAGTTATTCACTGAGGGGCGGCCAACTGGCTGCTACGCCTTGTGTCCTCTGCCTTTTGGGGGACGTAGCAGCCAGCTCCCTGCCCCTCAGTAAATAGCTGGTGGCTGCTGGGTACACAAGCTGCTGCATCTGGTTTCCCCACGGAGGGGGCAGACCGTCTGCCGTGCTCTTTGCTGAAATTGCCCGCAGGGATTGGTCCCAGCTGGGCTCATCTGACTGTATCCATTGTGTCCCATTCACAGAAGGTATCTTAGGAGAGTGCTGAAAACTATATAACTCCATTAACCTCGAGAAGCAGTTCTCTTTTTCTGTGGAAGTAATTTCAACCCAGGGTTTATCTTTTTATTGATACTAGCATCTGGCATCCTTTTATCAGCAAACAGAAATAGACAGAAACTGAAAGGATAGAAAATGGGCTGTCTAGCTGAACAAAGCTGCCCCCAACATTGACCGTAGGGGGCAGCGCATGACCTCTGGAAGAAGTGGCAACCTAATATTTCTCAGCATGATCCTGTAGCATTGAATCTGCACTGATTTCTACTGGCCCAGTGGCATCACTCTTCCCCTGCTTCTGCATGGCAGCACTCATGGGCAGGTGACCAGCTCCACCTTAGCAGCTGGCCCACCAAAGCTGCTATAGCCATACAGGGACCACCAGGCCAACCAAGGGAGCGGGAGTTTCTATCTCCCACTCCCTTGAAAAAGTTTGTGGTTGTGCCCCTGGTAAAGTCCTTTTGCAGTCAGCTGGTCATAAGAAGTGCCATACTGAGTCAGACCAATGAACCATCGAACTCAGCATCCTGTCCTCCGACAGTGGCCAGTCATGATCACATGGGAGAAGAACCAACAGTCACAATGGGCAATCCATTCCCCGTTGTTCAGTCCCAGCTCCCGAGAGTAAGAAGTTCATCCCGTAAGCTACTTGGTTAATAGCCATTAATGGACCTACTCTCCAAAGAAATTATCCAGGTCTTTTTTAAACCCAACTATGCTACTGGCTTGACAATGTCCTCTGGCAATAAATTCCATAAGTTAATTATGCGTTGCGTGAAAAAGTGCTTCCTTTTAAATCTATTTTAAGTATTAAGATATATAAACTATTTTAAAGTACTTCCTTTGTTTTAAATCTGCTGGCAACTAGTTTCATAGAGTGTCCCCTAGTTCTAGTACTATTTGAGAGGGTAAATAACCGTTCCCTATCTACTTGTTCCACACCACTCAAGATTTTATAAACCTCTATCATGTTTTCTCTGTCTTTTCTAAGCTGAAGAGACCCAGCTTGCCAAGCCTCTCTCTGTACAGAAGCCATTCCATAGTCTTTATCATTCTCGTTGCCCTTCTCTGTACCTTTTCTAGTTCAACTATGTCTTTTTTGAGACGGGGCGACCAGAACTGTACACAATATTCCAGGTGCGGTCGCACCATTGATTTGTATAGAGGCATTATGACATCCTCAGGTTTATTCTCTATCCCTTTGCGAATAACTCCTAACATTCTGTTCGCTTTTTTGACTGCTGCTGCACACTGAGCTGAGGATTTCAGTGTATTGTCCACAATCACTCCCAGATCCTTTTTCTGAGTGGTAACTCCTAGGTCAGTACCCAGCATTGTGTACTCATAGTTTGGGTTAATTTTCCTTATGTGCATCACTTTGCACTTGTCCACGTTAAATCTCTTCTGCCATTTAGATGCCCAGGCACCCAGTCTCGTAAGATCCTGTTGCAGTTCTTCAGTCTGCTCGTGTTTTAACTACCTTGAATAACTTGGTGTCATCTGCAGATTTGATCACTGCACTCTTAACACCCTTTTCCAGATCATTAATGAATACATTAAACAGGACCAGTCCCAATACAGATCCTTGGGGCACACCACTTTTTACATCTCTCCATTGTGAAAACTGACCATTCAGTCCTACTCTTTGCTTCCTATCCTTTAACCAGTTACCGATCCATAGTAAGACATTACCTCCTTCCCATGACTTTTTAATTTTCTCAAGAGTCTTTTACGTGGGACCGTATAAAATGCTTTCTGGAAATCCTGGTACGCTATATCTACCGGGTCTCCCTTGTCCACATGCTTATTTACACCCTCAAAAAATTCCAACAGGCATGACTTACCTTTGCTAAATCCATGTTGATTTTAGCCATGTTTATCCACGTCTAGCAATTCTGTTCTTAATTATAGTTTCCACCATTTTGACCGGCAGAGATGTCAAGCTTACCGGTCTGTAGTTCCAGGATCGCCTCTGGATCCCTTTTTAAATATTGGGGTTACATTTGCCACCCTCCAGTCCTCAGGTACAGTGGCAGATTTTAGCAATAGGTTACAAATTACTAACAGTAGGTCTGCAATTTCATCTTTGGTACTGAATGCACCCCGACAGAAGGGCGGGCTGAACTTTCCAGACATGGTCTTATCTAGAGGTTGATAACTGGCAGGAGGTAGTGCCTTCTCTAAAGCTGGATAGGCCCGCCCTGAAGCGGCAGCATCCTTTTGCAGACCTTGCCTGGTCCCTTTGGAGGAAATGTGCATTGAAAATAGACACGGTGGAAAGAGATATCCTTTTTCTCTCCAATCGATTGTGAATCCCTGAGACGGGGGCATGTGCGCAACCTCTGATACGGGCTTTAAGGCAAAAAGGCATAGTATATGCCTCACAGCTGTTCCAGGGTGGCCAGTTCAAAAGTAAAAAGGACATGGAGGCGCTCTTGAGGTCCGCAGTAGACCAGTTTCAATGCAAGCAATTGTGTAGTGTTTTCATGGGAACAAAAAAAAGAGGAAGGGCTATACCTGACCGGCTAAGGAATTGAAGAGGGAGCTATTTGGTGCTTATAGAATAAAAGGACTTATTTCCTGTCTATGCAATTATGGCAGCACATTCATAAATGCTCCGCCTCACTTGCTATTGCTGAAACGCAAACAGAGGTGTATTGCTGAGACTATATTTAACACCCTCTCGTATCTCAAAAATGAATAGCTCTGCCTCCACCCTGTGTTGGAAGGATTGTGAAGACGTAGGGGACCTGTATAATTGTTTATGGGGTTGTGTACACATACAGGAGTTCTGGGCCAAAGTCTGAAGATTTGCTGGGGAGGCTACAGGTCTGGTCATTACCTTTTAAGGCAGAGATAGTCCTTCTTGGCCTTTATCCTAAGATACCGCTTCTGAAGGTTTATAAAGACACCTGTGTCCAGCTGTTTCTGGCGGGACTGAATGTCATCGCCAGAAATTGGAAATGTAACAGAGCTCCAACAATGACTGAATGGTATAACCAAATATGGTATGTGATGACCATGGAGAAAGTTCTCGCAGACTCTGGTGGAAAATTGGAAGATTTCTACAGTACATGGTCAAGGAGCTTCACCTGTTCGAAAAAACAGTTATTTTTGAACCCAATCAATGACACGACACTCTTGCTGAACTTTTGAGGAGTCTTGGGCGTCAGGCTGAGTATTGCAGTCACGGAATGCAGTCATGCATCAGTGCTTTCTTTTTTGGGGGGGATTGAGGGTTTAGAGTAAGGGGGGAGAAAGGGGGGCAATAAAAACAAAATAAGGTAATGTAAGACAGCTAAATATGTGGTACATTAGCCCGTGCTGGAAATAGGGACTAAAGATGTATATGCAATGTCGTAATATTGAATATGTAAAGCTGAATTAATAGCAGTTTGTTTTTTAAAAACATTTTTTTAAAAAANAGGTGCGGTCGCACCATTGATTTGTATAGAGGCATTATGACATCCTCAGGTTTATTCTCTATCCCTTTGCGAATAACTCCTAACATTCTGTTCGCTTTTTTGACTGCTGCTGCACACTGAGCTGAGGATTTCAGTGTATTGTCCACAATCACTCCCAGATCCTTTTTCTGAGTGGTAACTCCTAGGTCAGTACCCAGCATTGTGTACTCATAGTTTGGGTTAATTTTCCTTATGTGCATCACTTTGCACTTGTCCACGTTAAATCTCTTCTGCCATTTAGATGCCCAGGCACCCAGTCTCGTAAGATCCTGTTGCAGTTCTTCAGTCTGCTCGTGTTTTAACTACCTTGAATAACTTGGTGTCATCTGCAGATTTGATCACTGCACTCTTAACACCCTTTTCCAGATCATTAATGAATACATTAAACAGGACCAGTCCCAATACAGATCCTTGGGGCACACCACTTTTTACATCTCTCCATTGTGAAAACTGACCATTCAGTCCTACTCTTTGCTTCCTATCCTTTAACCAGTTACCGATCCATAGTAAGACATTACCTCCTTCCCATGACTTTTTAATTTTCTCAAGAGTCTTTTACGTGGGACCGTATAAAATGCTTTCTGGAAATCCTGGTACGCTATATCTACCGGGTCTCCCTTGTCCACATGCTTATTTACACCCTCAAAAAATTCCAACAGGCATGACTTACCTTTGCTAAATCCATGTTGATTTTAGCCATGTTTATCCACGTCTAGCAATTCTGTTCTTAATTATAGTTTCCACCATTTTGACCGGCAGAGATGTCAAGCTTACCGGTCTGTAGTTCCAGGATCGCCTCTGGATCCCTTTTTAAATATTGGGGTTACATTTGCCACCCTCCAGTCCTCAGGTACAGTGGCAGATTTTAGCAATAGGTTACAAATTACTAACAGTAGGTCTGCAATTTCATCTTTGGTACTGAATGCACCCCGACAGAAGGGCGGGCTGAACTTTCCAGACATGGTCTTATCTAGAGGTTGATAACTGGCAGGAGGTAGTGCCTTCTCTAAAGCTGGATAGGCCCGCCCTGAAGCGGCAGCATCCTTTTGCAGACCTTGCCTGGTCCCTTTGGAGGAAATGTGCATTGAAAATAGACACGGTGGAAAGAGATATCCCTTTTCTCTCCAATCGATTGTGAATCCCTGAGACGGGGGCATGTGCGCAACCTCTGATACGGGCTTTAAGGCAAAAAGGCATAGTATATGCCTCACAGCTGTTCCAGGGTGGCCAGTTCAAAAGTAAAAAGGACATGGAGGCGCTCTTGAGGTCCGCAGTAGACCAGTTTCAATGCAAGCAATTGTGTAGTGTTTTCATGGGAACAAAAAAAAGAGGAAGGGCTATACCTGACCGGCTAAGGAATTGAAGAGGGAGCTATTTGGTGCTTATAGAATAAAAGGACTTATTTCCTGTCTATGCAATTATGGCAGCACATTCATAAATGCTCCGCCTCACTTGCTATTGCTGAAACGCAAACAGAGGTGTATTGCTGAGACTATATTTAACACCCTCTCGTATCTCAAAAATGAATAGCTCTGCCTCCACCCTGTGTTGGAAGGATTGTGAAGACGTAGGGGACCTGTATAATTGTTTATGGGGTTGTGTACACATACAGGAGTTCTGGGCCAAAGTCTGAAGATTTGCTGGGGAGGCTACAGGTCTGGTCATTACCTTTTAAGGCAGAGATAGTCCTTCTTGGCCTTTATCCTAAGATACCGCTTCTGAAGGTTTATAAAGACACCTGTGTCCAGCTGTTTCTGGCGGGACTGAATGTCATCGCCAGAAATTGGAAATGTAACAGAGCTCCAACAATGACTGAATGGTATAACCAAATATGGTATGTGATGACCATGGAGAAAGTTCTCGCAGACTCTGGTGGAAAATTGGAAGATTTCTACAGTACATGGTCAAGGAGCTTCACCTGTTCGAAAAAACAGTTATTTTTGAACCCAATCAATGACACGACACTCTTGCTGAACTTTTGAGGAGTCTTGGGCGTCAGGCTGAGTATTGCAGTCACGGAATGCAGTCATGCATCAGTGCTTTCTTTTTTGGGGGGGATTGAGGGTTTAGAGTAAGGGGGGAGAAAGGGGGGCAATAAAAACAAAATAAGGTAATGTAAGACAGCTAAATATGTGGTACATTAGCCCGTGCTGGAAATAGGGACTAAAGATGTATATGCAATGTCGTAATATTGAATATGTAAAGCTGAATTAATAGCAGTTTGTTTTTTAAAAACATTTTTTTAAAAAAATATCGGGGTTACAATTGTAGTTTTGCTGTGGGTCCCATCAACTCAACAGGTAGTCAAATGTTAGAGCTTGAGAAAATCAGCTCATCCACAACATGGTGGGATGTTTGTGGATTTATTTATTTTTTTAATTAATATTCACCAAAGAAAGTGTATTCTTCAGGAAGAGATTAAAAAGCTAGTGAGCTTCTGCTATGCAAGATGGTTTGGGTGCCATGATGCATTTGAAGTGCTGATCTCCTTGTAGCCAGCCATAATCAATACCTCAGCCAGCAATATGTGAAGATGCAGGAAAAACATTCTGTCTGTTGAAGTGCGTGACCAGCTTTGAGTTTGTGGTTACCCTTATTGTGACAGCAAAATGCTTGCATAGTGCATATACGTGTTGCTCTTCAAAGCAATAGCAAAGCTTTTAGGGCAAAGCTTAGCCCTAGAAATCGCAAAAGCCATGAGACGTGAATTATAATTGGGAGTGCTTAGATATTGGGAACAGCATATACGAACATCACTCCAGATGGTATAAAGAAGCTGTAACACTTGCTGAGTATGTTGGAGTCCAGCCAAGTAAGCCAAAAACAAGTGCAAGAGAGTTAGAAAGAAAATGTAGATGTAGAGGGCTTGGATGTGTATTGTTGTGGAACAGTGAACATTCCCTTCCTGGACCATCTCCTTGCAGAGAAGAGCAGCAGATTTTCCCAGCTGTACCGGAGAGCTGATGCAGCACTATGGTGGGAAGTTGTTCATCCCTAAACCTAAGTTGTTCATCCCTAAACCTAAGTTACTTCACGGATTATGTGCCACAAGCTGATACTCTGCATGCATAATTGGACACGTGTTTTATTAGATGAAAGACTGACAGACTTCCAGACAGCCTTGCTAAGTCCAATGAAGACTTATCTTCCACTGCTTTTACCAAATGTACACACAGGCCCCAATCCATGGTCCTTATGGCTAGTGCTGTGCAATACACACCAGTGTGTGTGTGGAGCATGTGATGTAAGTCAGCTCAGCAGTAGAGGTGAGTGGGAAAGGATTGAGAGTTGTCCCCCCCAGCCCAAGTCTGCTGACGCTCCCCTAAGTCTGTTGCCACAACTCTGCCTCTGCTGAACAGCTCATCTGCGGTGGTGGACTCTGGAAGGCAGCTGATCCCTCAGGCAGCAGCAGAGTGAAGTTGGTGCATATGTCATATGCACAGTAACCATGAATCAGGGCTACAGTGATAACAATATGTGCAACCTTCCCCATCACAAGCTGCAAAAGTGAAAGATCTGTCAGTAGATTGCACCTTATCACCAGGGGACCCATGTTCACTGTGTTTTCCCCACTGCTGTCCTGCTTATCATGTCCTATATAACATCTGTAATAAAACCATTTATTTATTTATTTATTTTTTACCCCACCCCATCCTGCCCCAGGCAGCTCGAGATGACTGACATAGACATTTAAACATAAATATAAAATATCATAAAAACAGCAAAAACCACATAAACATCATAAATATCACGAACATCAATTAAATATCAGTAAAGCTAAAAAATAATCCTACCCACTACCTGTCTTTCCTCACCAAAAGCTTGGCGGAACAGCCAGGTCTTACATTGTCTTTGGAAGAAGGAAAGGCCTGGGGACAGGCAAACCTTGACCAGAAGAGAGTTCCCCAGCCTCAGAGCGGCCACCGAGAATGCCCTCCCCGTTGTGGCCACCCAGGACACCTGGGGAACCTTGAGAAAGGCACTCGCAGTTGACCGTATGGGCCGATCCGGAACCCAGGGAATGAGGCGGTCCCGCAGGTAAGCCGGGCCCAGACCATTAAGGGCTCTAATGTGTTGACTGCGTTGCTGCAATTTGCAGTGATTTTCGCAGAATCAGCCAATCCTCACAGAATCCTCATAGAATCAGGCAATCCTGACCATGACGTGAGGGTAAATAGGCCCCTGGGAGATGAATTGTGGGTGGGTGGGGTCTGAAGGCCCTATGTTTGCATGAGGGAGGTGCTGAAATTCCAGAGGATTTGAGTTGTGTTTGATTAGCAAAGTTGTGATTCTATGTCAAACCTATTACAAATTTGCTTCCCAGCATGCATAGTTATGCAAATCAAGTTAATTAT
>QEPC01001717.1:1280090-1297576 GCA_003113815.1 Sphenodon punctatus | reverse complement strand
TGGACACCCCCATTTCCACCCACGGGGCCTCCTTCAGTTTTCAGGAGGACTCTGTGGATGGAGGTGGGTGATGCGCGGAGGTGGGTGTTGCACGGGAGCGTGCGCGCACCCCCACCCATTGCCCACCGTATTCACACTGGCGAACACCGACACCCACCACCGGCTGTTTACACACACTCACGCCTGAACACGGAGTGGGGGCCGTCTGTGTAAAAACAGCCTATGGCATAATATTTTCAGTGTTTTTTCCCTTCCATTTCTTTTTCTCTCTACAGTACTTTTTAAAAAAAAAAAACATTTGGCCTTTATTGAGCTGTCCACAGTGACTTCTTGGTCTGCTTCCTAAGAGATGACTGACTAATGTGTGTCAGCAATTCATAGCACACATCTAGCTCATGTTACTTTGAATCATTACACTGTAAATTATATCAGGCATTCTACTTGCCCAGTACGCTGTCACGCTGCGGTTCCCAACAGCGGCCATTTTTAAATGGGGCCAGCTGGGGGGCAGTGGCAGGATGAGTGTGTGGTGGGTGTGCACCTCCACCCATCCACTCAGGCCTCCGCATGGAGCATCCCTGATTTTCCCCAATGCTCTGTGCATGGGTATGAGTGGGTGGTGGGTGGGTCACGGGAGCGCATGCCCACCATCACTGCCTTCAGACGGGCACTTGGGTGGGTGGGTGTACCGGCGTGGGCACGTCCCATTTAAAAAAGGCCAGTAACATAGTAATAGGAATGAAAGTGATATATTATGTTTTTATCTTATGTTTTCAAGTTAATAAAGAGGAAGAAAAATGGCAGATGTAAAAGATGGACCACAGCCTGAGCAAACTGTGACAGATGCAAAATCTATCTTTGGTTCGGAAGAGTAAGTTGTCTTTTAAGTGTTTTTTCTTGATTCTAAACAAGTGTGGGAGATTATAGGAACTGAAGAAACACAATCCAATAGCATAGCAAAAGTGACCAGTGTTTCCTTTGGGCATTCTGGTGAAAATGAGTTTAGCTTTCACCATACTACAACTGTCTTGAAAGAAAGGTTCACTTTTCCCTACTTTAGTACTCAGACTGTAATGTGCATAAGTAGTGGCTGTGAATGTGAATGCACAGGTGGCTATGTTCAGCAGCAGGAATGATTCCACAGGGTTTAGGACAGGGATGGGGAACTTTTATGTGGCCCCTTACCAGTGCTTGGATCTGGTTTCTGGATCCAGTCTCTACTCCAAGCACTGAAAAACTGAGCTCAGGATAATGGAGCAGAGATGAGAACATGCACACAAGGCTAGAGGATAGATCCATGACCCAGATCTGTGATCTGGGCCCTCCTTTTTTTATATATACACCTGTTAAGTACCCCCACCCTCAACATCTAAGTGGCCCTCGGAGCTTGTACTAATATTTAACGTGGCCCCCCAGGACAGAAAAGGTTCCCCACCCTTGGTGTAGGAGATGCCTCACCAAAACAGTTCCTTTTACCCCTTCCAGCAACCCACTTGCTGGGGAAGAATAGCTCTATAGCAAACTGTTTTAATGGATTACGGTTATAGCATGAATTGAACAGGTGTACCTAACTTCAGTAAGAACATAAATATTACCAACATTATTTTTCCCCATTTTATAAAGTGTACCAAAATCCTTGCCCTCCCAATAATACTCTTAGCCATCCCTTCACACCCCTAATCTTATTGTTCTAGCATCCTCCTGGTAAGCAAGGAAGTTATCCTAGAGTAAATCCCCGAGTGTTCACACGACACTTAATAATTAGAATGTTGGGGTTAATAGGAGTCCTTTTGTGCACTAGTTATCCTGGATCACACAGTTAATTACCTGCAGTAGATCACCTCCAAGGGTCTTTACTCCAGAAGCCAAAATGCAGTGTGAGGCAGCCTACGTGAAGGGAAGTAACCGCAAAGTAAAATACTCCAAGGCTTTAGTAGAGATCAGCCGTGAATGCAATGTGCCATTCTCTGTAAGCATGTATTTTTCTTCATGAAGCATATTGATGTACAGGTACAAACTTTACGTAGAAGACAAGTAACATTTTTCATTATCAAAAATAAACTTGCACATGTAGTGGCTCTTACTGTTTTCCTGAGAACAGCACTGTTCATCTCACCATCTGTACAGACGTTTAGATGCATGCTCTTCAGGAATCTCTGCATCAGTCATTGTGTGTATTGTACATTCACCAAGAAGATACATAACTGTCTTACATGTACGAATGCAGGGGAGAGACCAACTTGCCATGTGTATTTATGTACTTTAATATGCATATTACTATGCCATTTGAGATTATACAGGTCCAGATTGTGCAAACGCTTGTATGTGAACTAAATTTCAGGTGCATGACCTGACTCTAATTAACTATTTTACAGGGACAGGCATATTGTTTTCACATATGAATAATAATAATAATTAATAATAATGATAATAGAGAGGCAGGAGGGTAAGAAGATGGAGGAGCAACAGGGTCAAGAAAAGATGTCAACGTTGTTTCTTAACCTTGTCATTTTTTACTTTAAGTGCTTATCTATGTAAGCTTAACACTCGATTCCATAAAATACTATGCTAATAAAACTCTCCAGGCCAATTCTGCCTTCAAACACACACAACTTACAGTACTCTAAATAGTAGGAGCTGTATGGATGTATCTGAGGATTCACATTGATGTGTGCAAAGTGGAAGGTTTATTCTTAGCAAGCGTGGCAGGGGTAGCCATCTATTTCCTTTTCATTGTCATGTGTGGTGAACTGTGGAAAAACTGAACTGACCATCTGATTAAAACATATCACTCTGCTTTACTAAACAGATGAAAGGACAGTATCAACTTAGACACCTTTTTGTCTCCTTGTCTTATTTCTTTGTGCTCTCCCTGTTTGTCTTCATAAGTTGTCTCTTGCCATATACTTAGATTGTGAGGAATTTGGGCAGGGATCCTCTTTTAGTTATGCGTTTGTACAGTACCAAACAGCATCATAACTAGAGCTCCTATTATTTTCTAATAAATATTAGAAATCGTAATTCTGCCAAGAAATCTTTTACATTGGCTTGATGTAAGCTACACACGATTCCGTCAACCGGGAGAAAGTATGCCCAGTTTTCTGTTCATCTTGTACATTTGAGAGAGCTATTTCCCTTATAGTCAGGACTTGATCCTGCTAGCTGCTCCATGTGGATAAACTCCTGCATTTTGTACAAAGTCCATGGATAAAAATCCAGGAAACAATTAGGTATTCCAATAATACCAACTAGGCAATTAATGAAGCTCTGTCTGAAAAGATAATTCCTCTTTTTAAAATTAAATTAGACATGGCCAAGATTCTGTCAAAATTGGATTTTTTCTTATATCCGTGCTTGTTGATATTGTGTAAACTCAGAGCCTCTGCGGGAAGAATGTCATAGAAATATGAATAAATAAAATAATCCATTATACTTTCTAATTTTCATGCAGAAAGAGCCTACCTGTTAGCAAGTCAAAGGACTCTGACATACAGCCAGATGAGAGTTACAAAATGGATTACCCAGAAAGGGGAATATGTGTTATAGTAAATAATAAGAACTTTCATCCATCAACTGGTAGGTGTTTGTATTTTTTTTGTTCTCCTAATTAAGTGAGAATGATAAAAATGTGACTTTTTTCCATATTTAATGATAACACATAACTTTATTTATAGGACCATTTAGGCAGCAATTCTGAAATTATTTACCTATATGTAGTTTCAGTGACTTCAGGAGGACTGCTCACAAGTGGTTCTAAGATCAAAGCCTTTGGGCTATGCCAGTGCAAGTGCATTTATGACCACAGCATTCATGACTTAGTAACATATAACTTCCTTAGGAAACATACCTTAAATATGGACGAGTGAGCATCTCTAGAGTGCTTTCCCAGCTGGTTTGTAGTGCAGTTCTAGCTTAACGTTGCAGTTTTGAAGGCTTCTGTACTGGTGGGCTAACCTCATAAAGGAAATGGTACTACATACTGCGCTCTAGTCTATTAATGATGTGTTGATCTGAAAATCTTGTGCAAATAAACCTCTGTGTGAAGAAATTCATGTAATTAATCATACAGGAAAAAGGAGAAATTGATACGATAGAACAGCTCAGCAGAAGATGATGATGTGTCCTCACCAGGGTTCCTAGTTTTCTCTGCCAGTGAGTTTTTGCAGGTGGAAATTTCCCCCTAAAAAACTGGAATCCCACATTTTTCTCTGGGAAAACAGGAATTCCAGTGTTTTTTCTCTGGAAAAGCATGGAAAATGAATGTAGTGATCAGGTTTTTCTGGGAAATTTCCACCTGCAAGAATTCACTGGCAGAGAAAACTAAGAACCCTAATCCTCTCTCTTTCAGGTGATGTCAGCACAGCTATTTTGATTATAAAACAAGTATTTCCATGTATCAAACACTGGAGCTCAATGAAGCCTGGCAGGCTGAGGACTTTGGGAAACAATGCTCAGTGTAAATTAATGGGATTTTTTTAGCTATGGAAAGGGCTATCTCAAGGTGCACCTGGACCTTTTTAAAAAAAATTAGCGGTTATGAAATATAAATTATTTGCCAAAAAATTCTCTGCTTCTCTATTCCAATTTTAGTTGTATAGGAGCAATTGAAATATGTTTTATGTAAAGGAAAAGTTATATTTATATGTGTAATACGTGGATTCCTACCATTCCATATACTGTAAATTCCTGGGGTCAAGTTCTGTGTTTTTGACTGAGTTATTCCAGATTTACCAGTGTAGATTTCAGAACTCACCTTTGACACCCTCAATGACTAATTAGGACAAACAATGGCCATTTTCAAATGGGCCGCGGTGAGTGGATGGGTGGGTGGTGGAGGTGGGTGTGTGCCCGTTCCTACAGGCACACACCCATCTCCACCCATGGAGCAACCGGCATTGGAGTCCATTGCTCTGTGCGCATGGATGATGGGTGTAGCACGGGAGCGCGCACATACCCCCACCCATCTCCCGTGGCATTCCTACGGGCACCTCCACCCATCTCCACACAGCAAAACTGTGTATAGATGGCATGGGGGCGTCTCGTGTGAAAAGGGCCAATGAGGGGGGGGGAAATTGTCCCCCTTTAGCAGAAGAGTCCATCTTAGTCTTCATAAAGTCATTCTACACACCCTTGTTTTATTCTAATTTTCTAAACTAGTTGTACTAGCTAAGGTTCTCTTAACAATTGTTGTTTTCCTCTTTTTGTCTTGTAACTTTGCCTTCCTATACAATTGCTTCCTGTAGCAATTGTATAGTAGACAGTCCCAGATGTAGTTAAAATAATTCTTCTTTTTGAATCCAAAGGAATGGCATTTCGATCTGGGACAGATGTAGATGCCGCACGTGCCAGAGACATTTTCATGATTTTGGGATATAAAGTTAAACTTCACAATGATCTTTCAGTGAACCAAATCGCTGAGGTTTTGCAAAATGGTAAGTAATAGGTAGCTCTGTGTGTTGTGTGACAGTTGCTGAAATGTAGCTATAGTCTACAATTAAATCTGGTTATCTAAACTCTTAAGAAGTGAGTAGCCGGCACTTCCTACAAATGGAAAACTGAATTACAAATTGAATCCAGTTGTAAGCACTGTATTCCAAGTAGAACATTCTGGATCCTGCAATTTTATGGTCTTCATTACATTTTTCTTCAAATTTCTCAGATTATCAAACTATAAACTTTCTTAAACTTCAGTGTGGCATTTTACTTTGTAGTCTACCTGGGGGCATTTTCTTTGTCCCACTAACTAGGAAAGGCTGCAAGGCTTTTCCCTTTGTTCCTTCTTTAGACAAAGAATCTATCCTAGACTTTACACAGTTGTTCTCTACACCTTGCTTTACTATCCCTTTCTCAATTAGTCATGCTCGCTAAAGTTTGCTAACCATTGCTGTTTCCCTCTTTCAGTCTCCTAATGGCACCTTCCTTTAGAAATTGTATATAATTCTACAGGTTTTTTAAAAAAAATATTTCTGTGATCTGCTGTTTCTAGGTATCTTTGAACCAATGTGTGCAAAACAATGGCAATAAGCTTCAAAAATGCTTGAAAGTCATCAATGTTTTCAGTACATTTTCCCCACATTTTTCTGTAGGCCATTACCCATGATGAATGTAACTATGCCCACTTTCATAACAAAAGAGAATTAGGAATTTAACATACCCCAAAGCTGCCCCTGTTGGAGGCTTGGCTGGACTGAGTCTAAATTGTACAGACTTAGCATCCTGGTTTCTCATCGTGCTGCTGCTTCTGGAAGTGCAATGTCAGAGTATGAATAAATTTGTTAACATGTTACCATATGCCATCATGATTAAAAATCAAATAAGACATACAATTTACTCCCTTGATGGAGTAACTTGATGGAGAGTTCCGCACTTGATGGAGAGTTCCGCAGTGGAATATAGATGTTAACTAAAAGCAGCTGTCTACCTTCCTGTGATTCCCATAACACACCCTGCATCAGCTTGCTATCCACTGAGATTGCCCTACCAAAACCTCCCAAAATAGTGGAAATCAATATTCCACCACAGAACTCTCCATCAAGTGAGACCAATATTTGTATTAAATTGGAGGAAACTGGACTCATTACATTTTCTTTACCCTAGAACATTGCTAATTATGGCAGGGGATTTTAATGTGTGCCTAGGAACGTCATGCCCAGACTTTTTTGAGGAAAGTTTATGTAACCTCTTTGATATTCCAACTAGGACCTCAGGAGATGGTGTTATGAATAAGGCTTGTGAGGAATTAAGAGATCTCCTGATGGAGTTAGGGATGATGGTGTTGAATGGATGAGGGGATGAAGACTTGGAGGGGCAGTTTACCTATTGGAACAAGAATGGATAGAGCATAATTGATTATATCATAGTCCCAATAGACAGCTGGGAGCAGTCTTCAGATTTTGAGATAATAATTTGCCCAGATATTGACCACATACCTCTGGTTACTAAGTTAAAGGTGAAATCCCTTAGAGTGGGAATGTTGGATCGGCTCCCACAAAAGAAATTAGAGGATGTTTCTCAGGCTGACTTAGAGATGGTTTGTTAGTTTGGCTGTGCAGATTTTTGATGTTTTATGAGAATCAGTTATGATGGAGCTTAGGGAGCAAACATTAAGGATGGGTTATGGGGAGGTTGTAGAAGTGAAGAATTTATATCTCAGGCTGTCCGCATTACTCAGAGAGAATATTTTCTCTCCGAGAGAAGCTTAAGGAAGAGTACATCTGGGGGGAAATCTTGGGTTATAGGTGGTTTGATAAAAAATGCAGACAAATGAAGTTTCAGCTAATTAGGCTAAAAGGGGAATCTATAAAAGTGGGTACTTTGGAGGCCCATTTAAGATGGTCTGAGGTCAGACAATTATAAGAAGCTGCTGCATTAAAAAAAAAAACTTGGTGCAGATTGAAGAGCACAGTCACCAACAGATAAACACAATGCTATGCATGCCCCCCTCATAAGCATTATAGTACTGTTTTTTAGATATTCATTGTTGTTAACATTTATTTTTTGAACTGACTTTGCAACCTTCACAAGCAACTGGAGACGGTTCATTTAATGTATCACTACTAGTTGTACAAAATATTTTTAGGTTATTAAGTTGGTTTAGGCACACAGAGCTGAGTGAATGTCTCTTGGACAGACAGGAAGGGAAAAAGCCACTTCCTTCTGATATAAAGTGAACTATGCTGGAGTCTTTCCTAGATAGAAATCTACCCTGGGTGATAGTAATAAGTAAACTGATAGACATACTTCCTGGTGGTGCTGAAAGCAAGTTGATAGCATACCTTTTATTCTTTAAAGTAAAATTGAACAAATGTAAATCCCCTGGCAAGGGGATGACATTCCCGGGTGGTGCTGAAAGCAAGTTGATGACAACTCCACTAGAGGTTAAAACAAAACTAAATAAATGGGGATCCCTTGGTAAGAGAACAGCGCTCCTGTGTGGTGCTGAAAGCAAATTGATAACATTCTTCCTAGGTGTTAAAATAAAACTAAACAAGTGGAGATCTATTGGTAATAGAGCAATACCCCTGGGCATGGGTTGAAAGCAAGTTGATCATATATTTGGCATTTCTGAAAGTAAAATTGAATAACTGCAGATCTCCTGGTAGTGCTGAAAGCAAGTTGAGTCTAAATACAGAAATACAAAAGAGTGTGTCACCTAGTGGTACTAAAAAACAAGTGCACTTAAAAAAGCAAACGCTTATATTTTATAAAACTACCCAGGAACAAGTTGATATTCATGGCTGACCTTTCCATCATCTCCTACAGTGTTAGGGGACTGAAACATCCTATTAAAAGAAAGAACAATGCATATAGTACAGTCCGATAACCCAAACTTCTTTTTTCTTTAGGAGACGCATTTATTGTAGGTTGATGCCCATAGACTTAGGGGTAAGAAGGTAGAATTAATATCAGGGGCGGCTGGTGGGTTTTGAGGTTGGCGGGGCAGTAAGGGCGGGTCGGCGGACCTGGCTTTTTTTTTTTTTTTAAAGTGCTGCTGCATGCAGCTGTGCACAGTGCGTCGGGGGAGAGTTCTGGGGCCCTGGGCCAGGAGGGGCATTGCCCCTGCTGTCCTAGGGGGCACACCGCCACTGAGTAATATATCACTCTTGCCCAAGAAGGAAAAAAGCTTGGGTTGCAATTGGTGTTATCAAAGGAACCAAATTTGAATTAGAAAAAAAGATTAAGGATAATGTGAACTACATTATGTGGGAAACTAATCTAACAAATCCGTAGATTGTACTCTGTAACCTCCCTGTTATGTGTTAATTGTTGTTTGTTTAATGAAAGAAAAGAAAACTCCCCCTTCCAACCAATCCTAACTCTAGCACCTGTGGCATGCAAGGACTTCAGTATTAACAATAATCTCAGATCAATACCAGCTAACCTCAGTTTTTTCCAGAGACGCTTCCAATTGACAGAATCAAATGCAGCCTTAAGATCAATAAATGCTGCAAATAAATCTACTCTTCCCAGGAACGCCATACTTTCTTGATCCCTCACCGTCTGGCTTTTGCCTGGGTTATGGCACGGACACTGCACTTGTGGCCTTGGTTGATGACCTCTGCCACGAGCTGGATCAGAGTTGATCTACCTTACTGATCCTCTTAGATCTGTCGGCTGCTTTTGACACGGTTGATCATGAGATGTTGGTGGTCCGCTTGTGGGACCAGGCTGGGGTGGGCAGAATTGTTCTTGAATGGTTCTGCTCTTTCCTGTCCGGGAGGACCCAGCGAGTGGTCCTGGGGGACCATTCTTCATCTCCCCAGGACCTCACGTGTGGAGTTCTGTAAGGTTGTATTCTGTCTGCTCTCTTGTTCAACATGTACATACAGCCTTTGGGGGAGGTCGTGAGGGGGTTTGAAGTTCGGTGTCATCTATACGCTGATGACACCCAACTTTACCTCTTTTATTCAACTGACCCAGGCCCGGCAGTCTCGATGTTCACTCAGTGTCTGGCAGCTCACTGTGGGGGACTGGATGAGGTAGATCTGTCTGAAGTTGAATCCTGGCAAGATGGAGGTGATGCTGGTGGGGGAGTTGGTGACTCCCATCATTGGTGGGGTTTGCCCTCCCTGGCCCCCCAGGTTCAAAGTCTGGGGGTGCTCCTCGATTCACGGCTTTGCCTGGATGCCCAGATGATGGCGGTGGTGAGGAGCGCCTTTTGTCAACTACATCTGATATGCTGGCTTCAGCTGTATATCTCTGACCTGGCCACTATCAACCATGCCTTCATCACCTCAAAACTGGACTACTGCAACACGCTCTACGTGGGGCTACCCTTGGTGACAGTTCAGAGACTGCAGCTGGTGCAGAATGCGGTGGCTCATCTCCTTATGGAAACGGGATGTCGGGAACATATAACACCAATGCTCTATTCATTACACTGGCTGCCTATAGTCTTCTGGGCTTGATTCAAGGTGTTGACCTNTTTCTGCCCTGGGCTGCGGCCAGTCCAGCTCCTGGGTGACAGTGTACTTGACCAGCAGGAGGCAGGAATCAAAGAAACTGACTGCGCATGCGCAGAGTCACCCTCTTGCGCAACTCAGTTTCCTTCCTGCCTCCGTGCCGGCAGGAGCAGTTTCACTCTGCTAGGCAGAGCAGGGCTTTTTTTTTTAAAAAAAGGAAAACTAATAAGAAAAAGGAAAGAAGAGAGGAAAGGGGGCAAAGGAGTTCTGCCCCGGGAGAGAGACACCGGAGCGACCGAACCCGCAGCAGAATCCTGCGCTCCGCCCAGGCCTCCCTGTCCGCGCGGGCTCTCTCCCTTCGCCTTTCCAGCCGTGGATCCTGCGCTCTGTCCCAGGACCCAAGGCACCAGTGGCATCGGGCCTTTTTCTCGGCAGCCCTGCATAGGAGCGAACCCCTCCTCCACCGCAGATCGTAGCGGGCGGCCACCATCTTGGCCACGAGGCCCCAGCCCGGAAAGCACCTCATGCCACCGCCGCAGCCAGGCTGACCAGGCCCCGGACAGACAGACCCCGCCATCGCAGCCAACCGCATTCCGGCACCTTTGCAACGAGCTGCCCCACGCCAACGGCGTCCCGGATCCGTCCCACCAGATGGGACTGCTCCAGCCTCCTCCCCCGCTCCGGAGCGCACGGGGCCCCACCTCAGCACAGCAGTTCCTGCACCACCACCCGGACCGTCCTTCGACCCCACAGGGTGTCAGGTACAGGGATGGGGGGACAAAAGAAAAAAGCACTCCCAGAGGAGGCACAAGGGGCAAAGGGCCCACAGGGAAAATCAGGGGATCTGCCGCCGCCCATCCTAGCTAGGGAAGGGGACCCTCCCAAGGCGGCCCCAGCCAAGGATCCGCCCTCCCCCCCTTCGCAGGACACAATGGGTGCAATTGCCAAGGCCCTCGCCAGCATCATGACCCGCCTCGACAGGCTAGAGCACCCCCTCCCCATAGGGGAGGTAAAAAACCCCGGGGAACTGAGGGTGCGCCCCCAGCCAAATGGCCACAACCCAGGGGTAGGGTGGCTGCAGCAGCCAGGGCCACGAGGCTTCTGGCCTTGGGGTCTGAATCAGAGGAAGAGCTCTCCACCTCATCCCCGGTCCCCCACCCCAGGCCACAATCTCGCTTCCTCAGCCCGAGGGAATCTCAGGGGGGGGGACAGCGACATCTCTCCCTCAGAGGAGGAAGGAGAGCTGGGGGACTCCGAAGGGGAGGGGTCCCAGGCACAGAGCCACGACGCACTGCCGGTTGCCCCTGACCACGGGAGGGAATTCCCAGGAACTCAAGAAGCAGGTGGCTCGCACGCTCCAACTGAAGGAGAGGGCCACAAAGGACCAGCCCTCAGAATCAGAGGATGAGCAGGAGGCCAGGGCCCATATCCCCAGGGTTCACAAACCTGATAAGGGCCTACCCCTCGACAAGGCCTTCGAGAAGCTAGTATTGAACGAGTGGAAACAGTCCACCCGCTCAGACAGGCTTCCCAAGCAGCAACAGCAGCTATACGATTTCTCCCAGCGTAGGGGAGCACTCCTCCACCAACCCAAGGTGGATGCAGAAGCAGCCTCCCTAGCTCGTCAAACCCTCTTCCTGACCGAGGGAGACCTCTATCCCAAGGACTCCACAGATAAGACCATCGAAGGGGTTCTGCGCAGGGGATTCGAAACGACAACCGCAGCCATGAGAATGAACACAGTAACCTCGTATGTCGCAAGAGCCGTCATCTCTTGGTTTCAGGAAGTACAGAATGAGGACATCTCTGAAAAGAAGGCTACAGCCCTCACGTCGCGCATAATGTTAGGAATAGCTTACATAGCCGACGCATCCACGGACTCGCTAAAAGCTTCCACCAGAGCAGCAGCCTCAGGAGTAGCAGCTTGCAGACATCTCTGGCTTTGATCATGGGGCGGGGACCACACAGCGAAAAATCTCATGGTGGACAGCCCCTACAGCGGCCAAAAGCTTTTTGGCACGTACCTAGAGAAGGTATTGGAGGACCATACCAGCAAGGAGAAGTGCACGACTCTCCAGCAGGTGGGCAACAGGAAGCCCTCCTTTCGTCAAGCATGCTTCACAGGAGACTCGGCGGGGCTCAGAAGAGGAAATGCAAAAGGCTCATTCCACAGGCAGCAGCCCAAGGGTAAGCCTGGCTGGCAAGGAAAGAGGAGGTACCAGCCACCCCCTCACAACAGACAGCAAGGGGGCTCCAACCAGAGAGAACAAGAATGACCATCCCATGCGCATCGGAGGCAGGCTTCTGGATTTCTCTCCAGTCTGGGAAGTTTCAGTCTCCGATGCATGGGTAAGGGAGTGCATAGCCCGGGGCTACTCAAGAGAGTTCTCCTCCCCTCCTCCAAGCAAGTTCCTTTTCTCGCCAGTCTCGTCCAGACCACAAAAACACCAGGCCATGCTCCAAGAGATTCACTGGTTGCACGCCATCGGAGCCATAGAACCAGTGCCGCTGGATCAACAGGGTCAAGGGCTCTACTCCATACTATTCCTTGTACCGAAGAAGTCGAGCGAATGGAGAACGGTCCTCGACCTCAAACGCCTAAACAGACGCGTAAAAAAGCAGAGGTTCCACATGGAGACCCTGAAGACAATTTGCCAAGCAATCACGAAGGGCGACTGGATGGCCTCCCTCGACCTAAGAGAGGCCTGCCTTCATGTTCCAATTGTCCCCAGCCACTGGAAGTGGCTCAGATTCGTCTCCACGGGGGCCACTGGCAGTACACAGATCTCCCGTTTGGACTGGCCTCAGCCCCACGCACCTTCACGAAGGTCCTGGTGCCATTGATAGCGAATCTCCGCCTACAAGGGGTCCACGTGCACCCATACCTGGACGACCTTCTCATCCACTCCTCCTCCAGGGAGAAAGCAGTGAGGGATGTCCAGACGACGATCGGGTACCTGACCGACCACGGTTTTCTGATAAACAATCAGAAGAGCCACCTGATCCCATCGCAGCGGCTAGAACACCTAGGTGTGATTCTGGACACAGAAAGAGACTGGGTCTTCATCACCCAACAACGGCAAGAGAAGATCAGAAAGGGAGTGCTCTCTCTCACCACCAACACAACTCTCCGCCTAAAAACCCTGGCAGCCCTCCTGGGCCTGCTCGTGTCCTGCATCCAGCAGGTAGCATGGGCTTGCTTCCACCTGCATCCACTCCAACGCCTTCTCAGACCATGGCAGACACCTCATCGCAGGCAGCAACCCCTGGATACAGATACCACGCACTCTAGCAAGGAACATGTGCTGGTGGCTCACAGACAAGCCGTTCCAACTGGGCTCACCCCTCTCCGAGCCCACACGGGTCACAATCACAACGGACGCAAGCCTGACCGGGTGGGGAGCCCACTCCCAAGCTTTGAGGGCCCAGGGGAGATGGTCAGCGACGGAAGCAGCCAGCAGCATCAACCTTCTCGAGCTCAGGACCATCAGACTCGTCCTACTAAGTTTCCCACATGCACAAAACTCACACGTCCTAGTGTTCACGGACAACACGACAGCAAAGGCGTATGTGAACAACCAGGGCGGATCGAGGAGTAGGACGCTGCACGTGGAGGCATGCACTCTCCTCGCCTGGGCGGAGCTCCATCTGCTATCGCTCAGGGCTCTGCACATCAGGGGAGAAGACAACACGGAGGCGGACTGGCTCAGCAGACAACGCCTGGACCTGGGGGAGTGGTCTCTATGCCCACAGGCCTTCAACCTGATATGCTGAAGACTGGGGTCCCCTCAATGGGATCTGTTCGCATCACCAGCAAACGCAAAGGCCCCCCTGTTTTTCTCCCAAACGAGAGCCCACGGCGCGCAGGGGGTGGACGCCCTCAACTCCCCCTGGCCCCGAACACTACTATATGCCTTCCCCCCATTCCCTCTGATAGGGCGGGCATTGGCAAAAGCCAGGACAAAGAGAGCAGTCCTCATCCTGGTGGCTCCATTCTGGCCGAGAAGTCCGTGGTTCTCGGACATAGTGGAGCTAGCAGTATCGTCACCCCTGTTCCTTCCATAAACCCCGAACCTTCTGACACAGGGTCCCTTCCAATTTGAGGGTTTGGCCCACCTGAAGCTATCTGCATGGACATTGAACGCGCAGCGCTAAGGGAACAGGGTTTCTCGGAGGCACTGATGAGCACTCTCCTAGCCTCCAGAAGACCTTCCACACGCCGGATCTATCAATCCACGTGGAGGGCCTTCCGGGGATGGTGCCAGAGGAAGTTCCAAGACCCAGAACAGGGTCAAATTCCCCAAATCCTGGAGTTTCTGCAGGAGGGGCTAAACTGCGACCTTAAGCCCAATACCCTTGCCAGGCAGGTCTGCGCCCTCGACTCCGTGTTCCTCCCAGCCAAGGGGATCAAGGTAGCAGGTCATCCCCTTATTCGGAGGTTCATGAGGGGAGCCAGGGCTATCTCCCCTCCAGTGATCCACAGGTTCCCCTCCTGGAGCCTCAACCTGGTCCTTGGTGCCCTCCAGTCCCACCCATTCGAACCCCTCAAGAGGGTATTGCTATTCTTCATGTCCATTAAGGTTGCCTTCCTGGTTGCCATTACTTCCGCTTGATGGATGTCAGAACTGGGGGCCCTATCCATAGAGGGCGAGTTCTGCCAGTTCCATCGAGACTCAGTGGTGCTGCGGTTGGACCAGGCCTTCCTACCAAAGGTCAGCTCCCTGTTCCACAGAAGTCAGGAGATTATCCTCCCCTCCTTCTGTCTGCAGCCCACGCATCCCAGAGAAAAGGGAATGGCATTTGCTGGATGTCAGGCGGGCCCTGCGCATTTACTTAAAGGGCACGGCCACATTCCATTCATCATCGGCCCTATTCGTCAATATACGGCCAGGGATGAAGGGTTCTAAGGCTTCAAAAGCCATCATTTCCAGGTGGGTGGTGGCCTGCATTACAGAGGCCTATAAGGCAAAAGGCAAAGTTCCTCCCCAAACAATCTGGCCACACTCCACCCGGGGAGCTGCCACATCGGCCGCCTTCGCAGCCAGAGCTTCCTACGAGGTGGTGTGCAGGGCGGCCACATGGGCCTCCCTGCATACCTTCACAAGGCACTACAAGCTGAACTCTTTCCAGTCGGCAGACGTCTCGTTTGGCAGGCAGGTCCTGCAGGCTGTTCTGCCATAGTGCCGCTGTCTCCCTCCCTACTTCAGGATACCACTTGGGTACATCCCAGGAGCTGGACTGGCCGCAGCCCAGAGCAGAAAAGGGAACTGGGGCTCTTCCCTGTGAGTCCCTGTTCTGCTCGGGCTAGGCCAGTCCAGCGGCCCTCCCGACAGCGGGGGGCGGGGGGGATCTACATACAGTGCAGCAAATCCTTGGAGTGCATTAACCATGTCTTGAGTGCATTGCAGTTTGTTGGCTGTACTACAACTGAGTTGCGCAAGAGGGTCACCCCGCGCATGCGCAGTCAGTTTCTTTGATTCCTGCCTCCTGCTGGTCAAGCACAGTGTCACCTAGGAGCTGGACTGGCCTAGCCCGAGCAGAACAGGGACTCACAGGGAAGAGCCCCAGTTCCCTTTTCTAAAGCCGGACTGTTCTTCTGTAATCAGATTCTGGGATTTCACCCATGTTTTTAACTTTTCCAATAACAATCTAGTATAGACTTTAAAGGCAACATCAAGCAAGGAAATCTGTCGCCTTTCTCAAAGAGAGGAGCAATAATACTTGTAGCCCAATCATTAAGGAATTTCCCAGTAGAGTTAATACATGTAAACAACTTAGCAAAAAGTGGGACCCACCAGCCTATATCATTCTTATATACGTCAGTGGGTATAAAATCTTCCCCAGAGGTTTTCTTGTCTCTCTACTGCAAAATAAAGGATTTAACTTCCTCAGCTGTAACAGGGGGTCATTCTGGCTGATTCAGATCCATAAATTCCTCTACATGTTCCTCTGTATCAGAGGTAGATATATCATTATAGAGCAGAAAAAAGACTGGCCCCATTCAGTCTTAGGAGCAAGTGCTTCAACATTAACTGTTCACTTATTATTTCCCCAAGCTACCAAATTCTAAAATGTCTAAGAATCTTTACTCTCGGCTGCTAACTCAAACTCCTTTCAGAGAGGTTGCAACTGTTTCAACCTCTTTTTGTATAATTTTATAACCTCTCCCAAAATTAACAAAATGTTGAATATAATCAGATGAATTATTAGTCTTTATAAGCCTTGCCATCCTTTTAAGCTGTCAAGACATTCAGCATCAAGCCATTCTCTCTTGTCTCTTATTAAAACAAGACTAGCCCTTCAAGGTAGTTAAAGTATTTTCCCTCAAAGCATTAATAATTTCAACAAGAGTCAACTAATAAACTATTGACTTGGGCCATAGCTGAGTTCTTGTTAAAAACATCCTAGCAAATAGCAGCTCCGCTTTTATTTTCTGCTGTATGGGGATTCCATATGGCGTGCCATTGATTTTTAGAAATAAAATTACACCCAACAAGCTACTATCAAGCTCTCTCCTAACCAAAGGAACCCAAGACTTTAAAAAACTCCTGAAGTGGCTGATGATCACTATCTGCCCTTGTAATTGCAGCAAAATCCATACAAAAACCCCTAGCTATGTCTCTGGATCACAGTAAAATCTATAACACTCTCACCCTTAAAGGAAATAAAAGTAAAATGACCAGAGTTTTCCCCCTTTAAAAGAGCAGGTCACGTGATGCTGTCCTGGCCAGTAGAAGTGGAGGGTCTGCTACTACTACTAATCATTTCTATAGCACTACTAGGCATACGCAGTGTTTTACAGTCACAAATTTTCAAAGATAGATCCCTCCCCAGTGGGCTTACAATCAAGATGGACAGAGGTGAGGTGAGAACACAGGGACAGACACACACACATTCCCATTTTACAGATGGGGAACTGAGGGTGAGAGGTTGTGACTTGCCCAAGGCCACCCAGTGAGTTCATGCCTAGGGCAGAATTTGCAACATGGCTTCCCAGGGACTAGCCTGGCAAAAAATGCTGCTAAAAAAATAGATGCTCTGGGCAGATGATGATCATGTATTCTCTCTCCCGCTAATGTCAACCATGGATTTTTACTCCATAGCAAAGTTAAGCCTTATGCGGAGAAAATTGCTCATATTCACCAAGACCTCGATGCCACAATTAATACAGTGGAGGAGGTAGAGGTGGTAGAAACCCCAACCTGTCCAATTTTGTGGGAGCAATTTCAATCAGTGATGCCCGCTGACGTCGTGGGGGTGCTGGGGACTGTTAGAGCCACCACTTGTGAACTAGACCCGTGTCCGTCCTGGCTGATCAAGAGCCGCCGGGAGACAATGGTGCCGTTGCTGGCTGGGGTGGTCAATGCCTCCCTACGGGAGGGCAAAGTGCCGGGCTGCCTCAAGGAGGCGGTGGTGCGGCCTCTGCTCAAGAAACCATCGTTTGACGTTAACTATCCTGCCAGCTACCGGCCTGTCTCTAACCTTCCCTTTTTAGTGAAGGTTATTGAACGGGTAGTGGCTCAGCAGCTCCAAGGGCATCTCGACCGCGTTGGTTATCTGGATCCCTCGCAGTTTGGCTTTCGT
>QEPC01001717.1:1250092-1267320 GCA_003113815.1 Sphenodon punctatus | reverse complement strand
TATAATTGGGTTGTGGAATCTACTGCCAGAGGCTGTGGTAAGGGCCAGTACTATAGCTGAGTTTAAAAGAGGTTTGGACAAGTTTCTGGAGGATAGGTCCATTAGCAGCTATTAGCCAGACAGGATCAGGGAACATGATGGGAGGGGGGAAAACAACAGGGAATGGATCCCCCCATTGTGACCTGTTGGGTGCTTCTCCCAAGCCTCCGTGATTGGCCACTGTCGGAGACAGGATGCTGGAGTAGATGGACCATTGGTCTGACCCAGTATGGCACTTCTTATGTTCTTAATATGGTTTCATGTTTTAGTTCATTTTGCATCTAAGATATGCTAGAACTTTAAAAATGTGTTTGTTTACTGCTGCCTTTAGTTTTTCTTCAATATGTTTCTTTTCTCCCTGAACTAGGCTTGTAGAGGGACTGAGTTGGACAGTGGCATAGAAGCTGACAGTGGGCCCGAGGAAAGCACTTGTCAGAGAATACCTGTAGAAGCTGACTTCCTGTATGCGTATTCCACTGCTCCTGGTAAGAGAAGCTAATGAAGAATATATTTTGCTAAAACACACATCCGTTTGCTTAAAGTAATACTTCACCTAACTGTCTAAAGTGATTTGAATCCTTTTTTTTCACCTTCTTGCTTTTCTTTCAAATTTTGTTGCCTTTTGAACTTTTCTCTTCAACTAACTAAAGAAGGTATATCAATACTTGCCTGTTCCTCAACAAACTGAACTTTAAAACCTCTCTCAGTCAAATTTCAGGCCTAAGCATTCAACAGCAGTCACGCTTTCTAGCTGCAACTTTGGGGAATATGGGTAACTCAAGTAGAAATGAATAATAATAATTAATTGTGGTAAATGCACTGTTTGAGGTGCCGTTTGAGTACTAGATAATGAATTCCTTCCTGCTGTATAGATTCCTGCTCCATAAACCCCCAATTACTTAGCTACCTAAAGCCCTAGTAGCATCATCCATATTTTATCAGGGAATGGATGGATACCATTTATTCCTGGTTTTACGCTTAGTTTTTGTGCATTGTAACATGTCCTGAATTGCAATGGAATGGGTGGGCCAGAGATATAAATTAATAAATTAATTAAATTGTCTTTTCTTTAAGCCCGTCTATCTAATAGTTTAACTCTTTATAGAATTGTTATTCCATCCCATTTTGCAGGCTTTATATTAGTTCAGTTTGATACACTTCACTTAACAGAATTTATTTTTCCCCTCTCTATTTCTCTGTAGGTTATTACTCCTGGAGAAACTCCTCTGATGGCTCCTGGTTTATTCAGTCGCTGTATCTGATGATGAAACAGTATGCTCATAAACTTGAGCTTATGCAGATTCTAACACGAGTAAATCGCAAGGTGGCAGAATTTAGCTCCTATTCAAACCGGCCTGACTTCCATGCAAAGAAGCAGATCCCATGCATTGTGTCAATGCTTACCAAAGATCTGTACTTCCCTCACTAAATAACTTCACCTTGGTATTTCATCCAGGGGTGCAACCAGAGAGTAGCTGGGGTGCATGTCCACCTTGTCTCTGGATGCTCCCCAATGCCTGACTCCCCACAGAGCAAGCTCATGCTGCTCCTTCCTCCCAGCCGTGTAAAGCTCCACTGTCAAGCACTGCTTTCTTCCCATCACAAGCGAGACAGAAAGCAGTGCTGTGCATCTTCTCTCCTTCTCCACCTTGTGCCATTTTGTTAAGTGCAAGGGCGAAGCACAGAAGTGTGACAGCAGGGTTTGGGGGCAGAAAAGGAACAGAAGGTGATCTGTGGATCCACTTCCTCATCTTGGCAGTGCTGCTCCTGCACTGCTGCTCCCCCAAGAAGAACTTGACAGTGACAGAAAGGGAAGCTGGACCAGGAGTGGGGAGCAACCCCTGTTCTTGCCCTGGCTTGGAAAGGGGAGGCTAGGATGGACAGTGTCAAGGTGCCGCCCTCCTCCTCGGTAAAATTCTGGTTGCATCCCTGATCTCTCATCCATTAAATAATATCCCACTTTTGTCTCTGCAGTATATGCAGAAAGCTACCAGAAAACAGATCTACCACTGAATATCACTAACAAATGTAAGCTAGTGTTCACTTACTGTATCTAGGTAGTCTTAAGGAAACTTTAAGACTCTATGCAGAGAGAAACCTGTCCATTACTGAAGCAATAAAACAGCTCATCGTCAACACTTAAAGCTTTGGGTAATTGAAATACAGGCAGATTTGAAGGTAATGCTTTGAATGTCTGGGAGAAAATAGAAGGAAGAGGCAGGTTGAATTACTTATCAGTCATGGCTTGGCATGACTTTTTTTTTTCCAGCTGTAAGAAAGAGTGGGGAAATAGTTTCTTTTCCATCTTCAAAATAACTGGAGAGCAGATTCCAAGTGTGGCATGTTCCAGTGTTGTTTTTATAATGTTGAGTTAGTGATGTGATCGATGAGTAGGTTTTTAAAACATTATAGAAAAACAGGTGGACTATGGAAGCAGACCATTTCCTTTTATATACAATCACACAACTGATTAAGACATTTAAAACAAGCTTTTGTCCTGCACTTTGGCTTCTATAAATTGTCGTATGAAAGACTGTCATCTTGTCAGTGCTTATTACCCCACTTAAAAATACAATTCATACAAAGGATTTTGTAGCTAAGGAATTGGGGGACTAATCCAGAATAGGCAGTTAGTACAAAAGACTGTTTTTAAACAAGACGCAACTACCCATGTCCACTCATCAACTACCTACCCAAATGCCTGTGTGAAGGTACTGTTGGTGGGTGCACTCTCCCATGACCCACGCTGCACCCACTCTTGACCACTCGTGGAGCACTGGTGGGAGAGCCAGTGTACACCATGCTGGGTTAGCCAAAAAAGTGCATGGGAGCCAACGCCCATACATCCTCAGCCTGTATGAATGGCAGCAGCCAGCCATGTTAGCTGAGTGGTCTGCCATTCAGAGGCACTGTGGGTGGGGAAACAGCCATTGCAAGGCACAGGAACTGGCCAGGAGCACTGGGAGCCCAGGTTCCCCAGCACTCAGCTGGGACATGTCAATTTCAAAGGCCGGCCCTGCCCGCCTCCCCCTCCCCCATAGTCCGTGGAAGTGCATGGGCGCTCCCGCAATACCCATCCAAGGAGCCACTTGTTAGAATCACTCCCCAGGCGCTCCACCTGAGTGGGCGCTCCATGACTGTTCCACTCAACGGATACGTGCCCCCCTCCCTCAGCCGTGCTCTTTTTTAAATGGCCTAAGTGCAGTGGAAAATGTAGGAACACTTAGCTCACGATTCACAAACCACTTACTCTGGAGTAGTTGAAGTCCTGTAGGGAACTACTCCAGAGTGAGTGACTTGTGATTTTTTGACCTAATCCCTTGCTGGATCAAGACCTTTCATATGGTGAACATTTTTTGCCACATTTCATAAAATTTATTTGTTTTTGTTTTGTGTGCCTTTTTTTTTTTTGCACAATACATGCAACATTTAATCTGTTTCAATGTATACCGGTTAAAGTCCTCAGTGTTTATTAGCTAATTACCTCCCATTTGATACTAGCAAAAGTTTGGAAAAAAACAGGCATGTGAATAAAGCAAAGGAAAATGTCAATCACCCAAATCTCTCTATTTTGGGTTTGCATTGTGACACGTTAAGTTCGTTTCTACTCCAGAATTTTTAAACTATTAAGTAAAAGCAAAACCTAAAGGAGTTTTTAATCCAAGGTATAGTGCATCTTTCATCATAAAAGTTGTAATTGAAGAATATCTAAGAGCAAAAGATATTCAAGAAAATCTTTTCTTATTTTTAGTTTTGTCAACCATGCTGTGCAAACAGTTTTACTCAGAGTTGTGTAATGTTTACTGGACAGATTTTATATTAATTGATGTGAGTATGCAATTGTCTAGCCTTTTAGTAAATTAAAAGAAAAACTCCAATTGGAACTGGCAATAATAGATTAGATTGATTAGTAATGACTTTTTAAACTTT
This sequence comes from Sphenodon punctatus, assembly GCA_003113815.1. Classification (NCBI taxonomy): domain Eukaryota; kingdom Metazoa; phylum Chordata; class Lepidosauria; order Sphenodontia; family Sphenodontidae; genus Sphenodon; species Sphenodon punctatus. The sequence continues at coordinate 1,263,351 of QEPC01001717.1, read as the reverse complement.
TTCTAAATTATATAAAATGAGCAATATTACTGACTAATGCAACTTCAATAAAAGTTCTGGATTTTTTTTTACTTGTTAAATTAAATATTGCTAATTTAAGTTGAATATAGTGCTTGTCTGTCTTGATTATAACTAATTATATAATGCACAAATGTGCCTGTATCATAATGTGCCACTTGTCAGAACCTGATTATTTCCTACAGACCACTATTGACTTCGTTCCTTTTTCAGTTTTTCACACCAAGAATTAAGAATTACAACTTCTTTAAAGTACTCTAGTTTAGATGTAAATTCTCGGCATACTTGGCATTAGGTAAACAAAGGGTGTCTTCAGACAAGCTCCTCCCCACCCAGTACCCACTGTGTGAAAACCCCACTAGCAACCAGTGCCTAACCAGCAAATACTGGGTGGGTAATGTGCTTTTCTGAAAACACCCAGACTTAAGAATTTATTACCAAACATATAAATGCACCTTTAGCTAGAGGTCGCTAGATGTCTTTTGTTGGAACAGATCTTTCATTTATAGAACAAGCAGATAACATGTTCAGATTCTGAATTCAGTTGCCATCGCTCAGATGTGTGTTAGGGCAGAATTGGGTCCCATGTCTGCCTGCTCCATATGCAAATTAAATTAATCTTATCATTTTTGTCCTCATTCAGATGGAGAGCTCTATTTGCCATTAGAATTTATGCATTTGGATTAAAGGCAGCAAGTACACCTGCATGTCATTAAGCAGTTTCTTACGAATACCTCTAGTTTTGCTTTATTGTGGGTGCTGAGCAGGAATAGACCCTTGTAAAATAGAACAAATCTCAAGAGAAAAACAAATCATGTGGAGAAGTACAGAAACATAAGCATGAGTTTATACAGAATATACCTAACCAGACACACTTGCTGACCAACTGTAGTAGAATCACAATACTTAGTGGGTGGGAATTACATTGAAAGAACAAGTGGCTAGGTCTTCATCCAAGCACTTTCATGTCTTCAAATGTACCTTCTCCCCAGATATCCCAGTATTTCTTTTCACAAATTGTCTAATTCATGGGCACATTCAATTTAATGGGCACAAAGGTGCTGAGAGTGGCCTGAAACACTGGGTGTTATTGTAGCTTAACTCAAATATTGTTCACAATTGACTGCGGAGGTCCAACCACAATTATTTATTTATTTGTTCATTTATTAAAAGATTTGCTATCCCATCCCCTCCTGCCAAGGCAGCTCGGGGCGGCGTACAGTATAAAAGCACAAAATAAAATATACAACATAAGATTTAAAAATTCAATAAAAGCTGTCATTTCCCCCCCAACCCAACACCACCCCTACCCGTCTCCCTCACCAAATACCTGGTGGAACAACCAGGTTTTACATTGGTCCTGGTCCAAATGAACCTCCGCTGGGAGGGAGTTCCACAACCAAGGTGCGGCGACTGAGGGTATTTTCAGACGTTACGAGATCACGGTGAACCACGGTGAATACCCACCTGTGGTCACCGTGTCTTGAACATCTGTTTGGCGGCCGCCAGGTGTTCGCCACGGTGAATCCCCACATGGGGTCAATTTGAACTACGCTTCCCAGGCTAGCCGGGGGAATGTCCTGGGAAGTGTGGTCAAACGGACCCCGGGCAGGGACCAAGAAAAAGTCACGTCTGGCCGCTCTCCACGGCCCGGAATCACCGGCGGGATCCCGGGCCCTGGAGCATTCAGCCGGATGCGGCGGCCACATTGGCCCCGCCGCCCGCCCGTCTCCTCGGAGGGCAGGCAGCGGGGTGCGTGGAGGGGGCGGGGCCGTGCGGCCGCACGTTGCGCCGCGCAGCCCCGCCCCCTCCCACATTCCCCGCCAGGATCCCCCCGGCACGTCTGATATGGCGTGACGGGGTGACCCCGGCGGGGAATGAAAGGGTTGTTTTCAGTACGGGGCCAAGCAGCCCCGTAACGTCTGAAAATACCCTGAGAATGCCCTTTCCAATGTGGCCCCCGGCCAAACACGGGGAGCCTCCAAAATGGTGCCCCCGGCCAACCTCAGCAGCCGTTCCAGAACCCAGGGAGTAATGTGGTCCTGAGCAGTGACTGTTTGCTCACCAGCTGAGTGGGGTTGATGATCACCTTTAAGTTAAACCCACTTCAATATACCTCTCAATTACTTAGCAAGGCTTCTGCTCAGTAAAACAGTATAACTTTATTAATGTTGAATAGAAAAATAGTCCTGGTCTTGGCAGGTAACAACACTACCCACACCTAAGCATAAGTAATCCTACACAATAGTGTTCTTATGTGTCCAGAGCCACAAGCTGGAGTACGTGCAGGCGTTGGTTCAGGAAAGGCTAGAAGGGGGGCCCAGGTGATGCTGGAGTGGAGAGCTGCCAGCGAGCAGCGAAGTGGTGTCCGTGTATGTACGGTCAGAAAGGGAACTGAAACCATGGGACTCACAAGTGTGGAACCGAGCCTTCAGTCCAAAGTATGCTGGTTCTTGCTCTGCTTATAAACAGTTTGGGGCAATGCAAGCCGATGAGAACTGCCCAAATCTGATTACCACCTCCCTTGTGCTCAAGGGAAAGGGTCTGTGGGAAAGAGGTGAGGTCACACTTATTTCGCAGAGAGGGGGGTCTTTTCCATTGTTTATGGATCACTGTGAGCTCATCACCACCTTATTGTAACACCCTCTCCATCCTGGCCTTGGGGGATCAGTTCCTGTCAGAGCCACCCACTCTGGGCATATCAAGCTGTGCACCAGGTGTTGATGGTTTCAGGGCGGCAGGGTTATCTTGTCGACCCACCCTTGATGGTTTATTGTGGTTTTGGCCAGAGACAGTAATACCTGATTGCTGCTGCTTTAAATCCATCAGCCAAACAATTCCAGGCACGTGGGCTTTTTTCTGGGCCTCTTAGCTCTAATGTGTCCACGGGGATCTCCTCCTCCTTTAGCAGTTTTTAATACAGAGTCACAAAGTCTGCTCGCTTCATAATACAGTTTGTAGCCTTCGGGCCTATCTCCCTTCCTTCATGGCAGGACAACGTAAGATAGTAATATAAAAGCAGGTTCTATTGCTACATTATCAAAGGAGGTGATAGCTCGCTGGAGTCCTGTTCAGTCTATGCAGCCCCCAATCACATGTTTAGCACATCCAGCCTAATAAATGTGTAGCCCGCTGCCTGTCTTTCATGTGCTTGCAGCCGCTTCCACCGGTGGCGCTAGCAGTCTCCCTCCCCATGGTTGCCTCTCAGCTGAGACATGCTAGAGATCTTCCCTGACCCCCGTCTCCCTCCCATCCTCTCAGCTGGCTGGGCACGCTAGGCCGGACTTTATGTGCTGGTGAATCTGGATACTGGCAAGGCTGCAGGTGAACTTAATTGACAAGATGCAGACATGTGAGGCGGGGCCCCATTAGCCCTGACTGGTCCACATGGTGGGCCTGCAATCTCCCTGGACTTTGCCGTGAGTGGCAGCTCTGTGATGACCACGTGGCGGATGCCTAATAGGCGGACAGGTGGGAACGTGCCTGGTGAAGGCTGATGTGGGCTATCGTCTCATCTGATTACACCCATTGCCTCTGTGCTGACCCTAGATCCTCCTTTCCCACCACCCGCATTAAGCCACTGGCATCCACCTATCTGACCACACTAAGCTGGTTGATCTTGGCAGCAGCAGCTGAACCAATCACCTTTCTTCCTCTCTCAGCTCATTTGAGGCTTTTTCAGGAGGCTTCATACATACATACAAATGCATTAGAATATTTATATTGTGGTATTTAAATTAAAGGTTGACGGCTGCATCTAAAAACTCATTTCCCTAGGTGAGTGTGCAAAGCCTAACAGATGCTCAAAATCCTGTTTCCACAATCCTGTGTGTACAGTACTGTCAATATTGCAGCAGAGAATCTGCTGTGTCAATTGTAGGCTGATGCGAATGATTACTTCCTTTCCACACAGTAGGCCTTTTGATAAGGTGTCATTAAAAATTAATACTCTCTCTTGTTGCATCTTGCACCGATAGTTAGTTACCTCTACAGGGAAAGTTTTCCCACATCTTAAACAGCGTGTAGTTGCTGTGTTGGTCCCAAATGTAGGAGATGGAGGCAAAGTCATTCAAATTATCTCTTTTATTGGACCAAATTTTGAACTTCTGACGTTCAGAAGTTGGTCCAATAAAACTACTTTGAACTTCATTTGAACCCCTTTTGAACTACTTTGCCTCCATCTCTTGCATCTTAAACATACAGAGAGAACTTCATCTGTACATACAATCCGCTGTTTCCTATTTATGTTTTGAACTGGACTGACTATATCCCACTAAGAACAGATTATAACTTCTGGTTTATCAACTTCGGAGGAATCTGCACCTCTGTCTTTAAAATGTGTTCAGTAAATTAAATAACTGTTAAAAGACCAAGAACAGCCTGGCTGCAGTCCAGTTTATTCTTTCTTTCGTTTTGTACACTACTGAGTAATACAATGGTAGCCAATAAACAATAATATTCAAGATGGATGTGCTGCCCTCACAACTAAAATTAGCAACCTGGAAGTCTAACAAATCTATTTTTCAAACATACATAGACAAAGCATGAGTTTCAGCAACTCGCTTTTAAAGCGAGCTTTCCTTTTTAATTGTCATTGTCCTTGTAATCATTAATTCGTCTGATGTCTTATTCTGTACAAAATACAACCTTATATAACATGCTTGAAATGCACAGAGGTTAACTAAATGCTGTACATCAGAGCACTGGAGAGTGAGGCCTTAACAGCCACGTAGAAAGGGCAGATAAGGCCCCTTTGTGGAGACCCTGCTGCCTCCCGTTGTCTTCACGTGTCCTGATTCCCTATTGACATGGTTCTACTTCGGTTAACTGCATTTAATTGCTTTCTTTTGTTTCCTTCTAGCACCCAAACTGTGTGCCTGAGAGCTTACAATGTAAATTAACTGCAAGGAAGAAGCGGTGGGGACACTTTTTCAAATGCATTTTGAGCTTTTAAATTAACACTAAAAAAATAAATTATATCCAGATGCATAGTCTAGACTAAGCATAGTCTATTGCGCCTATTACCCAAGGTAACAGTTAACGGTGTAAATCTTGGAACTTGAAGTACATGAAAAGGCCAGGTTTTCTCATGCACTAAGTACAACCAAGCAATGCACTCTTTTTTATTTTGTAAGTCTTGAGTTGTCACTCTTTCACGACTTAATGATGCTTCCAGCATCCAAAACATCAGTGACAAAGTGAATAGTTTAACTATTAGCAATATCATGTTTTCAGTTAACACCTGCACAGTACCATTCATGTCAACATTGTCTGCCAGGTGTAAAGAGGAGCACAACTGGCCCAATGGCACTTGCGTGACCATCTTCCACCATTAAAATCAATGGAAGCTTTGCCATTGACTTCAATGGGTGGAAGATTGTGCCCCATAAGACCATTATTTGTTATTTCCTATTCAATGGTTGCAGACAGCTAACGCTTGGGCATTCATATTTCAACTTCCCACACTACTAAGTTAAATTCTTACAGCTCATACCTACCCTCTCCAGGTGAGAATACAGCATTCTATGTACCTTTCAATGTTCTTTTATTATTATTATTTATTATTATTTGAGCATTTATTTTAAACTATACTACGCAACTAAGTACAAGCCTACAGATAAGACTATTTTTGGAAAATCTGCTTTAGTTAAAACTTAACTCATCTGGCATTCACAAACTCATCATTTCTTCTACTTACTTAGGAATATATTTTAAGGTGAATTAATATAGGGAAAAAGTTCAAAAGTTAAATATGCAACTCAATTAGGAAAAATTTTTTTTATTTAAACTGCACCCTTCAAATAAAACTCTTTGTGTTTTGCACAATGCTGAGTACATAGTCTCGATTTAACATTTTTTTTAAATGAATTTAATCAGCAATGTGGAGGAAATGGCTTGTATTTTAAATTATGTTCGAGACTATGCATATTAGTCATTACTGGAGAGCTGAAAATGGCTCTTAGTATCGGTTATTGTCATCTCACTTTATTGATCTACATTTCAGATAGCTGGGTAGTGTTTGAACCGTTAACTCCTCACCACTGGGCGTCACTAGAGATAACAAAACAATCAAGCTAGCAGAATCATATCAGTTCTGCCTGTTTCAAAATTATTTCTGTATGAAGTGTTCCTTTCTTATGGCACTTTAGTTATTCAGCTTCCTTGTAATGCCTTTTATGGTTCCAAATCTGAAGGTGCTTAATGGCACCCTCCCATTTTGGAGTGTGAACCAAGCTAAACAGTTTTTTCTCTCTCTCATTACACAGCAGGGGACAAAAGAATCAATTAGTTCTGGGAAATAACTGGTTTTCTTTCAAAGTAAGGCCCAATTAAAAACAACACTGAGCAACCATATAAAATTATTCCGCACTATTCTGGGTGTTGTCATGGCCTGGTCACTGCTACTTGTCACTCTCTCTACTTGTGGTAGGTATAAGATTTATTCTTCTATGGTTGGGCCTCAATGGAGAGGATTGAACTAGCTGACTCTTGAAGTCCCTTTCAGTCGTATGACTATGCCCGTTTTTACACAGGCGGCACCCAGCTATAAATCTGGGTGTTCTAGCATGATTGCCGCCCATGTAATTCCTGCAGGGGTGGGTGTGCGCGCTCCCACATACACGCATCCCCACGCACGGAGGCACTGGGGGGAAATGGCGATGTCTCTGTGCATGGAGATGCTTGGGGATGGGTGTGCGCCCCGTCAGAACCCTCCCTCCACGTACCGCACGCGGACCCCTGCACACCCCCACCGAGCCACGGCCCATGTAAAAAGGGCCAATGAAATTGCGCTGCTGCTGTCTACCTCTAGGAGCCCCATCCTACCGATGAGAGGTTAGAAGGCTGGTATGGTTCTTGTGATTCCAAGCCATGTGCTGTTGAGTATGAACTACTTTGTGCTGGGTGGGAGCTCTGGGATTACAAGAATGTGCGGCCTTTGGGGAATCAGGATAGAACCTCTCTTTATCATGCTTCTCTCTTTGTCATCTCAGGTATTTCATCAGTTCTGTCATACCTGTTTCCCAGGAAGCCACTATCTGCTGATCCCCTTGTGGATTCTTATAAGGCAAATCCTCTCTAGCTGGAAGGGCACAGGAATTTCAGGAAGTGGCAGGAGAATATTTCACACTGAATCCTGGGCTTTGCACCTTAGGATCTTAATCATGAATCCTCCCAGGAACCCCTAAATTTGCTTAAAGCAGCCCTGCTGATGGCAACCACACACCTATTTTGCATTTTCAAGCCCATGGCCTTATTGTTAATACAGGGTTCCAGAATTTGTATTGGTTATGATATGGGGTGCTTATGTAACAAATGATATAGATAGCACCACTTCTCAGCAGCTGTACAATATGAATCTGACTGCCAAGTTCATTTAGGGGTTAGGCCATGAATACAGTTTTATCTATTGGCCTACATGGATTGCATCAGGCAGAACAGGTGTGATTTTTGAGAAAGCTGCCTCCAAATAAATTGGGATAAAATGAAACCTACACATTTATTTTAACACCGAAAGCTGAAGCACTGGCAGAGAAAGAGGAAATTGTCACTTCTGCATTGAGAACTTCTACTCCCAGCAAAGATTTCAATGCTGTGCAACAATTAACTTAGGGTTACCTCAGTGTACACAATTTCCACCATGTTCTGCTAAAATGTTATGATAGGTAAATTTATACTAATGTTAGGAATTACATTAAGCACTTGGATTGTGCTTTTCATCCATAGAGCTAGAGCAGCTCAGAAAATGCTCAGGGCACAAGGATACAGAAACTTTTCAGCACCTCAGGCAGCAGGCTAGGTTGGGCCATGAATAGCAAATAAAGTGTCTGCTCTGTTTTTTTAAAAGTAGTTACCAAAATACCTACTGAAGGAGGGGAAAGGTACAATAAAAAAAATAAATGAGCTATGTTGGTATATGCAACATCCACAAGTTAATGTCTGCTGTATTAAGAACAGTAATTGACCATAGAGCTACCAGATGGCGCTGCTAAGTTTATGTGTACATGGAAGGGAGATGGGGTTTTACAGTTGAATTCCTTTGTGTAACCACTCCTTCTTCCCTTCTCTCTCTTTATCTCAGTCTCCATTTTTGTCTTACTACTAGCTAGATGTAACTAAAGATCTATGCCTGAGAAAGCTTAAGTAAAGTTCTGTTTTTAAACCTTCCGCTGCATTTGGCCTTACTGATTGCGAATCAGTTATTACTCTGCAACAAGCTAATCCTCAGTTTCTTAGTCTATTGCTTGTACATTTAGTATTGTGGTCTATAGCACAAGAGCTAGCCATTAAACATGGGTAGTAGGTATGATGTAATGAAATCCATCTCACTGCTATTCAATATCAGTACATGTTCACCTAGGGGGGGATGGTTCATCGAGCCATTCAATTCAATCTGAACTGGTCACAAACATGAGGTAGGAAGCATTAGTGAGCAACTGGTTGCCCAATCAGCATTTGCCTCTTAGCAGATATGGCAGAGCGCCCCCCACAGCAGACCGACCCCATATGCTGCAAAGACTGTGTCCTGGTTGCTGTGTGTGTACCCTACCAGCTGATTACACTACCCCCTACAGATGTTGTCAGTCCTAGGGACAGCCCCTTTATGCAGTAGTGCAGCATGCCTTCCTCTAGTCCAATGACCAGGTCTGGAATTGTCGCTGTGCCATATCCATCATCATATAGGGAGAAGGAGATGGACATTTGTGCAGGCCATGTCCTTCGGATGTGATGCATGCCATGTCCTACTGCAATAGGTTTGCATCCCTATGTGCTATAGAGGGATCCTTCCTTCTTCTATCTTAACCCTGTCTCCAAGTCGGATGCTACTTATGGATGAGGGGATGGTGGGAAATGAGTGAGTTTGAGTTTTATTAGGGACTAGCTCTCACTATAGCCCAACAACAAACACAAAAGTACAACAACACATAAATACACACCCAAAAGGGAAATGAGTGACGTTAGAAAGGTGTCGAGTGCTTCTATTTAAATCTGCTTCCCTCTTCTATCAAAGGCTGCTTGCCCACATTATCTCACACAGCGAATCTCCTGGTGCCGAGTCTCCTGGCTGGGAATCTTACGGTGAGCTCTGCATGTGGGCACAGGGGTAATAGCATCATCAGCCAGGTCCTGCCGCTTTTTTTTCTTACAAATGACAGGGCTCAAAATCCATCTCTGTCATTCATAAGAAAAAAAGCGGCAGGACCATGCTGATGACGCTTTAACCCTGTGGCCATGTGCAGAGCTTTTCATAAGATTCCCAGCCAGAATATTCCCTGCCCAGGAGATTCACCACTTGAGGTAATGTAGGCACAGAGCCTTAGCCCTGTAATATATATGTGAAAACCAAGAATTTTTACCGAGATCTCGGGACGATCTTGGTACTAGGTCTCAGTTGTGAATTTTTCTCAATTTACTATTTACCATTTACACTTACTGTGTACCATGTTCGTACCAGTAATGTGCTTTCACAAAATGGCCACCACAGCTGCTTTGTGCATGCGCAGCCCTCTTCCAAGATGGTGCTGGCAGCATCATTGCCATTTTGGAAATTTTACCTGGATGAACGTGGTACATGGTAAGTGGTACATGGTAAATCATGGTAGATGGTAATCACTGTAAACAATAAATGGTAAATCAAGAACATTCTTGACCAAGAAAGTGTCAAGAACCGGGGGTCATTCTGATTATCAGTTCTCGTTAAAAACAAGTCGAGAACTGTGATTGAAGCTCGATGGCGGTGGTGCTTCAATCAAGCCCTCTGAGGCCAGTAAATACCCCTCTGGGGCCTGGGGAAATAAAGGCAGGGGAGGTCGGACCCACTGCCATGGGGCTAGGGTTGAGACTCAGGAGTATGGATCGGTTTCCTATTGACTTCAATGGGAAAAATCCTAATCTGTAATTCAATCTGAAAATTACAGATCTGAATCTGTAATGGATCGGAATCAGTAATTAAATCTGAATGCCCATTCCTAATGGGGAGTCTACTGACATTTCCCTGAGGTCCGAAAACCAATATTGGCAGGGCTAATCCGGTGCTATTATTACCATCGTCCCTCAGGATGTCTAGGATTCTGGGAATTTTGGCAAAGGCACTATGAGACCATCCCCCTGAGACACCTGCTCCTCTCCCACCCTGGAGAAGAATGTTGGGAATTTCTTGTTGCTGGAGGAATAGAGGTCCACTGCAAAAGGCCCCCAGCACGTCTGCAAGGAGCAGACCACATGTCTTCAGTGTCCATTCTGAATCGAGCTGGATCAACTCAGTCCATCTGCCTTGCTGTTTTTGATACCCAAGATGTGGACTGCCATGGGGGGGAAATCCCTCTGAGGAGACACCACTCTCATAAATTGCACACTTCCTGCAGAAGGAGGTGGGACCTGGTTCCCCCTTGCCTGTTTATGTAACATACTGCTACCATACTGTCCAAACATATTAGGATTGTGAGACCCAGGATCTGTGGTTTAAAAGCCCTTTGTGCGAGCCAAGCAGCCCTGAGCTCCAATACATTTATGTTCAGCAATCACTCTTCCCTTGTCCAGAACCCATTGACTGAAAGGTGAGACATGTGAGCCCCCCACCCCTATAAGGACGCATCGGAGGTAATCATTCAGAATGGGTACGCTTGTTTGAATGGCACCCCTCTGTAGATGAGAAGTTTCCAAAGTTGCTCCACCAGGCAAAGCTTTGGACGACCTCCGTGGGCAGGGTCAATGGGAGTCTTGGATCTTCTAACCCAGTCTTTCTTTACCCAGGCAGCTAGCTATGTGAAAGGGTTGCAGTCTCAGCCTAGCTAGGGGCATGGTGAAAGACATGGAGGCCATTAGTTCCAACACTCTAGAAAAGAGAATATAAGATTGACAGGGATTGCTACCTCCCATATAACCCGGAAACATTGAGGGGGCATGAATGCCTTAGCTCTGCTTGAATCAAGTAAGGCTCCAATAAACTCAGTTGAGTCAGTTGGGGTTAGGAGTGACTTGTCCCAATTTATGAGAATACCTAAATCAATAAGAAACCCACAAGTGAGTGCAATCTGGCTATTCAGGGTGTCCAGAGAGCTAGGTAGGGGCAGATGTGTAAACCACATCTTCTCAAATTAACAGCCACAGGTGCTAAACATTTTGTAAACACCCTAGGAGAGGTGGAATGGCCAAAGAAGGACAGTGAACTAGTAATGGGACCCTCCCAAAGCAAATTTTATAAACTTCCTATAATCTGGGTGTATGGATATGTGAAAATATGCATCCATAATATCAATGGACGCAAAGACATCATCTTTTCTTAGAACTTGCAGGTTTAGAATGGTGACTTTGGGTCGATGATCATTCCTTCTCTAACATGTTTATTTAAACATTGGAGGTCTAAAATAGGTCTAAAGCCTTCTGGAGTTTTCGAACCAGAAAACATTTTGAATAGTAACCAGAGCCCAGACCAATTCTAATTCTGGGACGAATTCTATTGCACCCTTATGTAGTAGCTAAGCAATCTCCGCCTTTAGTGCATCCACCACCAGGCAATCCAACAGGATTGGGGTGGAAACAAACTGCCCCTGCGGGTAGAGGAGAACTGAATCCTAGAACCCTCTAACTACGGAGAGAATCCACTGCTCCATAGTGATACATAATCAGACCTCAGTGAAATGAAATAAATGATAATGGAAAGGGGGGATCTGTGGTGAACCAGGTGAGACACTCTTGCTAAAACCGCTTCTTGACTGGTGGTGGATTAGGGGAAGAAGTAGAAAGACACTGTCCATGTCCCCTGAAGTGTTGACCTTGGGCAGGTCTAAGGACACCCCTTTGAGTTGATTGCATCCTAGGGGAGGCATGGAGGCACAATTATCTGACCCTGGTACTGCAAGATTCCCTGTGGTCGCTGGAATCGGCAAAATCTTCCCCCTGCATCAGAATGTGAGGTTGAACCCAGTGCCAAGGTCTTAAGCCCCATAGACCTAGCTGTGCTTCTGTCAGTCTTTAACTGTTTGAGCTCCTGATTGGTGGAAGCAACAAACAATACCTCCCTATCAAAGGGAGGCTCTTAGCTATGTATTGGACCTCAAGGGAGAGACTGGAGGACCTAAGCCAAGCATGTCTGAGCATGGCTATGGCCGTGGCCATCCCCTATGCTCCTGTGGTAGTTATGCGACACTCTTGTAAAGTGTCTCAACAACCCAGCAAGGCGCTGGGCTCTCTCTTCTGGTGCAGAATTTAAAGCTGTGGCGAACCATGGAAGTGTCAGTGCTGTGCTCCGGTCCCAAGCAGAACAGGTGCCGTGAGAGTCTGAGTCAAGGGTTCTAACTGCACAGTCAGTACACTTTCTCAATCCCTTGGCAAGAGCCATACATCAGTTGTTTTACTATTCCGAGCTCGCTGACAGCAGGAAGAAACTGGGGAGACTTACTTGGACACTTATTTATGGGCAGGGGTACGGTGGGGGACAAGGGACATCAGAAAGGCACGGAGAGTTGCCATTTAAATCTGCTTGTTATTCTCAGAGTTGGCAACTAGATGGTGCAAATACCTATAGTGGGACTACACTGAGAGGGTAATGAATAAGAAGTTATTTCCAGACACCCATCACTCTCGTACCTGGTAGCCAATTTAGTTGGTTTAGGCTGAGCTTCATTTTACACCTTTGAGTTAAGTGAGCAGTGAAGTACAAGAGATTCAAGCTAATATTTTGAAAGATGCATCTCTAATCAGGGCGTAGCTACCACGGAGAGAGAGGACTCAGTTGAGCCTGGGCCCTGGACTCTGAGGGGGCCTTTTAGAAGCAAACTGTGTGTCGCTAGGAAATTTTCAGAAGGGGCAGGCTCAGGGCCAATACTCTGCTCCCACCCACTCTGAAAACGTCCTGGCAGCACTCAGGCCACTTGCAAAGAAAGGGCTCTGCCAAGAAGAAAGTTTTCAAAGTGTGTGGGGGCACCTCTGCCCACTCTTCAGAACCTTTTTCCTGGCAGAATTGCTGCTGCTGCTGCTGCTCCGGTGGGTGGACCCTGTTATATTATTTTATTTATTTTCTATTTTCCAAATTTATACCCCGCCCCCTCCTGCAACGCAGCTCGGGGCGGCTTCCAACAGTCAACAATAAAAACATTAAAATTCATTTAAAAATAATAAATATAAAATATACCATATAAAACAGGGCTAGAAAGATAATAAATAAATGGGTGGGGGACCAAAATCATCCCTCCCCACCCTCCCTCCCAAAGGCCTGGGCAAACAGCCAGGTCTTACAGTTC
>QEPC01001717.1:1230579-1248395 GCA_003113815.1 Sphenodon punctatus | reverse complement strand
GTGTTAAGCGGGGGACCACAATGGAGAGGGCATTCTCGGTGGCCGGGCCGCACCTTTGGAACTCCCTTCCAGAGGAAGCTCGCCTGGCCCCAAGCCTGTTGACATTCCGGCGAAGATGTAAAACCTGGTTGTTCGCCCAGGCCTTTGGGGAGGGTAGGAGGGTGGGTTAATGGGGTTTTATCTCCCCTACCCTATTTTATTGTTTTAAATGTTTCCTGGGCCCTGTTTTAATATTTTATGTATTTTTGATGTGTTTTTAAATGGTTTTATATGTATTTTATAAATTTTTTTGTTGGAAGCCTCCCCGAGCTGTTCTCAGGAGGGGCAGGGTATAAATCTAGAAATAAATTAAAAATAAATAATTCCGAGTTCCGAAGTTTCAAAGATTTCCAAGGTCTGGAATTTGGTTGTCTGAATTATGAAACTTCAGAAATAGCGCCAAAGTGCCACTGAGTACCCAGGGTGATTACTCGGAACTTCGGAAATCGGCCTGAGTACTCAGAAGTAGTATTCGGTACAGCCCTACTTTAAAGCCCTAAGCAGCCTGGGTCCCACTTATCTGAAAGGCCGCCTGTCCTACTATGCCCTGCTGTGACTCCTACGGTTGGCCAGGAGTGCCCTCCTGTAGGTTCCATCTACCACCCTTGTCCGTACGATGAGGGCATGCAGGAGGGCGTTCTCGGTTGTTGTCCCAATATTGTGGAACTCCCTCCCCCTGGAGGTTCATCTGAGTCCAAGCCTGAGCATCTTTCAGAGGCTGTGTAAGAACTTTTCTTTTTATTAAAGTTTTTGGCAGACGGGGATAGGGAGTGGGTGGGAGGCTATTGGGGGGTTGGGGTTGGATTGTGTAGGTTTTTTTACTGTATTTTATATTTATTTTTTCAAGTTTTTTTTAAATGGTATTATTTATGTGTTGTAAGCCTTTGGGGAAGGGCAGGGTATAAATGTGAATGAATGAATGAATGAATACTTAAGGTTTCTAAACCAGTGGCCAGATTTTATGAGGGGAGCTTCTAAAGCACCCATTTATTTAAATGCATCTAGGCTCTGCTTGAGATTGGTGTAGTTGAAAGTAGGTTCTGTACAGCACTTTGAAATCCTTCGGAGAAAAGGCTGTATGTAAATGTGCAAGATCATATTTAATATTCAGTAAACTGTTAGCAATGAAGCCATAAGCAGCCACCTTTCTGTGTGCAAACAGGATTCCCCCATCACACTTCAAAAAGTCTGAATAGTCCAGTTCAGCAACTACTTGCCTAGAGTCTTCCAACATGGACATTGACCTTAGGAATGTAATCAGAGAGAAGATTATAAATAGTTCATGCAGTTGCTAACGGGATTAAAGTGTGCTACAGCAGCCAACTGGAAAAAGGAGAGGTGTGCGTCTGGTTGGCACAGCGTATGTTCATCTACAGAGTGTGAGTCTAGAGAGAGACGGGTCTGAGAAAGGGTGTTTTTAAATGAGCAAGGCTTGGTGGGGCCAGGGGGGCCGTGGCAGCCACGCACATGGAGTGGGTGGGGAGGGATTCTAATGGGCAGCTCCCAGGTTGGCCACCGCAGCCACACAGACAGCCTGCACTCCCACTACCACACACCAGCCCTGAAAACAACTCATGCGGGCAGCCATTCCCCCCTCCCCCTGTCCAGCAACGCCTCCACCTCAAACCCCGCCCAACTTCTTGCCATGGAAACATGAAACCACAGCAGTCCATAACCCCTTCCTGCTCATGACCAGGGAGCCGCTGCAGCGGTTGGCAGTCCCAGGCAATAACGGAGGCACATACTGGGCAGGACGCACAGGAAGCTGCTGTCCGAGCTGCTACCCTCCATGGTATTGGTTCTTCTCTCGTGCGTCACGAGGGGTTTTGTTGTTCTGTGAGACAACACAAGGTTATTTTTGACGTGTGTGTCCTTTAAGAGCTCTCCAGAGAGCTCCCGGCAGGGCTGTGGGTGGGACCAAAGTGGACCTGTCTGCTGGCATGGGTGGACACCTCAGTTCATATGGGCTAGGGATGCACAAGTGTCTGTCCCCACCTTCCCTTTCAAGGTGCACTCTGGAGTTTTTGGCAGTACCCTCTGTGTGGCCATGAGTGGGTGCTGCATGGGTCATGGGAGTGTGCATTCCCCCCACACCACCTCCACACAGGCATTCGGATGAGTGGTTGATGGGTGACCATGCATGGTAACATCTAGTTTAAAAACACCCAGAGTGTTCAGCAGAGTGAGATTTGCAGATAGTCCTTTTCCTTGCATTGTGCACAAAGATTCCCCACAGCAGTGTCTCAGTGCTACACTGGAATGTTTTGATACTGATAGAAAGGTCCATAGGGCCAAACAGATATCGGACACTCTCTGGTTGTGAATCAAATGTCTAGAGACACACACAAAGTGGTTACAGAAATTAAGGATGAAAAGCCTGAGCCTCAAAGTGCTCTGTTTCAGTTTGCCCTGTCGGGCTATAAAGTAAAACCTCTTTGGATTAGGAACATATTTATCTGTTTGTAAGTCATTCCTCTTGGTTCTGACAAAAGCTAGGGAAAGGCACATTCTTAGGGTTGCCATATATGCAACTTTTTAGAGGGCACTTATGAGAAATACAGGTTACAGGGCTGCATTGGCACCAATCCACCCCTGCAACCTGTATTTCTCATAAGTGTCTTCTACAAAATTGTATATATGACAACCCTACGTTCTTAACGATCACATTTTCTAACAGATGAATCTGTGTCTCAGCCCTGACTCACCTGGAACCCATCCATATAGAATGTAGTCAGTAGATATTACAGCAGCAAGATCACAGAAAGTCTGTGGCCTATGGATTCTCATATTAATACAGCATGGGAACATCTGGGCTCAATGAGATTTAGGAAGGAAGTGATTGACAGGTTTAGCATGACTCTGAGCCTGCCCATGCAAGCAACCCTAGGCATAGGAGTCCCTCATTTCAAGGTGGGGATCTTTTACAAGCTTTTTTTTGCTGGCTACATACTTCCAACAGTTGTGAAAACCTATTGCAGCGCAGTAGCAGAAGTGCAGAACTAGTGATCTAGTGCTTTGGAAAGGCCAGTTAGGGTTGCCCCCTGTGGTGGTTTTTTTACCTGACACTCCCATTGGCCAAAATGGAAGTGTCAGGTAAAAAAAACGACCAACGGTGGCAGCCCTAGGGCCAGCAGGTGGCATCCTTGACTTGGGGCTGTGAATCCTGGGTTCAAATTCTGGCCTCACCTGGGCGGCCTTGGGAAAATCACTGTCTGTTTCCCCATCTGTTAAATGGGACTGCTAAAGCCATGCGTGGTTGGTATGATGTGCACCCTGATGCTCCCAGCCCCTCTGTTCTGGCAATAAGACAACAAGGGTCATCTAGCAGCATATAGTGAGAGAAAGGGAGATACAGGTTTTAGAAAAAGTGTGCACTTTGTTCTTCAGTTATTGGATTAATGAATGAATAGTTATGACAAGAAACAATACTTGCCTAAGAAAAGTGCCAGAGCGCCTTAGTTATACTATTCTGTATGAGTGTTGAACAAAATATTACCTCTAAGTAAAATGATCACAGAACCATACAGGAACAAGGTACATTAATTAATCTTCGTGGTTTGAGAACTTGTGATATAGAGGCAGACACAGCACATTTCTTCCGCTCTAAACTTCCTCTTCTGACTCACATCTCAATTGCTGAATAACTGGAAAAGATAACATAGAGTATCATTCACTATATCCACTTTCCAAGACATGGGATCATTTGTTTCACCAACCTACCAAAATATTGCAAAATGATAAAAAGCTGATTGCAGAGGTGAGGAAACATTACCCTAGCACAGGCACCGAACAAGCAAAGATGCAGCTTTTACTTAAATGCATCCTTTGTTTGTTTGTTTTTTATAAAAAATATCATAAACCAGTCATTACGGAGATTTATTGCAAGCCTACTAGTTCTTGTAAAGAGCCAACAATGGGTTTAATTGGTATAGATAGCCTGTGCTTCAGAGGGCCAGCACAAAGTATATGTGCTGAAGTCAATAACCTTGCACCAATTTACACCAGGGAGCTGAGGATCTGGGCTTTTGTGTCCTTGAGTCATATTAGCTTATTTTATTGATCTGGGACCCAATCATACAACCAGAGCTTACTAAGCACAAATTTCCATTCAAATCAAAAGGAGGTTGTCCTGGATCTAAGCAAGTAGATGCCAAGACACCATGCCAAGGTTTTGTTCCCATTAGTGATGCTGAGTCAACAGAGCTATGGAAGAGTAAGACTGATTCTACTGCCTCCTGCATGTCATTAACATTGCCTGCTTCTCACGGCTGCAACAAGAACCACAGATTGGGTTTTTCATGCTGGGGGTGGGGGGTTGTTGTTTGCTTGTTTTTCTTGTTCTTGGTTTTGCCTCTTTAGGATTTTTGCGAGGGTGAAGATGTTGTGAGATAGTCTGAGCAGAATCTAGTTACTAAATTCAACACTAGTGAGCGAGCAGTTCAGTTTAAAACCACATTGACAAGGCTTTTAAAGATGCCAGGGCTGGTGGGATTTCCGGCAACTCAAGGTTGAAAAGAAAAGAAAAGAAGAAAAAGGGACACTTAGCCATACCATTCCAGTTTCTAGAACATGGGCAGTTATTGGCGGTAATAGGATGGGGAAGGGAAGGTTATCTGAGGTGCAAAACAATGACCACAATGATGGACACGTAAGAGAATATTCTCCATAGTTTTGGTTCTGTGTTCCATGGCCACTTTCTCTAAAGGTGTCATAATAAGAGCTGTGCACATCAGCAGTTGTCTGTGAACTCTATTGCTAGTTGTGAAGTGTCTGGGGTTGTTGTCAGTGCCTCCCTATGGGAGGGCAGGGTACCAGACACTCTCAAACTGGCAGTTAGTCTGGCCTCTGCTTCAAAAAACATTGTTTGAAGCCGACTCCCTGGAGAGCTATCACCCCATCTCTAACCTCCCCTTTTTAGGGACGTGTAACAGGTCACTGCAAGTCCTTTCAGGACCTTGGGCTGGGCAAGTCCCTGCAACGGTGCAGTCCCAAGGAAGCAAGCCGTTAACAGGCCAAGTGACTGGGAAGCCAATTAGGTGTTGACTGAGTGGCTCTGCAAGATGCACTAAGTCCCAGACGTTTAAAGGCTGAGCTGGAACACCCACAGCTTAGAACACCAGCGAGAGGTAAGTCGGGCTGGAGCTGCCTCAAGAGGGCTGGACTCCCTCTCAGGCCAGGTTTCCCCGGGCAGGAGGGGAAGAGCCTTGCCCGGGAACCCTGTGGCATAGGAAGCCAGGCAATGGAGCTTGGTAAGAAGCCCAGGCTTGCAAGGGGCTGCAAGTCTAGCTGAGATATTTTGTACATAGAGACTGGTGGTGGGACACCTTGGGATGCAGATAAATGAGCACTGAAAGGCAAGAGCTGCTATGGAGTGTGATTTTGGGAGTTACAAACTACTTCCGGAGCAGTCCCAGTATGTCACAGGAAGGTTATTGAATGGGTGGTTTCCTGGTGGCTTTAGGGGCATCTCAATACTGTCGGATTCCTGGACGCATGTCAGTCTGGTTTTTGTTCTGCGTATAGTACGGAGACTCTGCTTGTAGCCTTGATGGATAGCTGACAAGAGCTTGATAGGAGAAAATGTACCCTGCTGATCCTGTTAGAGTCATAGCTAGCCCAGATTGGGGCAAAGAGCTCCTAATCCCATCACACATGATCAGCGATATGAAAGGCTGCCAAAAGATCTGTTTCCCCACTTGCAGCTCCTACTGGATCAGCTTTCCACAGAACTGTTCCAGCCCATAAGGGGTTAACTCTGTTAGTCACCTTTGCCTCAGGATTTCCCAAAGCCCAGAAAATACTTCCTCCGGTTCATCTGAGCTTGATGGCTCCGAATCGCCCCAAACTGTGTTACCCCAAAGTTAAGAATTAACTTAAGCACACTGGCTTAGTTTAAAAAAGCTTATTATAAGAAATAAGAATAAAATATAATGCAAGATGGTGCTCAGAGTGCAATAAATCACATAAACAATAATAGATAATACAAAACTGTTCTTTTATTTTTGTTATTTATTAGTTATATAGCACCAGCAATGTACAATCTATTCTTATGGACAGGTCCCTACCCCTAGGGGCTTACAATAGATGCTAAGTTTCTTACCCTATGCAGCTATATACTTACAAGTCCAATTCAGTCTTTGAATCCTTTCTCTCTCAGTCTTAATGAATGTTAAAAGCTGGGTTTGGCTTCTTGCTTCTGTTACAGTTTTGAAGTCTTTCACCAGAAGATTTCACATTCTGTTGGTCAAGAATTCCTCTTTCTCATGTTCTAAGCAAGCCTTTTAACTCCATCAGCCTGTTTGCTTTTTGATAATTTAATTGAGGTTGTTGGTCCTTTATCCGTTGTATCCTGTCTCTTTGAAGGTTATTTAATGCAAATTGCTATGTCTAGCCCTTTGGGCTAATACACACAATGAATAGCTCTCTGCCTTATCAATACACCTAAGTACATGGGTAGTTCAAAAAGGGTTTCCTGTCCCATTCTCTCAGCTGGCACTGAAACTTTCATTCTGGCTTGTATGCTATTAAGTTTTAATACAATCTTTCATATCCTGGTTACATTCCTTTCTCAATATTGAATAATATGACCCCAAACATGGCTATCCAGTACTAATACAGAGTAGTCATTTGTGAACATGTATATTGGTTTCCTGATCTTTACCACATCATGAGGTATTGGCGACATGATTGTGGGACGTGGGTTTGTGGGTACATGGGATGGCTCTTGATTGGTTCCGCTCATTCCTGTCAGGGAAGCTCCAGCAGGTGGTGAAGTGCGATTGCTCATCCTTCCCCTGTCTCCCTCTCCTGTGGGGTCCTGCAGGGTTCCATCTTGTCTCCCCTCGTGTTCAATGTGTATATAAGACTGCAACGTGAGATCGAGCTTAGATTTGAAGTGCACTGCCATCAATATGCAGACTCCACCCAGATCTATTTATCTTTTTCATCTGCCAAGGTCCTGCAGTTTTGGTGCTTGCTCGGTGCCTGGCTGCCATCGGGAATGGATGTAGGGTGGCCATACCTCCCCTTTAAACCAGTGCTCCATGCTCTACAATGGTTGCCAGTAGTCATCCGGGACAGAATCAAGGTGTGGGTTCTTACTTATAAAGCCCGAAACGGCCTGGGCCCCACCAACCTGCAGGATCGCCTCACTCTCCGTGTCCTGGATCGGCCTCTGCAGTCCGCTGGTAGTGCCCTTCTTGAGGTCCTCTGGGTTGTTTGGGGGGCGATGATGCACCCTCATTAGTTTTAATGGGTTCTGTATTCAGGTTTTTAATGTTTTACTGTATTTTGTTGGTTTAAAATGTTTTTATTTGTAAACCGCCTCGAGCTGCTCGATTGCTGGAGAGCCGGGGTATAAAAATGTATATTAAATAAATAAATGATGCTTATGAAAAATACATGGTGCAGGGCTGCATTGGTTTCAGTGCAGCCCTGCACTATGTATTTTTCATAACCGTCCTCTTTTAAAGGGGCGGTATGGTCCCCTTAGATGGATGTGCGTGAGCCAACTGAGACTGAATCCAAACAAGACTGATGTGGTGATGGTTGTCGGGTCTTGTGACCTTAGAGGAAGGGGGGTTGGGACCCCCATCATTGATGGGGTACAACCTCCCCTGGTTACTCAGGTGTGCAGTCTTGGGGGGGCTCCTGGATCCTGAGCTGCACTTGTAACACCAGGTCCCAGCTATGGCTAGGAGTGCCTTTCATCAGCTCCATCTGGTGAGAAGGCTGCAAATCTTTTCCCTTCAGATGCGGACCTGACCACCGACATCTATCCCTTTGTCACCTTGAGGCTAGACTACTGCAATGTGCTCTATGTGAGGCTGCCCTTGAAGACTGTTTGGGGATTGCAGCTGGTGCAGAATGTGTTGGATCACCTATTGATGAAGGGTGAGTCACTGGGAGCGTATTACACCAGTGTTACAGTCTGCACTGGCTGCCAGCCAACAGCATTCGGGCACAATTCAAGATGCTGGTTTTGACCTGTAAAGTTCTAAATGGCCATGGCCCTACATATCTAAAGGACCGTCTTTCTCCTTGTGTCCCTCCGTGGCCTCTAAGGGTGTTTTCAGATAGACACTTCTCCTGGGATAATAGTGTTAATTCTGGGATGGCATGTCCATCTAAATGCTGTCAACGATGATTATTAGCCCGGGATAACAAAAATATCAGGGTGTTATAAAACCTAACTTTGTAGGTTTTTATAACACCTGGATATTAAACTATCCCAGGATTATGTTCATCTGAACGACTATCCCAGGATAGTCGCTATCCCAGTGTTTAGTGCCACAGAGTCCAACAGCAAGACCGGAAATCCTCTCTAGGCATTTTCTGTCTCTATGGTATCTAGAAGCACATGACTGGGAGGCAATCGTATTACCACTTTGATAGTTTCACAATGCATTGCAGAGGGCCAAGTTTAAATATCCGCAGAACAAAGGGATGAGTTTCTATTTTCTTCAACTCAGAAATCAGAAAAACGAAGAAAATCAGATTTTCTTCAATTCAAGAAATCAGTGCATTGGGAACAAACAAAAAGCACCATGGGATTGATATTCATCCCAAAGACTCTAATCCCAGGATATCAGCAATGTTCTGTTCAGATGGACTATCTCAGAATTAAGTTATCCCGGGATAGAAATGTCCGTCTAAACAGGTACCACTTTGTAATCCCTGGATAGTTTGTCCATTTGAAAATGTCCTAAGATTGTCTGAGAATGCTTTCCTGAAAATTCCATCATTGGCCCAGGTCTATACAACCCGGGCACACAGAGAGATGTTTTCAGTGCCCACGCCACCACTTTGGAACTCCCTTCCCTTAGAGGTTCACCTAAGCCCTAGTCTACTGTCTGAACATCTTCCAGAGGCAGTGTAAGACCTATCTTTTTGGCCAGGAATTTAACAGGCAGGGTTAAGATCCAGGGAGGGCGGGGGGGCGGGAGAGAGAGGTATCCTATGCAGGTTGGGGGGGAGTTTATTTTCTGTTCTAACTGTGTTTTTTATTGTGGTGTTAGTCACCCTGAGCCTTCAGCGATAGGGTGGCAGAAAAATCCAAATAAATAAGAGGTGGGAAGGAAAGCATAGCTTGATTTTCTTCTTTTAATAGCAGACTTCAAAACAGAAGAGACACAGTGAAACTAAAACTTTATACTGTGCATTCACACATACTAAACTAGTAGTTTCCAAATATTTTGCCTCTGTTACTTCCTTTTTGAGACTTAAATATAATCCCATGACCCCAGGCATCAAAAACATGCAAATTATAACATTAGTCAATAGATGGCAAGATCTCATTTGGAGTCACAGCTCATAGTTTGGGAACTTCTGTAGTGGCTTGCTGTGTAAGACTGGGCTTGCTAAGCAGGCTGTCAGAGAATCCACGCAGAACTGGATTACAAGGTAGTAAGCAATTGGAGTTCCCATACTATAAACAACCTTATTGCAAGAGAAGCTCAATTACAGAAACAACCCTTACTGCACACCAAAGAATCCACAGAGGAGAGAAACCCTGTGCAGGCTAGGAGGGTAGGAAAGCATCAGTAGAAGCTTATACTCAAACATGAGAGAAACCATGGGATAGAAACCTTAAAATTGCCCTGATGCTCACTGCTGGATTGCTGCAAGGTGAACTTAAATCTTATTACACATTAAAGAATCCCAACCGCTCCCCAGTTCATCATCTCCATCTCTGCTGCACCTGGGGGGCTGGGGGGTGGAGAGAAGAGGTGTGGATTGTAGAGTTCACTAGGGAGCAGTCATAGGTAGGGTGGCCATACCTCCCCTTTAAAAGAGGACACTAATGAAAAATACTTGGTGCAGGACTGTACTGAAACCAATGCAGCCCTGCACCATGTATTTTTCATAAGCATCCTCTTTTAAAGGGGAGGTATGACCACCCTAGTCATAGGGAAAAACGGCTTAGGAAGCACTTTACAAAAGCTTTAAGTCTGCTTGTGTGCTCTAACAAACAGCGATCTAACTAGTGGGCAGTGTGCAAAGTACTTCTCTAAGGGTTGAATTACAAACAACAACTTGCAATGTTTCTGCAACTCGAGTGGAAGTGCTTTGAAAATGAAATCTAAAGGCCAAGTGTGGCTAGGGTTGCCACCTATGTATATTTTTTCAGACCACTTATGAAACATACATGTTGCAGGGCCTGCATTGGTGCATTAGGTGAAATGCAGCCCCTGAAACATGTATGTTTCATAAGTAGCCTGGAAAAATATACATAGGTGGCAACTCTAGGTGTAGCAGGGTCAGACCAGGTGCCTGAGTCTGGCTCTTTAAGAGGAGGTAGCACCAGCCTCGAAGGTGACCTTGAGGTGCCTCAGCTGGGCTAACTTCAGGGTCTAGCAACCAAGGGCCTGAGCAGGGACAGCTGGTGGGTTTTGATGTTGGAGGGGCATTGGGGAGTAAGGCTGGTCTGGGCTGCCTGCGGCTTTGCCACAGACGGACCGGTGGGCCTAGAGGCGGACCCAGGGGGGCGGTAGGCCAGTGGCATGGCATAATCCAGCATCAAGGAGTTCCCAGGGTTAACATCGGATGGAAGAAAACACAGTCTACATGCACATCAAGCTTAAAAAATAATAATTTATAAACCCAAAACACAGGGAAACACCCAAAACACTGGCATAGCCCAGCAGCAAGGAGTTCCCAGGGTTAACATCAGATGGAAGAAAACACAGTCTACATGCACAACAAGCTTAAAATAAATAGTTTATAAACCCAAAACCCAAAACACATCCTTGTAAAGCATCCCAGGCCCCAGCCTCTACTCCCTGAGTTCCCCCGCCACTCACCCCCCTTCCACAGTGTCTTCCCCAGTCTGGGGGCCTGGGATGGAAGGGGGGGGAGGGTGTGTGAGACTGTGGAATGGGGGGGAGGGGGTGCACCCCCTCCCTCCCCCATTCCCCAGTCTCGTATACCCTCCCCCCTTCCATCCCAGGCCCCCAGCCTCTGCTCCCCGAGTCCCCCCTGCCGCTCACCCCCCCTTCCCCAGTGGCACTGGGGAAGGGGGGGTGAGCGGTGGGGGGGACTGGGGGAGCAGTGCTTCTGCTCCCCGACACACACACACACCGGCACGTTTACTCACCATTGTTGTCGGGTCGGTCAGGCAGGCAGGCAGTTCAATGAAAGCGCTCGGTGGCAAGATGGGCTGCCAAGCGCATGCTGAGTCAGTTCAAGCATTCGCGCTGCAGCCCATCTCGTCGCCAGAGCACCTCCACCGAACGCCCAGGTGAGGCTTTGCATTGAGCCCATAGGGTGGCTCAATTTCATTTCCCTAGTGGCGAACTTGGACTGAACGCTGATCTGCCCAGCTCGCGTTCAGCCTAAGTTTATCCCTTCTGGGACTCCAGCCTCTGGAGTCCCAGAAGGAGTCCAGGCAGAGGAGCTAGAGCACTCACTGAGCACTCTCTGCCTCTGCCTCGCCAGTGACATTGACATCGGAGAGCCGCGCTGCTCTGACTGCAGCAGTCAGAGCAGCGCAGTGTTCCGATATGCCGCCAGCAGCAGAGACAGGGCGCTCAGTCAGTGAGTGCTCTGTCGGTGCAGCTGTGGCACCAGGGGGACGGGGGAGAGCGGGAGCATGGCACTGCACCAGGTGACCCCACACTCCAGCCACCACTGGGCCTGAGTAGGGCCAGCTGGCTGCAGCAGGAGGGACCGTGCCTGGCCAGCAGAGCCTTGGGAAAGGCTCTACTTGAGGGCTACTGGGAGCAACTGAATCAATATCCTGAACTTGACTATGGGGGTGGGTGGGGGGTTGATACCTGGTGGGGAACGACTGTGCTAGCTAGGTGGGGCCTAAGAGAGAGGTACCCCTGACTACTGTATATGGACTTTCAATAAAGGACACTCTTGAGAAGATCCCACGTGGGGCTAGATCCTGAAATGACTTATGCCAGGACCCCTGTTACACCAGGTGTTCAAGTCTGATTTAGGTGAGGAAGATGTCAAATAGATGGGGCTGATCTTTTTTTTAGACTTGCTTTTTCACAAAACAATTTTATTTTTTTCAGCTCTACCTCAAAATAACTCCTTGTCCAAGTTTAAAACTGCATATAAATGTCACATACATTCATGCAAATTAAGACAGGCATTTTTGCTTCCATTATTGTGGGGAACATTTTTGCATTACTTGAATCTGGTGACATGACTTCCCTTCCTCTCCCCCACTTGGAATATTGTGTGGGAGGGGTCCGCATACTCGCACCTGCTTCTGTTGAAATCAGGAGCAAAAGAGCACAACTAAAGCAATGAGGTTTGCAGCAAACCTTGTTGCTTTAGTTGTGCTCTTACAGAAGCCAATATTTATTAATGATACGGTCTTTACTTTGATTTATTTGATATGCTTTCGCTAGATTTCAGACATAAATCAGAAGGAAACACAGCTTATGCTGCCTGAGTGAATTCCTTACTGTGGTTGTGTTTCCATGGAAAGCAATACACCTCTGATAGCCCATTCCCCTCCTCCGTGCCTCACAAGGCGTACAGATAAGGGGAAAGGGTTATACTGTGTTTAAATAAATACTATTTCCCTACCTCCAACATTTTAATGTAGAAAAATCCCACACTTTATGCTAAACCAATTAAACCATCTTCATCAATTACTTCATAATTAAGGGTGTAATAATTCTTTTAATTGTCATAGCACTCATAATGCTCACTCATGGTTCCCCCCCCTGCCCCCCACCCAGCAGCTGCGATTAGAGGAATGAGGCCTGCACCCTTAGTCTTTATCTAATTACAAATGTGTAACCAGTCAGAAATTAATAAACAAACAGATGCCTCCACCTGCTTCTGTTGAAATTGGGAACAAAACTCATTGCTTTAGTTGTGCTCTTAGGGAAGCCAATGTTATTAATGTATATGATCTTTGCTTTGATTGATCTGATATGCTTTCTGTAGACTTCAGACATAAATCAGAAGGAAACAGCTTATGCTGCCTGAGTGAATTCCTTGCTGTAGTTGTGTTTCCATGGAAAGCAATAATTTTTCTAGGCCCCAATTCAGCAAAGCACATAAGCATCTGTTTAAACCCTACTGAGCTGAACGGTATCAAAACACATGCTGAAGTAATGTGCGGAGTCAAAACCTAAAGCACGGCTTTGATTTATTTTTTTTAAAGGGCAAACTGATCTGTTTATATATGTGTGTTCACCACCATTAACTTCAATAGTGTTGTGCCCATTTATACTAACAGGAAATGTTGCCAATAGATGTTGCCATCAATATTTGTCAGACCAAGAAATTCACCTTAAAAAACACTCATGCTATGGAAGAATAAAATGTTTGGCACAATATTCATTTCTTGCTCTGATAATCTGTGCTGTCCGTGCCAGAAAATCTGCAAATTAGGATGCTGAATTTTCTCCCAAGCACATTGAGGTTTCCTGGCTCCAAGCACACATTGATCACCTCAATTGTGAGCTATTTAATTTGCGGACTTTAAAAATGCACAACCGCCATAATAGGCGCATAATACCCCACTTCCGTCTCGTGTAATTACAACATGCTGACGTTTCATATTATGCGCAATTGCGATGCGCAATCGTGCGCCGCTCGTCTAAAAGCGGCCTAAGTTCATAGAACTGATATAACAAGTTTTAATTACTTTTCTTCCAGGGCAGGGTTTAAACTGCCCAACAGATACCACAAGTCTGAGACAGCTAATGTGAATGGTTCTTGCTCTCAAAAGTCAACTACTACCCCCAGCTGTAAGGACTACTTGTGCAAGTTCTTGCTTCATGGGGAATTAAAACCGGCATAACCAAAATTAAAATTCCCCTGTAGTACAGTGTCTCATATCTGTCTGACTATCTAAGTCCTGGTTTGTAAAATCCCTTTGTCCTGCACCATATAAACATAATTCATTATTACCCATTGACAGTTGCTTTATTTTTCATGTTTTAATTCTTTTCCTATGGAAGGCCAGTGTGGTGTAGTGGATAAGGTGCTGGACTTTGATCTGGAAAGCCAGGGTTTGAATCCCACCCTAGCTATGAACTCACTGGGTGGCCTTGGATAAGTCTCAGCCTCAGTTTTCCCTCTGTAAAATGAGAATATGTGTGTGTTTCCCTGTGTTCCCTTCACCCATGTCCATCTTAAATTGTAAGCCCACTGGGCAGGAATCTGTGACTGTAAAGCACTGCGTACACTTAGTAGTGCTATAGAAAGTAGTCATAGTAGTAGTTAGTTCTGAATATTTTTCTTTTACCAATACTTTTTTCTTTGTAAAACTGTACCTGGGATAAATTTAGAATGTAAAATGAGTGGCAAGTTGAGTGGAAATGCTAGGAAACCATGGAATGAAAACTAACATTGCCATTTATACTACCCAACTAGTGTTTACTTTTCCAAGACCTTGATGTCGATTGCCTCAGCCTTTCTTTTTTTCTTTTAGCAAGGAGGTTTTTGCCTTTTTTGCGAAACTCAAAAAAGGCAATGGTCGGGGTGACGGAAATGACTTGCCAAAAAGAAGTGCAGAAAGAAAGGCTAAGAGATGGATGAGTCATCCGTGGACAGTCTTCCAGGAACCGCTCATCCCAGCCAACTGTTGCACATCAGCTTGTTGAATCATCTCTGAAAAATGTGCTGTAGACCATGGATAAAATAGTGTTGTGGAGTCATTGAGAACAAGTCTCATTGATCTCATTGATTTCAATTAAAGATGCACCTGCTTATTGCAAAGCCAAACTTCTGCCCTTCTGTCTGGAAAGGTGGGTTAGCAGTAAAAGATGAGCTGTTTTGTACACAAGAACTCTGGTCTCGCATCTAGAAAGTTCATCCTGACTTCTTACATGAAGACAAGTTCAAGGATACATTTGACCAATCAAGGTGTTCAGTAACAACACATAAGAAAAAGAGAAATAACTCACTGCTTAAAGATGATTGTTGTTTAATGATTAACAGTGATACTCCAGCAGGTAGGGATGTGTGAACAGAACGGAGTTTGGCAGTTTGGCCTTTCGGACTAAAAACTTAGTTTGGGTTTGTGCATTCGGTCCAGCAGAGTTCGGACTCCCCTAAACGTTCGGAAAGTTTGGTCGCACTGGGAGGCTTGGGGCGCTCCAGGGACCCCCAGGGGTGCCTGTGGTGGCATGGCAGGCCGTCGGAGATGCAGCAGCAGCAGCAGCAGCAGCAGCGAGCCTAAGTTCTTCTGAAGAAGGGGAAGCATTTAAGAGTCCTCTTCTTTACCCTGCAAAGAGGCTGGATATGCAACAGCAATTGGAACTGCATACCCCAAGTCTAGTTCCCATACATGTTCTTTCTCCTGTGAGCTCCCAGAACGGTAGCCCTCTGGTTTAGAACTGGGAAAGCTTAAATGCAGAGAGGTCAAAGGACTTCCAAACCAGGAATTAGAACTGGGGTGTCTTGACTCCTGTCCTGTCCTACAAATGAGCAATGCTGCTGCCCACCCAAAGGCTGCTGAAAGCAGATGTTCTTCTGGGCTGCCCATCTCTGCCTGCAGACCATGACAACACATGCAAACCTGCTTTGGGCACCGGCAGGCACTACTGTAGCCCTGTCACTCCTGCTGTAATGGTGACTAGAACTGAAGAATCCAGCATAGAGCGAGCAGAACTGGCCAGGGCTTGGTGGGTGACTGGCTGGCACCCCTACTTGGCTGGGCATTGCAGGCTGGCATGCCTCTAGTTCTGCTCGCTCTATGCCAGGTTCTCTAGTCACCATCATGGCAGGCAGTGGCTGGCCGGCCATGTGAATCACCACTGGGCAAGGGTACTTGACCAATTTGCAGAAGAGTTGGTTGAGATCTGGCAAGTAGGATGCCAGCCTGCAATGCCAGGCCCCATATGGGTGCCATTCACCACCAAGCCTGGGCGGGGCCTCTGCCGCAGCTCCACCGATGCCTGGCAGCCTGCAATGACTATTTAGAAGGGTACCATCCTCAAGGGGAAGTAGTCTTAGTAACAGAGCAGGTAAAAGAAGTTGTGTCACAAAATATTCAGCATGAGGCCACTTCCCTGGGTGCTTTAGCACATGGGAAGTGGTCATGCACAGTGCTGGGTAATACTGGTTCTGATCCTTCAAGATTATGTCCAGTTAAGATGGATCCTTTGCCTTCACCTCCTCTCTCTCCCTCAATATTGGGGATGGGGGGATTTGATCTCCCCTCAAACCAATTGGGTTTTGCAACAGCAGATGAAGTGGAGGAATGATGGGCAGGCCTCCTAAGGAAGTCTTTTATCTCTATAGTTTCTCGGAACATTTCGGGTTGGAAAACCAAATTAATGGATAATTATTTTGGTTGTTTCATTAGATCCTTTGACATTATTCTGCTCCAAGAAATGTGGCAAGCAACGCAATTGGACTTGGATGGGTATGTGTCCTTTGTTGTGGACATTGCCCCATCTGAAGTGAAAGGTAGGCCTAGCAGGGGTTTGGGCTGTTTAATATCTTAAACAGACACACTGGCAGGCCTCCAGTTCTCCTCGCTCTATGCTGGATTCTCCAGTTCTAGTCACCATCACAGCCGGGCATTGCAGGCTGCCAGGCATCGGTAGAGCAGTGGCAGAGGCCCAGTCAGGGCTTGGTGGCTGGCACCCCTACTTGGCCAGGCGTTGCAGGCTGGCTGACCTTGGTGGAGCATTCACAGACAATGAAGTGGAACGACAGCCCTCCCTGCCTGGAATGTTGGCCCCAGAACCCTGACGGTGGGTCCTGTGGCTGGAGTGGCCGGCACCCCTACTCGGCCAGGCATTGCAAACTTGCATCCTACTCACCGGATCTCAACAAGCTCTTCTGCAAATTGGTCAAGCCTTGCCCGGTGCTGAATCACATGGCCACCCAGTAGCAGACATTGGATTGCCAGGGCACAGTACCCATGGCACAGCAGAGGAAGCATAAGCGAACATTGGATTGTCGGAGCACAGAACCCATGGTGCAAGCATCAGAGGCAGCATTGGCAGCAACAGCAGACATTGGATTGCCAGGGCACAGAACCCATGGAACAGCAGAGACTGCAGTAGCAGGATTTGCCTGTGCGCAGCACCCATGGAGCCAGGATGGTAGGATTTGCCATGGAAGAGCTTCCATGCAGCAGCAGACGGCAGCAGCAGGATTGCGTGGGCACATTTGGATTTACCAGGGCAGAGCACCCATGGAAGGCGGTGGTGTGGGCAAGCCAGAGGGGCATGTTGGCGGTGTCCAGGTCGGTGGAGCATGTGTCAACCTCCCTCCCCACACCTACAGACAGAGCTTTGGACTGGTGTTTGGGGAGGGGCACTCCATATCGGCCAGACACAGGCCACGGGACATTTCTGCCTCCTCCCCCCCTTGTGGGGGCGGGGTTTGAGGAGGGTAGTTTCTGCCCCTCTCCCCATGTCGCCAGGGGTGGCCGGCCGGGGGATGGAGTCGAAGGCGTCGGTGCGGACAAGCCAGAGGGGTGTGTCGGCAGTGTCCAGGTCGGTGGAGCATGTGTCAACCTCCCTCTCCCCTCCCCCCATGGACGGGGCTTTGGACTGGTGTTTGGGGAGGGGCGCTCCATATCGGCAAGACACAGGTCGCGGGACACTTCTGCCTCCCCCACCCCCCATGGGAGCAGAGTTTGAGGAGGGCAATTTCCACCCCGCTCCCCATGTCACCAGGGGGAGCTGGAGGCCGTGCCGGAGGTGCGGGTCGAAGGGGCCTGCCCTTTGGCCATGCCCTTCGGCTGGGCCAGGAGGTTGGGGTGGAGAAGTGTTTGGGATATTGCAATGGTGTATGTATTGTACTGGTAAAGGTGGTATGGACGTCTTCCCCCCCCCCCCCCC
>QEPC01001717.1:1203886-1225378 GCA_003113815.1 Sphenodon punctatus | reverse complement strand
CTCACAACAAACAACACAGGGAGGGGTACAAAACTGAAATGAAACCTAAATCAATCTAATCCTACTCTAAATAAATCCAAAAACAGGGGAAGGGAATCAGGGATGGAATATATACAGGGAGGAGGAAAGGATTCAATGGAGGGTAGGGAGAAAGAACACAGGGAAGGGTAAAAAATAAAAATAACACCTAAATCTATCTAATCTAAATAAATGAAACTATGGAGGTAAATGTGTGGAAATGGGTGAAATAGGAGGAGGATGGCAATGGATTAGGAAGACAAACTGCTGGAAGAGGGAGACTTCTGAAAATGCCTGCTGACAGGATCAGTGGCTAGCTCAGAAGGAATTGGAAGGCGGGGAGGGCAATGACTTTTGTTACTTGCTGCGCCCGCCTTACCACAAACCCCATTGGCTCTGTGCAGCCTAGCCCCATGCCAATCACAGATTGGGAAGCCAGTGGTCTGAGGAAAAGAGGGATGGTGATTGGGCAGGCTGGCTGCTAGTCCAAGCTTCTCCACCCCTTGCTCCAGGAAGTCTGCTTCTCAGCTGCCCCTCCCACCCCCTGGGCCTGTCAGCCAGGTTTTTCCCTCCCGAACGCCCCCGAACACATCCAAACATGGCTGAACTGTTCGGGGGTTCTGGCATTCGGTTTGGCCATCCAAACTGGCTGAGTTCGGGCCGAACTCTGAATGTCCGAACCGCGTTCACACATCCCTACCAACAGGTAACGTATATGCTTGTAGCTAGGGCTTCCACAAGTCCCATTAACTTCAATGGGACTTACAGACTCTCTGCTAGAGGATTACATTGTCAATCAAATTAGACAGAGGACTTTGCTGGCCAAAGTAGTTTTTTAAAGATGGCTGGTTGGCAAACCTATTTGTAACACTTGATTGCTATTTTAGCGCAAGGGAGAAATATTTCAGTTCGACGTTTGAATTAGAGCTTTGAGCCAGCTTGAGCCTCGTAGGGCCAATTGCTATGTTTGTTTATTTATTTCAACACTTGTATACCGCCCCTTCCTGTCCAAGGGCAGCCCAGGGTGGTGAACACCACATAATAAAAACCTAATACAAAAATAAAATACAATATAATGTAAAGGCCTGAGAAACTAAACAACCCCTTACTCCCACTCACACCATCCCACTCACCAAATGCCTGATGAAACAGCCAGGTTTTTACATTGTCTGCTGTTGAAGTGAGAAATATTACATTTACTGTTAAGGTGAGACATTTTATATTTTATTTATTTATAGTAACATTTATATGCTGCCCCTTCCTGCCGCAGGCATCTCGGGGTGGCTCACAACATCTTCAAGTGTGTGTGTGTGTGTGTGTGTGTGTGTGTATACACACACGTGCATGCATCCATTCAAAAGTACTTTACTTTAGTGAAACAAGTCTATGGCATCTAGTACCCCCCAGCAACAATAATGGTGGCAGAATCAGTCCCTCAGACACAGTAGTAGCTCAAACAGCACTGGAAAAACTTTTTCACACCAGAGAATATAACTGGAAAAAAATCTAATTAGACACTAGATTTCTTTTCCAAAGGAATAGCAATTACCTGATCTGTTAAAAAACAGCATTTCTTTTCTCTCGAATTCAACCCCCTGTTTCACATTTAAAGTCTGAGGCACAGTTCTCAGAGAAAGTAAGGTTGCCATGTTAGTTCCAAAAATAGGCAATAGAGACTAAGTACAGTGATCCCTTTTATTGGACCAACTCCAGTTGTGGGAGGTATGTAAGCTTTCAGACCGCACAGGGTCCTCCATCAGGCAGGTCAGGAGTTACTGACTTCGGACTGTCCTAACTCTTGACCTGCCTGATGAAGGACCCTGTAAGGTCCAAAAGCTTTCATACCTTCACCAACTGGAGTTGGTCCAATAGAAGATATCGCTGTACTACTTTGTCTCTATTGCACAGTTCTCAGTAACTGTTTCTGGAATTAAACGTATAATTAGCTTTGCTAAAGTGAGAAAAGTGCCACTTACCATTTTATACTTTACTCCACTTAGCTACAAAAAATGGTCATAACCCCCACCCCCATTTCAGTATTGTCCTCTGCGACAGCATAGAAATAGATTAATTCCAGCTCTAGCATCCTGAAGCTGCTGCTTCCATTCCATGTTACCTGTACCCAGAAGAACTATTTCTGATTTAAAATTTAAAGAACCAAAATCATTTTCCCTCCATAAAAGTGTGGGGTTTTTTTTGGGGGGGGATGAGTCGGAGAGCATCAATAGATATTAACAGAATCAATATTATATTATTTATTTTTTGTTGGTGGAATAAATGCACTTGCCACTTATTCTGCCCCTGGTCCCTAAAGAAAGAAAAGATATAAAAATACTTGAGAGACTGATTGACAGTGAAATAATAGGGAGACGAAGCAACACAGCATAATCAAAAAATGTAACAAGAGAGGTTAGACTTTAGTGTATCCTTTTACTAATCTTCCCTCTGTTATATGCCGACACCTTTCCTCATGCCTGCAGGGCAAGACATGTTCAGGGCACAAACCTCCAAGCAGATATTGCCAACACTAGCACTTAGCAGAGCTGTGCGTCTCATTGAAGCTAGTGGGATTTGTGCCATCCTAAGTGCTATAAAGGATTGTGCTGTTGAGCTGCTAGGCTCCCCCACTGGAGGTTTGTCTAAGCTAAAGCATTCCCATCTTCTGGAGGCAATGCAAGTCTCTTTTTATTTGGCCAGGCTTTTGGCAATTGTGGATAGGGAGTGAGGTGGTTTGGAAAGAGGAATTTTAACTGGTATTATTTTTAAAATATCTGATTTTTAACGGAGTATTTTGTATGTTTTGTAACCTGCCCTGAGCCCTTGGGACAGGTTTAGATAAAATTATAAATAAAAATAAACAAACAACATAGTTACAAAATAAAAACGGATATTACTGAGATCCAGTCTACTTAATCCCAATAGTGTGATGTTGCTCATTATTGGTGTCGCTTGGTAATTCTAGATGCATTTTGCATAAGGTGGCACACTCACACTGTCTCTTTAGGGTGACAGCCACCCATGACTGGGTGTACACCTGGCCATTTCTTTGGCTACCTACCCCCGTGAACACATGGTCCGGTGTCCATGTGGAACGCGAGGAAGACTGCGTGGGCTAATGCACGTATGTTGGCATGGAGATCTAATGTCAGTGTGCCATGTGTTTTGGGGGAAGCCGCTGCTGGCAGTGCTCAGAGTGTCTACCAGAAAGGGGTCTGGAGCAGCTGCCAGCGGTGCTTGAAGCACCTGCTGGGAAAGGGACCAGAGCTGTATGGAGCCGAGTGTGCATGTTACACTCATCCACACCCGGTTGTTAGGTTTCAGTACTCACGGGATGTGGATGAGTGTAACACCGCACTCAGAGCTCACAAATAGGGCTACCGTCTAATTTGTTATCCCCTTTTGAGTGTTTCCATGCGTGTGGCTTGCCCATGGTTAGCAGGGAGGGTGGATGGATGTGAAGTTGCCTCTTTCTTCCCCTAATTCCATGGCAAGTTGTTAGGATGCAGAGCAGCGGCTGTAGTGTAAGTGCCGGTTCTAATAATGACTTGCTTTACATTCAGTCCCACAATGGTGCACTCATCCTATGGCCCCCTGTCCACACTAGTGGCTTTCTCTGAAATGTGTGAAATGCAGGGCAGGGAAAGAGGCCCATTCACATCTTTCAGACCGACTAAATCGCAGGGCAAGTTGCTAGAATAAACCCAGAATATACTGCTGCAAGGAATAAGAAACAAAAGGCTGGAAATCCTCAAACACGGCAACTCCTCAGCTGTCTTGTGTCCACATTACTCTGATTATGATATGCTGGAGGAGTGTAGATCATTCCAGCAGATATTGGAAAGGAGAGAGACTGGTTTGAGAAGTATTTTTATATAGAGTTACAAACTGGCAATTAAAAACGAATCATCCAGAACATTCTCAGCAAAGCGGAGTCTTTCAATATTAAAGGTTCTGATAAGAAATTAACTCAGAAACGCCCTCTTTTCATGTGGCAAGGTGGTGCGGGGGGGGGGGGGAAGCACCCCAGGCGGAAGGCAGAAGGGGGGGAACAGACCGCCGGCGGGGGGGGGGCTCAGCGGGGGTAATGGGTGGGGAAACGCGCCAGGAAGTAACATGGCGCACGTGTCCTGGCACAGGGCAGAGGGGCCGCACCAACGGCCCCCCCGGTGGGCGACCCCCAGCCCAGCACCTCCCAAAGAGCAGCAGTGAGAGCGAGGTGTGCGCGAGGGAATACACCACCACCACCCGGGAGGGGAGGGTCGTGCCCCAGGCCCTGACCACTGGCCCAGGGAACACAGGGCAGGGGACAGCAGCATAACCCAGTCCCCCATCTCCGCAGGACAGCTCCCAGACAACGGAGCACCGCACCACCGGGACGACGGATGAGGAGGGCCTCCCAGACAGCCAGGTGAGCAAAAGGGAACCCCAGGGGGGAAGAGGGGAGGGCAGGCCCCACGGATGGGCGGAGGGGGCCAGCAGGAGCCGTAGTAACCCCTATCTCACTACCCCCAACAGGACACGACCACCACCACGGCATCCACAGCCACAGGGCGGGCCCCATGTCGCCAAGCCAGTCGGCCCCCCACATGCGGATCCCAAAAGGGGGAGCCCTGCTCCAGGCAGGTCAGGGACTTTATATGCATGTGGGGGTCCCAAAGGGTCCAACACGACCTGGTGCAAAGCTACAAGACCAGACAGGTCTATGAAGCCATCACCCAGGAGATGCAGCGGCAGGGGTACAATAGGGATGTAACCTAATGCATGTAGCAGGCAAAGGACTTGAGGTCCAGATATAAACATATCAGGGACAATAATCTCAAATCCGGCCGGGCCATGCACACAGCCAAGTTCCAGGAGGAACTGGACAACTTCCGCTGCATGGATGGGACCATCGTGGCTTCCCGCACACACGGCAGTGCCATTGCCAGAGGCAGGCGCAGGGCCAACACGCAGCCCCCCCCCGACAGACCCCACAGAGCAGGGGGGGGCAGGTGCCCCTGGCAAAGCCAGCCAGGAAGCGGGAGGGGACAGCCCCATCCCACAGGGGGAGGAGACGCCCTGGGGATCCAAGCACTGAACCACCGCACACTGCGCGTGCCCCCGAGACCCACAGGCCAACCGGCGACAGGGACAGGGGGCACGTGCAGAGCTAGCGAAGACCCGGGACGGCCTCCGGGAAGTGGAGGAACTGGATCCAGGTATACGCGCCCCAGTGGGGCTGGGGGGTGGGTCGGTTGGGGAATGGCCCAGATGGAGGTGCTGCGGTCTGGCCCGGGGGCCGGCAAACACTCACAGTAACCCATGCCATTGCAGCTCAAGGCAGCCTGGAGGTGCACGAGGTGGAGTTGCGGTGGAGGAGGAAGACAAGGGGGGCCAGGCAGCTCCCCCACCACCAGGTGGGCGACCATCCAGGGCAGGGCACACGGGCCAACAGGCCACTGGGGGGCTGGGTGTGGTGGGGAGTGGTGGTATGGGGGGGCAGGGCACCTGGGGGCCTGCTACCATCAACTGGCAGGGCGCACCAGGGGCTGGGTGGAGGGGGGCAAGCGGGAGGGGCTGGAGGGCCCGCAGCGGCTCCCCGGCATGCCACACAGTCAGGGGACCCTCCCGTGGCTAACAGATTCTGGGGGCCACCCCATGACAGGCCAGGGCTCGGGGACCCCACACGGGAGGGCTGAGGGGAGCCGTCACACTATGGGGGCCGCTCCACCAGGAAACCCGGGCAGGCGGTAGTGGCGAGCAGGGCACACAGGCAGAATGCACTAACATTCAGTCCAAACTCCCGTTCACAGACCAGGCACCTGCTCACATGAGAGAAGCAGCTGCCGGTAGCGTGGAGCAGAGCCGGGAGATGCGGGCCAGTAACTGGTGCCAGAGGGAGGATCTCGGCAGGGAGCTGCTGGTGGAATCACAACAGTTAGTCAAGGTGCACTCCTGGGAGCTCACGCTCACCAGAGGGGACGGGGAAAGGGACCGGGAGATCCTGGCTGCCATGATGGCCCAGTCTCACACCAAGCACCTCTGGGACAGGCACCAGGCTGCCGCCCTCAAACACAAGCACCAGCGTGCCTGTGATGGGCTGGAGGGTCAGGCTGCATGGCTCATGGACCTCATGAGGGAGGCCATGGAGGCCCTGCGGCGTGACCCCCAGTGCGACAGGCCACGCCCTGCCGTGGAAGGAGGGCCGGCAGCTGACCAACATCATGGTGGTTTCCCACTGGTGCTGGTGGGGGGCCCCCCTGCACCTCAGCCACCCGTGGTTCCCCCAGCAGCAACCCTACCCGGGCCTGATCCACGGGGTTCCCGTCCCCCACATGGGGCAACCGGACCTGCTTGCGGGGCCACCCGTTCTGGCCGCACCCCACAGGGTCTGGCCCCCGCTGCCATCCTGCCCCAAAACCGTGCACCCCAGGACGAGCAACCACCCATGGTGGCTGCCCCACCCCCACAGGTAAGGCCGCAGCACCCCAGGGGTTGTGGGGTGCAACAACGGGGGGGGGGCATCGGGAATCTGGGGAACCACGTGAAGCTGGACCCCGGTAGGGAGCACATTGTTGAACCCACACCGCGCACGCACAGTAAATGGGATGGAGAGCAACGGTCATTGCCAGGGCATGTGTACCTGCTTGTTGCTGCAGTACTTGACTGGGTAAGTGCCATGATACCATGGGTGGGCCATCCCAGGGGGGAAGGCACCTTCATGGAGCGCCCTATGGCACATGCCATGCTCTTGTGGGGAGTAGGGGGCTTCCCAGATGCCTATGAGGCACCCAAGTGCCAGTGCACCGACAAGGGACAGAGGTGAACACACACGGTGATCCCTTAACCCCTTCTTGCTCCTCCAAGCAGGGACCTTCAGTGGAGGCTGGTGTGAAGCGGCCAGTGGAGGACAGGGAGGCCAGACCGTCCACCTGGAGAGTACTGCGGTCACCTGGAGAGTACTGCGGTCAGCTGCGGCCAGGGCACACCGACCAGTGAGCCCTGGTGTTGCGGCCAAGAGGGGAAGAGGGTGCCCCAGACACTGAACCCCACCCCCATTCCATTGTACAGTTCCCCCTTCAATAAAGGTGTTGTCCCTATACCTTGCTGTGGCTTCCTCTGTCTGGGGACATGGGGAGGTTGTGCGGTGTGCAGCATTTTGGGGGCTCTGTGCACTCCCTGCCCGGCCGACAGGGCTGGAGGCTAGACCAGCGATGCCTCATGCAGTTGAGGTGGCAGGAACAGATGTGCACTGGACCTAAGCACGCGAGCCAGCTTGTGTTGACTGGCGGGCCTGTGCGGGACCAGCGCAAACCATGGTCGACAGCGAGGGGAGGGCACTCGCTGCCAGGCAACCCACGGGACCCGTTCCCTGGACCCAGTAGGCCACACATGAAATGGAGGGTCGGATGCAGGTAACGGGTAGGGCCCAGCAGTTTTGAAGGGGGTTCCAGGCCTACAGACATGGGTGTGGGTCCGGCGCTGGCCAGCGGCCAGCTGCCTGGGCAGCAATGCGGTGGTAGATGGCGTCCCTTTCCCCTTCAGAGCTGCGTGGTGCCACCCCTCCCTGGGCACCTTGGTACAGGGGCCCTCCTGAGGTTTGCTGCCCTCCGCCGCCGTGCCCCCAGGAGGACGGACCGGTGACTCTGCAGGCCGAGCAGGGTAATCTGCCGGAGCAGCATGTGCAGCAGCAGGAGTCCCGTGCCCAGGAGGTGCAGTAGCTCAGTCCTGGGCTGTGGGTCCTCGTCCCCCGGCAGCATGGTTTTGCTGCTTCCCACTCTCTGCCACACTCTTCTGGCACGTGCCGTGCGCGTGGTGCGCTCCGCTGTCTGGCCTGTACCCATGGCCCACTCTCCCCTGGAATCGCAGGAGCTCCTCCACGTGCACCCAGCCCGGGATCGCCGTTCTCTGTGTGCTGCATGGTCCCATGCTATAACCCCTCCACCACACGCCCGACTGGCCGCAGCGTGTCCTTTATGTACTGTGTAGGCCGGTGGGGGCAGGGCAGTGGTTGGTGCTGTGCAGAGGGGGTGCTAGGGCAGCAAGTGGGTGCTGGGTCCGGCTGAGCATCCCTGCGAGCGTGCTGGCCACATGCCCATCGGGGGGGATGGGACCGCGCACACCCCTGGGTACCCCTGCCTCCGCAACCACACTGCCATCCCCCCATGCTGGGTCCGCCTTTGCAAGCTGCAGCAGTGCGCACTGTGGATGCAGTGCCTGGCTTGGCTACACGCCCTGGCACAGTGCCCCGCCATGGCCCCCTTTCTTATCTCGGCAGCTGTGCAGCATCCCTGCTGTCTTGTGCGTGGGTTGCCGTGCCCTGTCCACAGCGGGCCTGTCTATCTCTGGCATGCAAGGCCATCTGTGGGCGAGGGTATCCGCTCGGTCTGTGCTCGTCCTAGTTGCAGCTTCCCACTGCTGCCATGACTGGTCATTCTGCGGGGCCCTCAGCCGGGGATGTCGGGTAGGGGTGGTCTCCCTGTGCAGACATGCTGTTGGGGGCCCTATGACTGAGTCCCGACGTGCAGCTGTTGGTGGGCAACCCCCCTGTCGGTGGGGGATGGCTTCCGGCTCCTGTCGTGGTACATGTGGACGATGGGTCACCAGGCCGGGGCCCCGGCATGCCGGGCCCATTCCCTCGAGCTTGCCTTCAGCCCCCTGTGCCAGCCTCCTTGGGGGCACCCGCCCGCTATTGCCGTGCTGTGGACCACTGCGGAGGTAATGGTGGCTTGCCTGCTGATGGAGCTACCCGGGTATGGCCTCGCCTTGCTGTCTGGGGGTCCCTCTGTTGCTGCCCTGTACACCGGCAGCCTCCTGCATGCACGGGGCATCCCGCGCACACCCTTGGATGTGGGGGCCCTCCTGTGGGACCTGGGCTTGCTATCCCCCAAGGTTGGTGGCCCGCTCTGGACCGGGGAGCCCACTGCTGTGGAGCTCGCCACCACCCTTCGATCGATGAGGGACCTTCCAGCTGTACGGGTTGCAGCCGAAGGTGCAGATCCGCTCCTTCCACGCTACCTGGTGGATGCTCCTTTGTGCACCCGAGACTTCCAAAGGGGCCTGTTCACCTGAGAGGGTCTGGCGCCAGGGTCGCTTCCCTGTGAGCACTCACTGGAACGTCCATGAGCAACTCGCTGCCACCCGCTCGCTGCCACCCTGGTGCCCAGGACGGTGCATAGATCCACACACCCCCGGTGCCTCCGATCGGGCTGTGCGCTGCTGTCTGCTTTGCTGCTGGCTGCCGCCTGGGGTCCCTGGACCCCATTGCCCCCTCTGTGTGACTACTGCTCCTTCCCGCTGGGGCTGCCCAGGTGCCCTCGCCCACCCTGTACGGGCGCTCCTATACCCTCCTGTTGTGCTTCTCGTGCCTGGCCATGGGTGCCCCTGAGCCCCCCTGCTCTGCCTCTCTGTGCTTGGGGGCCCGTTTTCCACCGGCACCAATAAAATTATGTTATGTGATGTTCTGTCCTGCCTTGCCTCTGCTGCTGCTGTGGTGTCTGGGTGCCCCTTCCCCTTTGGCAGCCCTCCTTCCCCCATCTGTGTGGTTGTGGTTGTGTGTGGGGTATGTGCTTGGGGTATACTGGTGGGCTACGGGCCTGTGGGGTGGGCGCTGGCTGTGAGGAATGTATTCCCCTGGCTGCTTCCCTGCTGGGTGCTGCTGCCTGGGGTTGCTCCTGGGGTGGTATTGGCGGTGGGCGGTGGGCCAGGCACCCCCTGGCCTCGCCTGTGCCTTGGTGTGGCCCTGCGCCTCCCCTACACTCCCCTCAGCTGTCGTCCCGTTGGTGCGAGCCGTCTGTGGTGGTGGCGATGGATGGGCGGCGGCACCACCATGGGTGCTGGGCAGCTGAGCGTGAGGAGGGGTTGATGTGGACCCGGCCTGTGGCCCGACTGATGCCCCTTCGTGCAGGGGCCGGGGTGCTTCTCGAGGGGGGGGGGCTATCAGCATGTGGGGTGGTGTCACTGCCCCCGGCCCTCCGAGGGCCCATTGGTGCAGGCGTTCGCTATGACCCTGTCCCTTCTATCCTGCAGCTAATCTTATCATGCTTCTAGCGGCGTGGGACATGCGGGTGGCGGGCCGACTGTTCAATGGCATCCGTGAGTGTGCTGCCTGTTTGCTGGGCCCTGTGCCTGTGTCCCTCCATGGGGGGTTCTGTTCCTGGGTGCCTGGGGCCAGCTCTGATGGGTGTCTCCTCTCCCCCTGTCCCATACAGTGCAGGCCATGATCGCTGAGCGGACCCGGGAGCAGGGGGAGTTGTTGTAGCTCCTCCTGCACGTCCTGGAACGGATGCACCAGCTGGACTGTGCGCAAGCCAAGCGCTGGCGCCGGGCGCAGGTCCTATTGACCGGGGTTCAGTCCGGGGCCTGCCTGTGCTAGCACTGTTCCCCCCCGTCTGTTGCCCCCTCCCTGCCCTGTTGTTGTTGCCCCCTGTTGCTGGTTCCCCATGCGAGTAAAGGCTTGTGTGTTCCTTTCCTGGTGTGTCCGTGTTGTGCTTTGCTTCAACTTCTCCCCTTGTGCGGGTGCCTTTGGGTGTGTGTGGGGGGGGTTGCCTGTGTTGTGTGGGTGCCTTCCCCCCATTGCCCCCCCCCGGGCTGTGTTCCCGTCCCTGTGTGCTTCTGTTGCCTGCTCTGTGTGTGCCACTATGCTGTGCTGGGGGGGGGGGGGCTGGCGCCAGACGGTCTCAGCTCCGTGCCGGGACTGTGTGGAGCCGGCTCCATTGTAGCGGCTGTCATCCCATCTCCCTCCTGCCCTGCCTGCTCTAGTCCTGGTGGCTAGGGGGGCGGGGCTGCGTTGCATGGCTTCGTTTGCCCTCAGTCAGCCATGTTGTGCCGTCGCTGTGCCAGGTGGAGCTTCTCTGCCATTCCCAGCCGGCCGTGTACTTGCACGGGTGTTTGCTGGGTGTTTCCTGGTATGGGTGTTTGGCCGCTGGGTGTTTGCGGGCCCCTCCCCTTTCCTTCCTGCTACACCCCGCGGCGCTGTCTGTGTAAATGCCTCCCTGTTTGGCGCTGCCGGGTGTTCTCTGGGTGTGCTCACCCACCCGTCCACACCCATCTCCACCCATCGGTGCTGCTGCGCCGTCCGTGTAAAAAAGGCCTAAATCAAACTCTTAGCAATCGGGAAGCAAGGCAGCCTAAAGCTATCCTGGATGCACAGAGGAGCTGGGAAAGGGATGGGACTCTGGGCAAAATTTCAATTTCGGTTCTCATGTATTTTGGTTCTTCTTTGGTTTTGGTACTATCGGATCTTTTGCATTGATTTTTTATTTTTAACATTGATTTTTAACATTGCAGTTTTTCAATGGGGGACAAACCGCAGTATTAAAAATCCGGTACAAAAATCAATGCAAAAGATCCGATAGTACTGAAACCGAAAAAGAACTGAAGTTTCCAATTAATCCAAAATGGCCATTTTCGGGTACTTTCGGTTTTATCCGGAACCAAAATTCTCATCCCTATGGGAAACAATGCATTTTCATCCAAATTCCCACACTTTGAAGTAACTATAAAACTTTCAGGCATAACTTTCATCCCGAGCATAACCCCATCAAAGTCAAAGGAGTTATCTATCCCAAGGATGAATGTGCCCTATAGTGTATAAAATCATAGGACTCCCATGATGTGACCATTAAGATGTTGAAATTAGTGGAAGTCCCTGGCCCTCCAAATTTTGAGTCCTGAACAAAGAGGTCAAGCGCTCAGAGCTTCAGGTAGAGCTCAGTGGGAGGAAGGAGAATGAGAGAAAAGGGATCTGGAAGAAAAACAGCTCTTCGTTGACTGACTGACTTGAGTCACCTTCACATTGATTGATTTAATCTACAGGACAAAAGGTTTGGGGGAAAGGGGAGGCTGTTTCATTGGGACTTAGAAAGAAGGGGACAAAAACATACTCTCAGGGCAGACCTGGCTGAGGTATCTCTCCCTCTGAGAGAGAAAAAGGGGGAAATTTGCCTTATTAACAACAGGACATGGAAGCTTAAAGAGTGTCTTTTCTGTATTGAACTTCCTTGTGAAAGCGATGTTGCAAAGCAGCTGTGTGGCCTTTGCCTGCCTCTTTTAAAACTGTGGCTGTTTTTACACGGGTGGCCCCCCTCCCTACTCAGTGTTCGTGCGGGTGGGCGGGTGTCCGTGTATATGGCCGGCAGTGGGTGGGTGGATGGATGTCCTCTTGGTGTTCGCCCGGCCCGTGTGAGCACCGAGTGGGATGGGTGGGGGTGCGTGCGTGCGCACTCCTGCGCAACACCCATCGCACACTCATCTCCACCCACGGAGCCCTCTGGAAAACCGGAGAAGACTCTGTGGGTGGAGGTGTGTGTCCGTGTAAATGGACACCCACCCACTTCCACCCACCGCGGCAAAACACCTATCCACCCACCCACCTCCGTCCATGTAAAAAGGCCCTATAAACTGCACAGGTCAGGAGTGCCTTCAAAGAATGGGGCAGCTGAACACAAGATGTTGGGGCATCTTAGGAAAAAGAGAGACTGTCAGGCCGGGGCATAGCTAGGTGGGAATGGTCCCCAGTGCAGAAGATGGAATGGGCCCCGTGCTGGGGCACTCTACTCCAGTGTGCAGATGCACTCTACATGTGTGGGGCCCCCAGGAGCGTGGGCCCCGGTGCAGCTACACCTGCTGCATCTATTATAGCTATGCCCCTGCTGCCAGGAAAGACCAGAGAATC
This sequence comes from Sphenodon punctatus, assembly GCA_003113815.1. Taxonomy (NCBI): domain Eukaryota; kingdom Metazoa; phylum Chordata; class Lepidosauria; order Sphenodontia; family Sphenodontidae; genus Sphenodon; species Sphenodon punctatus. The sequence goes on along the minus strand of QEPC01001717.1, from coordinate 1,212,705 downwards.
TGAGGGGAGAATGCTGGTTCTTGATTATCCTATGTGTGACTTAGGAGCAAAGGTCTGCTCTTCATTGGTGACTAAGCTTAATTTTGGAGTCTATATGCCATGAATTATGCTATATGCCTGCAGGACCTGGCTGTTTTACAATGGTTCCATTCTTAACTCGCTGGGAGGTCACAGCAGGCGGTCCTAGGGAACTGTACATCATCCCCTGGGGCTCTCCCACGTGGAGTCCTGCAGGGTCCCATTCTGTCCCCACTCCTGTTCAACGTGTATATGAAGCCACTTAGGGAGGTCGTGGGTAGCTGGGGAGGGTGTTGTCACCAATATGCAAATGACACCCAGCTGTATCTATCCTTTTAATCTGACCCCGGCCCTGCCATCTCCTTGCTGTCTGGCCGCTGTGGAGGATTGGATGAGGTTGAGCCAATTGAAGCTCAATCCCGATAAGACGGAGCTGATGTTGGTGGGTGGGATCAATTATCTGGGGGACGGGAAAACTCGTGTTTATTGAGGGTGTTTGTCCCCCATTGGTTCCATCTGTGCAGAGCCTGGGGGTACTCCTGGATCTCCAGGTGTCAGCTGTGACGAGGGGTACCTTTCGCCAACTACATCTGGTGAAAAGGTTCTGCCCATATTTATTTGTTTGTTTGTTTACATTTATGAGTCGCCCCCTCATGCCCATGGCATCTCGGGGCGGCTTACAACACACAAAAATAACAATGTTAAAATGACCATAAAACAAAAGATTAAAACATCTAGAAAAAAACTAAAAACACCCCCCCAAACTTTTATTTCCCCCCCCTCCTCTGAAGGCCTCGGAGAACAGCCAAGTTTTGCAGGCCCGGTGGAAGGCCAGCAGACTCAGGGCCAGATGGGCTTCCTCCGGGAGGGAGTTCCATAACTGTGGCCCGGCCACCAAGAACGCCCTCTCCATTGTGGCCCCCTGCTTTATGCTGGGGAACTCCAAGAAGGTGCCCCCGACGGACCGAAGGGGCCGCTCTGGGTCACGGAAGGTGAGACGGTCCCTGAGGTATGAAGGGCCAAGACCAACACCTTGAATCTGGCTCGGTACGCTATAGGCAGTCAGTGCAGCACGCGGAGCACAGGTGTTATATGCTCCCGTCGGCTCATTCCCGTCAGGAGAAGAGCCGCTGCGTTCTGCACCAGCTGCAGCCTCCAAACCAGCATCAAGGGAAGCCCCACATAGAGTGCATTACAGTAGTCCATCCTCGAGGTGATGAAGGCATGGACAAGGGTGGCCACGTCAGGTCTGGAAATATATGGATGCAGCCTTTGCATCAGATACAGCTGGCAGAAGGCAGCCTTAGCCACCATCTCCACCTGCTGATCTAGGCAGAGGTCTGAATCCAGTAACACTCCCAGACTCCGATCCTGCAGCCGCCACCTCCCTCACTGTACCTACCACCATCACCTCCATCTTATCAGGATTGAGCTTCAGTCTGCTCTGCCATAACCAATCCGCCACGGCCTCCAAGCATTGGGACAGCACCAATATGGCAGAACCTGGGTTGGTTGAAAAAGAGAGGTAAAGCTGGGTGTCAGCAGCATATTTGATGGCAATGAATGCCAAACCCTCTCATGATCTCCTCCAAGGACTGCATATATACATTAAACAATAACGGAGACAGAATGGAACCTTGCAGAATGCCACAATCCAGGGCCTGGGGGCTGGAAGACTCAGCCCCCAGGACAACCCGCTGGCTTTTCCCCGAGAGGAATGATCGGAACCATCCAAGGACAGTCCTGTCCAGACCCCCCAGGGCTCACAATCATCTCAACAGCAGCCCATGGTCCGCTGTATCAAAAGCGGCCGAGAGATCTAGCAGGATCAGAAGTGTTGAACATCCTGCGTCCATCTCCTGGCAGAGATTGTCCACCAAGGCCACCAGCACCATCTCTGTGCCATAGCCGGGGCGGAACCCCAATTGAAATGGGTCAAGGAAACCAATGCTGTCAAGATGAGCCTAGAGCTGCAGTGCCACCGCCCGTTCAATAACCTTCCCTAAAAAGGGAAGGTTAGAGACAGGCCGGTAGCTGGCGAGTGTGTCCCCATCCAAGGATGGCTTCTTCAGCAGGGAGCACTCCATGGCCCCCTTGAGACCGGAGGGCAAACTCCCCTGCCGAAGGGCCGCGTTGATTACCCTCGCCAGCACCGTCCCCAATGTCTCCCTGGAGGCTTTCACCAACCAGGATGGGCATGGGTCTAATTCACAACTGGTGGCCCTAACAGACCCCAGGACATCCACAGCATTGGCTGGCATCACTTATGTCTCAGATTCAGACCTCGCCACCCTCATCCATGTTTTTGTCACCTTGACACTAGATTATTGCAATGCTCTCTACGTGGGGCTGCCCCTGGTGATGGTTCAGAAGCTGCAGCTGGTGCAGAATGCTGTGCTCCGTCTCCTTACGGGGGTGGGCCACAGGGAGTACATTACACCATTGTTATGAGCGTTGCACTGGCTGCCTATTGTCTTCTGGGCTCGATTCAAGGTGCTAGTTTTAACCTTTAAGGCCCTAAATGGCCTGAGCCCTGCTTACCTGAAAGATAGATCGCCTCACCTCCTGGGTCTCCAGGTACCCCATCAGTCATCCAGGAATGCCTTCCTGGACGTCCCGCACTTCTGGCGGGTCTGAACAGACAGGCGGGCATTGTTAGCGGCTTCATCATCACTTTGGAATGCCCTCCCAGCGGAGTTTCGCCTCAGTCCAGAGCTCCTTGCCTTCTGACAGAGCTGTAAGGCCTGGCTCTTCCATCAGGTGTTTGGCAGGGGGGGAAGGAGAGGGTGGGATGGGTTAGAAGGGGTTGGGGGGGGTGGTACTGCATCAGTCACTTTGATTTTATATTTTGCTGCTATGGTTCTATATTTTTGTATTCATTTTGTATTTATTGTTGTATTTATCTTAATTGTGACTATGAGTCACCCTGAGTCGTCTGGTGCAAAAGTGGTGGGGGTAGAAAAATTTGAAATAAATAATTTGATCTATCACTGCAAATGGAATAGACAGGGAACATGCAAAGTTTGGAATTATAAATCCATCCACAGCAATCAATTGTTGTTGTTTTTTCTCCTACAGCTTTAAATATTTCAAAGTTTAGATTTCAAATGCTTTCAGTGTTTCCAGGGGCTTCTGTACATAAGAGACAGGGCTTCTCTTGGTCAGAGGTGGCTCCCCTAAACTCAAAATTATGCCACTATTACAGTTTGTTTTTAACTTTAAAAATTTGGCATCAATATTTTTTATTTACCTAGTTTTGAGAGTGAAAACTTGTAATCATTTAGTGGTAAGTCTCCTTCACCAGTTAACAGCTGGTGTTAAACCCACAGCTGTAAACATCTATGTGAGTCCTCCATACGTTTACTGCTGGTGTTAAACAGCTAGAGAATGACATTGAGGATACAATCCTCCACCCACTGAAGTCAATGGCAAAACTCTCATTGATTTTAATAGTGGAGGGTTGTGCCCTGTTTGTCTGAATTTAACCGAGCCAAATCTCACAGAAAGAACATAAGAGGTGCCATACTGTGTCAGACAAATGGTCCATTAAGCCCAGCATCCTGTTTCTGACAGAGTGTTTTTAGACAAGTGTCTCCCCACTAATTACCCACCCATCATGCATGTTGCAAGGCTGCATAGGGTGCCAATGCATCTCTGCAACCTGCATGATGGGTGTGTGATGGGTGGGGAGGCGCTTGTCTAAAAACACCCACAGTGGCCATTCTAGGTAATTTCAGAGACACTGCCTATAGGTCATTTCAGAGACCCTGCCTATCTAGAACAAGGAGCCAGGCTTGGGGAATTTAGGGGAAAAAATGTGCTTAGTGTGCAAACATGCAAGCAAAAATGGGGTTTGAAAGCTAGCAAAAATATTTTTTCCATAATAGCAGTTTTTTCTTTTTTTACAATAGCAAAATGTAGATGCTTAATCCTTTAATGTAGATGCCTAACCCCTTTCACTCAGACTGACAAACAGTTGGGGCAAAGCCGACTTCCAGGCAACCCAGCTGGCACTAGTGGAGCTACGCCCATTTAGAACTAGGCAGCAACAGAGAAGAAGCAATCCAGAGAATGTCCCGGTCCTTTCTCTGTGTGGGCTGTGCTGGAGTTTGGATCCCCACAAAGAAAGGCTGCTGTAATTCTGTTACTAAATTGTCATTAGAGCTAGTAAGATCTGTTAAGCAGGTCTTTCCTCATGATTGTGTTTGTGGAAGTGCTTTTGATCAGGGCTCTAGCTACAGCAGGTGCAGCAAGTGCAGGTGGGAGTGGCTCACAATGCTTGTAGAGGACATGTGGCTGGTGCCAGGGGCTCCAAGAGTCTGCTGTAGTCTGTATCAATGCTGCACCGGCCACATGCCCTCTACAAGCATTGTGCCCCCCTGGGAAAGTTTGGAGTGCTCCCCCCCACCCTTTAAATGCCCAGGGTCTACCTGAGTGGAGAGTGGAACACGTCAGGATGCAAAAGAGTGCTGAGCAGGTGGATCGCCCACCCAAAGACACTAGGGCAATCCTACTGCTGGACCCCACCAGCCACTCTATTCAGCCCAGGTAATCCCTGCCTCCTGCCACAGAGACCTCACATCCCCATTCCTTCCTGCACTGCTGCCTATGAACCCTCTGCCCCGATGACTCTCTCTGACCTTCCTGCTCACTTCCCTGCCCTCCCTCTCTCATCTCAGTGACCCTGGCCTCTCCACCCCACCCTGGTGACCCCCACCACCCCTTCACTCCCTACCTTGGAGTACAGCGGAGCCAATCTATCTTCTACTACATCATGGACAATTTCCTAACCTAGGTATTCCCCTGTTTTGGAGAAGTGACTTTTGCATTCAGAATAGTATGATGTAGAAAGCAGATGCGACAGAATTACTTTGAGCATTTAATGAAATAAATGCTCTGTGAATACTGACTTATGGTAAATGTTGTGAGTTTATTTTTACAGAGTATCCAACTATCACCATGATATCAGTGGAGAGTATTGCACTAGACTAACTAAATTTACAGAGCCTTCAGAAAACTTGACTAAATGAAATGGGTTGACTGATATTGTTTAGCAACACTAACATAAATTAAGACAATTGTTTAACTAGTAACTCTGCTTGCTACAGCCATTTAGTGGCTTATTACAGGGCTGTCCGTAGGGATTGTGGGGCCCAGGATGGGGGAGAAATGTGGGGGCCCCTTCTGCCAGCCTAGGGACTTTCCCTGGCTCGGGGCGGTGGCGCTTCCTGGTTCAGTCTGGGGGCGCTACCTGAGCCTGGAGCTGGGTGGAGGGGGCACTCCCCTCCGTCAATCCCCAAGTGCAGCCATTTTTCGGAACACTTGCCTTATCCGCCACTGCCACCACGTTGATCGTGACTCTGCCACCGCTGGCCTGGGCCCTGCGCCAGACCGGCTCCCGGGTCACCACAGCAGCATATTGAATTTGCCACCCACCTGTCGCCACCGGACATTGCTATGGGCCAGGGAGTGAGGGAAAAGCAGGGCCTCTGCCTCTCCCTCACTTCCTATCAGACAGACAGTGGCCGGGAGCAGTGGCCAGGAGCTGGGGGGCCTGAGCATGGGGGGCCCCCGGGAGCGGGGTGGCTGCCCCAACCTGCCCCGCGGTAAGGCTGGCCCTGGGTTATTACAATGATACCAGTTAGAGGAAAACCTGCTCTGGTGAAGGAACTTACTGCCTGTTCCTCAAGCTTTGGACTCTGCAAGTTCCTCCTCTCAACAAGCAAGTAGCTCAGAGCACAGGGTATATTACAAAACTCCAAATCTTTAGAGAAGTCATGAATAAAGTCTCTGAAAGTCATGAGACTTACAAAAAATCATTTGGGGGTTCTTTCTATGGGCGTTTTCATATGGGTGGGGGGGATGGGTGTGCGCTACAGTGTGGGGGCGGAGCATGGGGGATGGTTACACGGGCACACACCCATCTCCACCACCGATCTCCACACACTGAGTAACTGCTATTTTTGCCAGTTGCTCTGTGCACGGGGATGGGTGTTGCACGGGAGTGCGCATGCCCCCCCCACCTACTGGCCAGTGTTTACATGGGACTTCCCCACACATGCCCACGCAGGTACCCATGTGTGCATTGTGTTGGGACATCTTGTGTAAAAAGGGCATATATTGTTCTTCTCCATATTTTATTGTTTGAGGTTTTAGCATGGATGTTTTCAAAATGTTCTCAAAACCATAAAAACTAAAAATGTATAAAACTCAAGCTGAGATGTAATCATGTAACTCCAAGTGTTGGGGCTTTATAAGAAACACCCTAAATATTAGGAGTCTTGCAATAAAATTGTGAAATTGGCAACAGTGTAATGAGAAACACTAGATATTTATCCAAAATTTGCCAGATCTTTTTTAAATAAGTAAAACTCTCAATAAGACCATTAGACTGCAATCTCAGATTGGCATGAATTCACCAGTGAAAATTATTTTTTTAAAAACAAACAATGAAGGTCTCCAATTCCATCATATTCTTGAGCAATCTTATAATAAGCTAAAAATGACCTGCAAACTCACTCTAGTGATGGGTTGAACTGCTGTAATGCCACCGAACGTTTAGAAACATTGCAGCTGCTGTGAAGAAAAAGAAGAGTTGTGCTCAGGTCCCAAATATTCAGGATCATTCCAAGTGCTGTGAGAGAAGGGAAAGGTTATACTAACATCCTAAGGGTTGTTGTGCATAGATGTGACTGTAGGCTTAACCTTTAGCTGTTGGTTTCCACTGCCTATTGCGGATTTTTCAAATTTCACATAATTGTTTAAAAATAACCATTCAAATCATTTGTCATAAGTGGCTAGTGTTTCATAGCAGCCCTTCAGCAAATTGTGTGAGGGGCAGATGCAGTGTATTATTTTAGCAGCCCCAAAAAGTACACATACTTGTTGTTGTAAGTACACACCATGGTCCAGATGTATACAAACATTTCACAGAGAAGTGCTTTCTGTTACTGCATTGATTGGGGGGCCCAATCCAACCCACTGTAGGAATCTCTCAGTTGCCTTTAACGGATATTGGATGAGGCCCCAAGAAAGGGAACTGATAAGTGGTTATACAGACAAGAAAAAACAATATGTAAAGAGAAACACATTTATTAAAACAGCTTGACTTGTGTTTTCTTCAAGTAGCCATGGTATTTTTCAGCCTGATCCTCTGGCAGATAACATACATGCTAGCAGCATGCATCTGAGTCCCATATAACGGGGTTTGTGTGTATGGTGATAGAATGTATTTTATTTGCTGGAGAATTGGACTGCTCACTCAATAAACAAAAATGGGGAAATGAAGTCTCTTAATTAAAAAGCAGGGGTGAGGCCACACAAGCTGCAGGGGCCCGATCCCTGCACAGCCCTGTAGCGAGTAATTTCTGCCACCACTACGGGGAGCAGGCATGGGGAGTCAGGCACATAGTCACAGGGAAGCCGGGAGGGCTGGCTCCTGTCGGAGCTGCCACCCCAGCTAGGGCAGGTTGTGGTGCTGGCCCACAGGCATGCACCTGGCTCTGCCTCGCCTCCCTCCCCCAGCTAGAACAAAATCTCACCCCTGGTCGTGGCATGGCCATGCGTGACAGGTGACAGTGCCCGCCACTCATAGCCCCGCCGCAGAGCATGCCACACAACTGGTCACACGAGTTGTCCTGGCCAGGGCAACCATACCCCATATGGGGTAAAGCTGCTCTGCAACATTTCCTCAGAATTTTGCTGAAGACACGTCACATAGCATGCAGCTGTTTACCCTGCCCCAGGGTGGGGTGAACATCTGGCAGCGGCTGGCCACATGATGCACTGCATTGCATGGCCCGGCTGCCCAAGCACGGTTACGGCTACCAAAGGCATGGTAGCCTTCCCTGCCTGTTTCGTGTGGCTGCACCCCAGGTTTTCACTATACAGACATATTATGCAAAATATAGTTGTGTTATACTGTTACTTGCTTAAATTAAGTATAAAATTGTAAGGCACATTCTGTGAATAGAAGCACACACTAAGAACAGTATGTCTCCAAACATTGCATAATTTCCTGAGTTACAGTTCTCCATTTCTATCATGAGCTATTTCAGCAAGTTAGTCATACAACATTTATGTCACAGAAGATCTGAGGTCCATTCACGTTTTGGTTTTGCTGATACTTTAAGATTTAGAACATTATGCTGTAGACAAAATCATGAAGTAAAAATTCAAGCCACTTCTACCAGACTGGCATAGGGCACAATCCAGCACATCACTGGGACATCTGTGGAAAGTTTAGTATGTGTAAGCCTCATCTTGCAGACTTGCATGACTCCCAGTGCATATATATTTCTGTATCCTTTAAAGCTGAGCATGTATGGAAGCAAGTTAAACATATACGTCTTTGCAGGATCTGTGCATATTTTATAAGTCTTTGCAGAATTAGGTTTTGAAGCTGTTGATCTTTAGTGTTTGCAATTCTGACACAACTTGCTGCAGGGAACTGACAACTGAACAATCTTAGAGCAAGCTGCATCTGGGTAGAAGGTTGCAAGCAGTGGTTCCCCCTCACAGACTTCTAGCCTGTATTACTAGGCATGGGCGAACGTGGTTCGGATGTTCGGAGTTCGGCCCGAACTTGGCCTGTTCGGACGACTGAACCTGAACCCGAATCCAAACATGAACAGACCGAACTGAACTCAATTCCAAACGTCAAAATGACCATGGTGGGAGGAGGGAGCAGAGGGGGGCAAGTGTGGGCACACGGAGGGGGGCACATGAGGGTGAGTGTGGGGCTGTGGGCACACGGGGGGAGGGTTAGAGATGGGGGGCTGGGAGCCAGGGCTCCTGGGTTC
>QEPC01001717.1:1170135-1187322 GCA_003113815.1 Sphenodon punctatus | reverse complement strand
TTCAGTCTGCTCCGCCGCATCCAATCCGCCACGGCCTCCAAACATTGGGATAGCACTGAGACAGCAGGGTCTGGGTCAGTAGAAAACGAGAGGTACAGCTGAGTATCATCAGCATACTGGTGACATTTAATGGTGGTTGCCTTGCTGCATCAGGCACATCTGGATGCGATTGGATTCCTAGACCCATGTCAGTCAGGCTTCCATCATGGGTGTAGTAGAGAGTCTATTTTGGTGGCCCTGGTTGATGATCTTTGCCTAGAGATTGACAGGGAATCAGTGCTTTGCTGATTTTATTAGACCTTTCAGTGACCTCTGATACAGTTGATCATTAGGTGGTGTGACATGATTGCGGGGTTTCGCAGAGGTCTGCGGGACTGCTCTCGAGTGGCTCTGCTCATTCCTGTTGGGGAGGTCACAGGGTAGTGATGGATGATTGCTCATCATCCCCTTGGGACTTCCTTTGTGGAGTCCCACAGGGTTCCATCTTATCTTCCCCTTTTGTTCAATCTGTATCTGAGGCTGCTGGGCAAGATTGCGCGTAAATTTGGAGTGAGGTGCCATCAGTAGGCTGATGACGCCCCACTCTATCTTTCCTTTTCATCTGACATGGGTCCTGCAATCTTGGTGCTTATTCATTGCCTTGCTGCCATTGGGGACTGGATATGAGTGAGTCAACTGAAGTTGAATCCTGACCGGGGGCATAGGGATGCTCATTACTGATGGGGTCCAGCCTCCCTTGGTCACTCTGGTTCACAATCTTGGGATGCTTCTGGATTCATTGCTGCATCTGGAACATCAGGTTGTGGTGATGGCTAGGAGTGCCTTTCACCATCTGAGGAGAAGGCTGCAGTCTTTTTTATCACACGGACCTAGCCACCATCATCCATGCCTTTGTAACCTCAAGGCTAGACAACTGCAATGTGCTCTATGTGAGATTGCCCTTGAAGACTGTTCAGAAGTTTCAGCTGGTGCAGAATGTGGCGGCCCGCCTTCTGACGAGGATGAGTTGCCAGGAGCATATTACACCTGTGCTTTGGACTCTGTACTAGCTTCCAATAGCTTTCCAGCCATAATTCAAACCCTTAACAGCTTTGGTCCCAGCATATTGGGGTGGTATTGCCTCTTTATAGTGACAGTATAATTTCCCATATTTGGACACATCTAGGGACAAGCTGTTTGTCCAGATATGGTGGAGGAAGTGAGAGTTAACAGCACCCATCAGAACTTCAGGTCTCTTTCAACCCTAGCATGTTATGATTCAGGACATGCTTTCTGTTACCTCAAAGCCATGCGGAACATAAAGTATCTCCATAATACAGAAAGACCCAAGTATGGGAGTTCTGGATTATAGAGGTTATACTGCATATTGACCTTGTATATTTCTTGCAAAAGTTACGGGCCAGATTCCAGTACCCTTATTTATGCTGTGTGCCCCCTGGCTTCACAAGTAGTCCTATATCGCAGGGGAGAACTTGGCTAGTTAGACAAGGTAAAAGAGGCTGCTGTTTCCCTTTCTGCTTTGCATTCTGGCATTATTTTCAAAATCTCCTCAATCTAGGACTGCATGTTCCATGCTTTCATTTAATTGGCATGCAGATCAACTGAAAACCTATTAAAGGGATGCTATTGCCTTGAATAGCTTTTAGAAAACCTGTGTCCAATAAAAATGTTCACTTTTAATAAGAAATCAAATGAAAACAAATGTTTAAATAAAATTGTCCTCTGCCATATCTAAAATCCAAACACTGCAAAACTAAACCCCCCCCAAAGCAAAACTTAGCTATAAGCAAAACTGAAACCAACTGTAGACAAACGTGAAACCAGCTCAACTGATTTTTCATTTTCCAAACTGACTAAGATACAGAATGAATACTGAAACATAAATTGAATACAAAAATAAGCTTTCATATTTGCTAATTTAAGATGGTGTTAAAAATTCTTTGACGTTTTTATGGAATCACAGGGCTGAACTTGATTTCAAGGTTCATCAAGACTTACTAAGGAAAGATTAACTAGGGTTAAACCAGTGTTCCCCTTAACTGGATATAGGGAGAAAGGAGTTGCCCTGAGAACAATTTTGACAGAGCAAGTTCTGCCTCCCAAGAAGAATGTGCAAATAACCAGCAGTGTTTAAAATGATGTCATTGGCATGCATATATCAATACATGATCATCATTATCATGTATTGATAATACATGATATTGTATCAAGCTGTTTTTGAAATATCATGAGAAACCTACACTGGCTAAAACAATGGCAGGCACATAAATTTGGTGACGGTGAACCATTTGTTGTTTTATGGTGCTGGTAATAAGAAGCTTTTGCTTCCAGGGCATCAGTTCAAATTCTGGTTTGACCAGTAGTAGCCAAAAGATGTTCATATTAAATGGCTGCTTTGTTAATGCAAAATGTTCAGCAGTTTCTTAGCTCTCAGTGGGCAAGTGTTCACCTCAACCAACCTACTACTGTGTTTAAGTCTAGCTGAAATGCTGGCTGATGGGGTTAGGGCAGTGATTTCCAGACTGGCAAGTGACCACGCTGGGGTGGCTCTAGTTAGTTCCGGGGGTGATGTGAGGCTGAGTAAAAGCCAGGAGTGGGAGAGAGCAGTCAGCAGTGTGCATATGCCGCTGTCTTAATACGAGTGCCCAAAGGTCTGCGCATGCACATTCTCCCTCCTCCCAGCTCTGTCTTCCCTCTCTCCCAGAAGAGCCCGTGCTGCACTAGTAGCTGGCACTAGATGAAGCAAAGGGACTCCAGAGTCCTGCTGCTGCTGTCTGTGCTGGGACACCTCAGCAGGGGCGTGTGGATGGCGCATTGGCATGGTATAGGTTGTGGGGGCAGCATGGAGAACTTTGGCTTTGTGGAGTGTGGTGCCATGAGGTGATGTTTGGGAACCACTGGATTAAGAGCTTGCCTACATTTAAAGTTTCCTACTAGCAAGTTTGTGTCCATTTTAACTAAGAATGGCACAGTGTAATCAGCACTAAGTGCACACAGTTGTTGGGCCATTCCCTGGGGATTGTTTAGTATGCATACTGCTGCGTATGGTGCAATGGCTTATGGAAGGATATCCCAGAGGTCAATCAGCAGTTGAACCTGGCAGACCATCTGTAATATCCTTTTGTGTAAATACACCTGTGATGGCACAACTTGTACTGGTTTTGTGAACACCTTCAGAATTTGTGTAGAAGATATACACAGACAAAAATGGGCAAACTTGCTGGCACAAGCCAAAACAGTGTGTGTACATTTATAGTTTTTGTTTAAGAGGGTACTTGCCAGCTGAAGATCTAAGGACTATTTTCTGAAATGCTTCTTGTTTCATATGGTGGTGTAGTCTGTGGGGTACGAAATGAAATGAAATGAAATATTTAAGAACCCAGAACCAGGCTGAGCTCCAGAGTCTCAATGCGTGGATGAGACGATGGTGCAGGGAGGAGGGCTTTAGGTTCATTAGGAACTGGGGAACCTTTTGGAGAAGGAGGAGTCTATACTGATAGGATGGGCCCCACCTTAACCAAAATGGAACCTGGCTGCTGACGATAAAAATTTAAAAGGAGATAGAGTAGTTTTTAAACTAGAATCTGGGGGGAAGTCAGTGGTGAGGAGCATCTCAAAAGGATGCCGTTAATTTTGGGAATTGCAGTATCCCAATATAAACAATAGGAAAGAAGCTGAGAGAGCTCAGGTAAAATCTGTGCAGAACAGACAGCCTTAAATGATTCCAACATAACTGAAACAATTAGTTATAACAAGCAGAATAAGAATAAAAAGGGTATGTTTAAGTGTCTATATACAAATGCTAGAAGTCTAGAAAGCAAGATGGGAGAATTAGAGCGTATGGCACTAAATGAAGATATAGACATAATAGGAATCTCGGACCTGGTGAAATGAGAATAACCAAGGGACACTGTAATACCAGGGTACAAAATACATCAAAATGACAGTGTAGATCAAGCTGGTGGTGGGGTGACACTATATGCTGAAGACAGCATTGAGTCAAGCAGGATTACAATTGTACAGGAAGTGGACTGTACTCTGGAATCTCGGTGGATAGAAATTCCATGCAAAACGGAAGTTTATAGCAGTGGGACTATACTATCAACCCCCTGATCAGGACAGTGAGACTTACTGTGAAATACTAATGGAGATAAGACAGGCTACTAAAGCTAAAAACACAATAATAATGGGTGATTTCCGTTACCCTAATATTGACTGAGTGAATGTCTTGGGGTGTGATGCAGAAGTAAACTTTCTAGACACCATAAATGACTGATTCTTGGAGCAGCTGATCATGGAACCAACAAGAGGAGGAGCTACTAGTCCTAAGCGGATCACAGAACGTGGTGCAAGGGATAACGATGGTAAAGCTACTTAGCCGTAGAGATCATAATATAATCAAATTCAACATACGGAATGACAAATAAAACGAACTCCATAACATTTAACTTTAAAAAGGGGGAACTCTGCACAAATGAGGAAACTAGTTAGAGGGAAATTAAAAGGAGCAGTTACAAGGATTAAATGTCAGCAAGGAGCGTGGAGACTATTTAAAAACAGCATCTTGGAAGCCCAGATTAAATGTATTCCACAAATAAAAAAAGGTAGCAGGAGGATCAAACATCTGCCTACGTGGTTAAACTGTGAGGTAAAGGAGGCTATTCGGAGACAAAAAGGTGTCTTTTAAAAATGGAAAGCTAGTCCTAATGAAGAAAATAGAAAAGATCATAGGCATTGCTAAATTAGATGTAAAAAATTAATAAGGCAGGCCAAGAGAGAACTTGAAAAGTGACTTGCTAAACATACAAAAACTAATAAAAACTTTTTCAAGTACATCAGAAGCAAGAAGCCTAATAGAGAGTCAGTTGGACCATTAGATAACTAGGGGGAGAAAGGGGTGCTCAGGGAGGATAAGGACATTGCAGAGAATATGAATGAATTATTTGTTTCAGTCTTCACTGCAAAGGATGTTGGAGTGATACCCACAATGGAACGTGGTTTTTTTTGGTAGGTGATGAGTCAGAAGAACTGTCACAAATCAATGTGGCTAAGGAAAAAATTCTAGAGTAAGTTGACAAACTAAATAGTAACAGATCACCAGGACCAGATGGTATTCACCCCAGCATTCTGAACGAACTCAAGTATGAAATAGCAGACCTACTGTTGGTAATTTATAACCCATCGTTAAAATCTGCCACTGTACTTGAGGTCTGGAGGTGAATACAACGCCAGTATGTAAAAAGGACTTCAGAGGTGATCCTGGAAATTACAGACCGGTGAGCCTGACATTGGTGCCGGGCAAACTGGTGGAAATGGTTGTGAAAAACAGAATTACTGGGCATATTGAAAAACATGGCATAATGGGGAAAAGTCAACATGGATGTAACGAAGGGAAGTCATGCCTCACTAACCTATTGGGAGTTTTTTGAGGGTGTAAATAAGCATATGGATACGGGTGAGCCGTTCAATATAGTGTATCTATATTTTCAGAAGCCGTATGATAAGGTCCTCACGAAAGACACTTGAGGAAATTAAAAAGTCATGGGATAGGAGACAGTGTGCTATCATGGATCAGTAACTGGTTAAAGGATAGGAAGCAAAGAGTAGGCCTAAATAGTCAGTTTTCGCAATGGAGAGAGGTAAATAGTGGAGTGCCCCGTGGATCTGTACTGGGACCAGTGTTGTTTAATGTATTCATTAATGATCTGGAAAGAGGAGTGAGGTGATCAAATTTATAAATGACACAAAGTTATTCAAGGTAGCTAAAACCCGATTGGACTGGGAGGAATTGCAGGAGGATCTTGTGAGACTGGTGGCATCTAAATGGCAGATGAAATTTAATGTTGACAAGTGCAAAGTGATGCACATAGGGAAAAATAATCAAAACTATATGTACACAGTGCTGGGTTCTAAATTAGGGGTTACAGGAGAAGGATCTTGGAGTCATTGTGGACAATACATTGAAACCCTCGGTTCAATGTGTGGCAGCGGCCATAAAAGCAAACAGGATTTTAGGAATTATTTGAAACGGGATAGAGAATAAAACTGAAAATATCATAATGCCTCTATATAAATCTATGGTGTGACCACACCTTGAGTGTTGTGTGCAGTTTTGGTTGCCCCATCTCAAAAAAGATACAGTAGAACACTAGAAAAGGTACAGAGAAGGGCAACAAAAACGATCAAGGGTATGGAACGGCTTCTGTATGAAGAGAGGCTTGGTCGGTTAGGGCTCTTCAGCCTGAAGAAGAGACGACAGAGGAGATATGATAGAAGTTTATAAAATCATGAGTAGTGTGGAACAAGCAAATAAGGAGCAGTTATTTATCCTCTCAGATAGCACTAGGACTAGGGGACACTCCATCAAACTAACTGGTGGTAGATTTAAAACAAATAAAAGAGATTATTTTTTCATTCAACACACAAATTAACTTGTGGAATTTGTTACCAGAAGGTGTGGTCAAGGCCAGTAGTATAGCTGAGTTTAAAAAAGGATTGGATATGTTCTTGGAGAGTAGGTCCATTAACAGCTATTAGCCAAGTAGGTTTAGAGGATGTTATGTTACTACTTCCTGCTGGGAGCTGGGAGTGCACAACTGGGAATGGATTGCCCACTGTGACCTGACTGGGTGCTTCTCGGAAGTGACTGAGATTGGCCGCTGTGAGACAGGATGATGGGCATGATGGACTATTGATCTGACCCAGTATGGCACTACTTATCTTCTTAAGTGTAGGTCTAAGCCACAGGTGAGAAACCTCAGGCCTGGGGGCCAAATGTGGCCTGTGACTATTTTTAATTTGGCCCCTTTACAGTTCCTGGATCTGACCCCTGAACTCAGTTCCTACTCCAGAATCCTGAAAGACTGAGCCCAGGGTAAGGGAGCAGAGAGGAGGGCATGCACAGAAGGATAGGGAATTGATCCATGGCACAGATCCATGATCTGCACACTGCTCTTCTTCATTGCACCCCTTATGCATCCCTACTCCCAACTTCTATGCAGTCCTTGGAACTTGTACTAATTTCAAAGTGGCCCCAAGAGGGAATCTAAGCTAAGAGGCCAAAGCCTGAACAGACACAGAGGTTGGCTTACCTTCTTCCCTTTGAGCTGGGTCTTGCAGGCTGATGTTTGAGCCTGTGGGTGGGGTAGTGTGGAGAAGCTTGCACAACCGGTCCCTTTGTTGGAGCTGTTCTGTGGATAAACAAAAGACTTCTGTTTCTCTCATTCTAATCCTCAAAGTACGCTTCCAGTGCAATCCCCATGGAAGTGAATGGGTTTTGAACCAGTAGAGGTCTTTGATGATCAGGCTGCAAGGATTTTTGTCTAACACCTCTTACAAGCGTAAATTCAAGCATGTCAGAAATAAAATCGTTCGCTTTCCACCTGCCTTGGATTCAGACAAAAGGTCCAGGAAAATCAATTTTTTGTTGACCTATATTTTTCCTGCTTTAGGCCATTACTTTAAATGAGATTTGTGGTCTTTGTCTAATGTAGTAATGGATATTTACCAATCTCTGCTTAGGAAAGTCTCAGTTAAGAGTATCAGACATATTGTAGGGAAAGCTGAAATGAGTACTTGCAGTCCGGCTTTCATCTGGGTTATGGCACCGAGACTGCGCTTGTGGCTTTGGACATGGTGGAGTTAGACAGGGGCGATTTGACCCTGCTGATTCTACTGGACCTGTTGGAGGCTTTTGACACAGTTGATCATGAGGTGTTGGTGACTCGCCTGTGGGACCTAGCTGTGGTGGGGCGGGACTGTTCTTCAGTGGTTCCGTTCCTTCCTAGCTGGAAGATCTCAGCGGGTGGTACTGGGGGATTGTTCATCATCCCCCAGGGGCCTTCCCTGTAGGGTTCCATTCTGTTCCCCCTCCTGTTCAATGTGTTTATGCAACCGCTGAGGGAGGTCATGCCAGGTTTGGAGTCCAGTGTCATCAGTATGCTGATGACACCCGGCTTTACCTCTCCTTTTCATCTCACCCAGGCTCAGCAGTCTAGGTGCTTTCCCTATGTCTCGCGGCTGTGGGGACTGGATGAGGCTGAATCCTGATAAGACGGAGGTGATGCTCATTGGCAGGGTCAGTGATCTGGGCGAGGGTGGGATGCCCATCGTTGGCCTCTCAGGTTCGGAGCCTTGGCCTGCTCCTGGATCCCCAGCTGTGCCTGGATGTCTAGGTGGCGGCTGTGGCTAGGAGCGCTTTTCGCCAATTATATCTGGCTCCAGCCATATATTTTGGATCAGGACCGTGCCACCATCATTCATGCATTTGTTACCTCAAAACTGGAGGACTGCAATGTGCTCTTCGTGGGGCTGCCTAGGGTCATGGTCCGGAGGCTACAGCTAGCATAGAATGAAACAGCCTGTTTGCTTACAGGGACAGGTCGTTGTGAGCACATTACTCCAGTTCTTTGTGCGCTGCACTGGCTGCCTATAGTCTTCTGGGACCGATTAAAGGTACTGGTGCTGACCTATAAAGTCCTAAACGGTCTGGGTCCTACCTACCTGAGGGATTGCCTAATCCTCCATACCTGAGGGCAGCCCCTGTGGTCATCTAGCGATGCCCTCCTGGAGGTCCCGTATTTTTGCTGGGGGACCACTGTGAGGAGGGTATTATCAGCAGCCGCTCCATTGCTGTGGAACTCCCTTCCGGTGGAGGTCTGCCTCTGCCCGGATCTGCTCACTGTCTGGTGGCAGTGTAAGACCTGGTTGTTCTGCCAGGTATTTGGTGGAGGGAATGGGTAGGATTGGGGGGAGGGGGGGGCTGGTATGGGGAGGGTAGGTTGGATTTTAAATTTTGTATTGTTTTATATGTTAGGTGTGGTTAGGATTGGTTTAGGGAGGGGCTCTGTTTGGATATTGGGTTTTTTAATTAATAATGTTGATTTTAAATGGTTTTTATTATATGTTTTTAGAATGTTGTTAGCTGCCCTGAGATGCTTGTAAGCAGGAGAGGGCAGCATATAAGTTTAACTATAAATAAATATATTTTTGATATGTAAACTGCCTTGAGCTGCTAGAGGCAGGAGGGGCAGGGTATCAAATGTGATAAATAAATAAATAAAGTAATAAAAACGGGTATACCCATTGAATTTCTGGTACCAGAATTGACTCAAAAATATCGGGTACCAATTGGTACCTGATTGTGATGCAATTCAGGTACCTGATGTCCCGGAATGTTGACTACTGGTACCAATTTTTTGGCTTTCCCTCTCGACTTACCGATCAGTAGCCAGAAAATTAAAAAAATCAATACCAGAAATTACTATTTTTTCTGGGTATCCAGGTACCTGATTGGTGACTGGTTAGCCTGTCAAATACCCAACACAATACTCAAAAATGTGGGTTTGCTCCCCGTGGGTAGGAAATGAGCTACCCGTTTTAATTCTAATTATAGGTTAGGTTTGAGGTTTTTTCCATTGCTGTTCGTCTCTCAAAAACACCAAATTAGTTCCTAGATTAAGATTTAAAAAAACCCAACACCTCCTTTCTCTCTTATTCAACCTGTAACGGTGGAACAGGAGCTTTTGTTTCTACAGTAAGCATGATTACCTCATAAACTTTCAGCAGGAGTCAATACGGAGTGTTTTAATATTCAGCGCTCCCTTTCATGCATATCATTTTAATTAGATCCATAAGCAGAAGCAGTTTTCCAATAAATTTTTCTGTAACTTTAGTTTCTAATATCTAAATTATCTTTCCACATCTGCTTCTTTCATAGTTGGGGTGGGTTTGTTTTCCCTCCTTTATGTGTTGTTTTTAATTAATTGATGTTTTTTTGGATTGCAAGCCGTCCCAAGCTGCCTGTGGCAGGAGGGGTGGGGTAGAATTTTTTTAAAATAAATAAATAGTGTTATTTTTGCAACTGTAAATCAGTGTGTATGGTGGGAACAGTTTCAGTACGCATTGTGGATGATTCAAAATGCTCCAGAACCCAGGTACATCCTGATTCTATGCTCACTCAACTTTAAATTTAGCAATCTTAACTAAGCAGCAGAGGTGGCATTGAGTGAGAGAAAGCCAACGTATTTTTTTTAATAATGAAACTTCTGTCAAGAAAATGACACATTATTAAAATGAATTGAGGGAAATTTTAATCTTCCAAGAGAGCCAGATTTGATGCCTGCCCAGCCACGTGTGATCAGAAAAAAGGAAATCTAGCAGTCTGAGCCAAGGTGGTTAAGCAATAGGACAGGCAGAGATTAGTTATTAACAGAATGGCAGAAACACTCCACACCCAGACAATAAAATGAAAACTTTAAGCAAACACTAAACGAGTATAGTGGTGTGTGCAAATAGCCTTTGCTGTATATTACAGAGAAAAGTATTACATACAAACAGGTGCAGTCTGAGTTATTTGTATTACTACCTGTCCAGTTCGTGTCCAGAATATCAGGAATCTCCTCCGCAAGCACATTCCACAGATTAATTTCCACTGAAACTTGCCATTTGCAGGTATCTCCAGGAGTATATACCCTCTGAGCCTCCTAAAACACCACTGAGGAGAGACATATTGTGCTCTTTTCAGAATCTTTTTTATTATTTACAATATGCCAAGCACCAACAGTTTGCTTGGTGCTGAGCCAGGAAGCAAGACAAAAGGAGCCCTGCTCTGAAGCGTTTACAGAATAAACCTCCTATTCTGGAAATGCTTCAGGGAATAGACCCCATTAACTTCAAAATCTGTTTTAGTCCCCCAAAAGTCAATTATATATTTACATTTTAAAAGAATGTTAATCTTTTATTATATACAAGCAGGATGATGGAGATTAATAAAAAAAAGGCAGCTCTTCAACTAATATAAATTGGTATAATCCAGTTGAAGTGAGTATCACTAAGGCCAATTTACACTAAGTAGAGAATTTTTCCCATTTATCTTAATTAGAAATATTTCTGCAGGATTTATGATTTAATGCAAGTGAGTTTTTTAAGCTAAGTACGTGTGTGTGTGTGTGTGAGAGAGAGAGAGAGAGAGAGAGAGAGAGAGAGAGAGAGGTTTATTTGCATAGCACCAAGCCATTGCATATAAAACAAGACCCCACACAGGGATTACAAAACATAAATCACAGATCTAAAAATAAATAAAATACATAAGATATTGCAAGCAGTTTACAATACAACTCACTCAAATCTTTAAGCTCCAGAGGCCAGGGCTGCCACTATACAATAAATAATAATAATAATAATAATAATCATCACATCCTTAGTTCCCAGCCCTGTCTTACACAATCGCAGAATAAACTAAAGAATATATAGCACCTTACCCTATAAGGGAGTTCAAATATAACCAGCCCTTAAGGTCGAATCCCCTTACAGACCTTGGTATCAGTAACCCACAGGGTTATTTGATACCATCAGAACAATGAGGGCTACCTGGCGTTGGTCTGAACTCCATGAAGTTCTTCCTATAATAAAAGACCCGGGAGACATAAGATGCCACATTCTTAATGTCCTGTGGGTCCGAACTATCAAGTAGTAAATGAAGGAGGACTTCATCTGATTGACCAGGATATCTCCCCAAAAGAGGGGCCAAATACTTCCCCCTCAACGAATCATAGAGATGACAGTGCAGGATGATATGGGCAACGGTTTCCACTGTAGCATTGTCAAAAGGACATAATCGTTCTATAAAGGGGATACCTCGAATTCGCCCATCAAGTACCTGAGACGGAAAAGTGTTAACTCGGGCTTGGAACATAAGATGTATGGCTCACTGAAATCGGGGAAACTACGTATTTAACCATTTGCCCCCGTGTTGGAGCCCAAGTAAGGTAAGCCCTCATATGCGGAGAAGCCCTAATACTTCCCACTTCCAACTGCTGCCCGATATCATCCATTCTTGTCAAAACCTCCTTCCAAAGCGCCCCCAATGGTTTATGGGCCAAGTACTCTTTAGACAGCCCAGTTGTCTTTAAATATATCTCTACTCTCTGTAACCAGGGATTAGCATAAGCATCTTTGCTAACTTCCTTCCGAAGATCTGAACATTGGTTAGAATAAATTTTACACCAGAATTTTAGCGCGTGTTCCATGGTAACCTGTTGCCAGCTTTTTTGGCCTAGTTCTGTTCTGAAGGAGGCCAGAAATTTTGCCTGTACCGAATTAAGATTATGAGCAAAAAAGGGAGTCCAAATTTCAGCACCATATAATAATTGACCTTTAACTTTACTATTGAAAACCTGCAACGCCGGAGAGATGGCATTTCTACCCTGCCGTGCAAAAAACCCATATATGGAGTATGATGGACCTCTGGCTGCCAAAATTGCCCTCGTTACATGTTCCTTCCAGGAGCCAGATTTATGAAATAATAAACCTAAGTAGCGGAAGGATGCCACTTGCTGAATAGCCTGTCCCCCCACATCCCAATGTTGAATCTTCTTCCTATTGGAGAAGACCAAAACCTTGGACTTGGCAAAGTTCAAGGTCAATTTATTGGCCTTGCAAAATTCTGCAAAAGCTTTCATTCGTCTTACAAAGCCAATACGAGTTTGGGATATTAGGACATCATCTGCATAACAAAGGCACCCCACCACTCTGGAGGCCAACCTAGGTGGAAAAAATTTGGGATCTGCCATCATAATGATGTCATTAATGTAAAAATTAAAAAGGGCCGGGACCAGAACACAGCCCTGCCTAACTCCAAGATGGATCTATGTTGGGTCTGTAAAGTGTCCCTGCTTATCAATCCTGACTGCAAGAGAGGAATTGGCATACAAAGACTGAATCAGCCAAAGCAGTCTTCCATCAATTGAAGACCTCTGTAATTCCTCCCCAAGTATATCCCTATCTAAAGAATCAAAAGAGGCCTTAAGGTTCAGAAAGGTCACGTAAAAGGAACGATTCAGTGCTCTATACTTGCAAACTAAATGATATAAAATATAGCATTGCTCTATGGTGGAGCGGCCTTTTTGAAACCCAGCTTGTTCTACTGATATAACTTCCTCCTGCCGCATCCATTCCATGAGCCTGCCAAGCAAGAATTGGCATAAATCTTCCCTACAATGCATAACAAACTAATAGGGCGGTGGTTGGACGGATTGGATCTAAGGCCCTTTTTAAATATAGGAACAACCACCGCCTTAGCCCACGGAGCTGGTATCCTTCCGGAGTTGTTTATAGCCGTAAATACGGCCGCCAGAAGTGGAAGCCACCAATCTTTATATGCTTTGATAAACTCGATATGGATATAATCAGGACCGGGAGCCTTATGATTCCTGAAAGAGTCTACCAGAGACTCAACCTCGGCCTCTGAAACTGGAGGCCATGGGTAAGACTCCCTCAGGCCTCCTGCTAAGAGGTTACAAGGCTCCCCCTGTCTGCACTATACAACGTACTAAAATACTCCACCCATATTTGTGGAGAAATAGGTAAATTTAAGGGAGTTGGTTCCTTTTTAATCGGCCTGTTTACAAGTTGCCAGAAATGCCTAGAATCCTGAGAATCCGCAGCCTGCAAAAGACTCATCCATTGAGCCTCCACATACCTCTTCCTCTTGTCATTGATTAATTATTATTATTATTATTATTATTATTATTAACAAACATTTATATAGCGCCAGCAGTGTACCTGGCACTTTACAAAGTAATAAAATAGACAGGGTCCCTGCCCCTAGGGCTTACAATCTGAGAGACAGGAGCTGGGGGAGAGACTTAGGAAGGGGAACAGAGGGAGAGACAAGGGGTCTAACATTCATGAAGATGCGAGGTCTCAAGTGCACGTACTTGGCTTGGTTACGATGAGAATGACAGCAGGCAGGTCCATGTGGCAAGGATAAGGGTAAACCGATCGTAGGTATAGGAATAGTGGCTCAGCAGGATAAAGAGTCAGACAGAGCAGAGCGAAAGAGGTGAGTTTTAAGGAGAGATTTGAAGGTATGAAGGGAGGGGGCAAGGCGGATGTGGACAGGGAGGGAGTTCCAGGCATGGGGGGCAGCAAGTGAGAAGGGACGAAGGCGCTTAGGGGAGCAGGGAAGGCGTGGAAGGGTGAGAGAAGGGACAGAGGAGGAGCGAAGTGCACGGGCTGGAGTATGGAGGGCGATAAGTGCAGAGAGGTAGGGGGGAGCAAGGTTGTGAAGAGCTTTATAGGTGAAGACTAGGAGCTTGTGCAGGATTCGTTCAGGAAGGGGAAGCCAGTGAAGCGAAGAGAGGAGGGGCTGCACATGGTCGAAGCGACTGGCGAGGTAGATGACCCTGGCAGCAGAGTTTTGGACAGAGATGAGGGGAGAAAGGTGAGACCGGGGAAGGCCAGTGAGAAGGAGGTTACAGTAATCGAGGCGAGAGATGACCAGAGCATGAACAAGAGTTTTGGCAGACGAGACAGAGAGAAAAGGGCGAATCTTAGCAATGTTATGGAGGGAGAAGCGACAGGATTTAGCAACAGAGTCAATGTAGGGTTTAAAAGAAAGGGCTGAGTCAAAGATGAAGCCTAGGCTACGGGCTTGGGGGACAGGCAGGATGGTGACTCCATCAATAGTTATTGACAGTGAGGAAGGAGAGGAAGGATGAGGGGGGAAGATAAGGAGTTCAGTTTTAGCCATGTTGAGTTTGAGTTGACGTTGAGACATCCAGGTAGAGATGTCAGAGAGACAGTTGATGAGACGAGCTTGAACAGAGGGAGAGAGAGAGGGAGTAGAGAGATAGAGTTGAGTGTCATCAGCATAGAGGTGGTATTGGAAGCCATGGGAGGCAATGAGTTTGCCTAAGGATGAGGTATAGATCGAGAAGAGGAGAGGGCCAAGAACAGAGCCTTGAGGAACACCAACTGAGAGGGGGAAGGAGGAGGAGGCGGAGTTGGAGAGAGACACATTAAAGGAGCGGTCAGAGAGGTAGGAGGAGAACCAGTTATGGACAGAGCCACAAAAGCCAAGGGAGTGAAGGGAATCCAGCAAGAGTGAGTGGTCAACAGTATCGAAGGCAGCAGAGAGATCAAGGAGGACAAGAATGGAATAGAGACGTTTAGATTTAGCCACCAGAAGATCGTTGGTGATCTTAGCGAGAGCAGTTTCAGTAGAATGAAGGGGGCGGAAGCCAGATTGGAGGGGGTCAAGGGAGGAGTTGGAGGATAGGAAGTCAAGGCAGCGGGAGTAGACAACACGTTCAAGCAGCTTGGAAGCAAAAGGAAGGAGTGAGACAGGACGATAGCTAGAAGGGTCAGAGGGGTCAAGAGTGGACTTTTTGAGAATAGGAGAGACTGTGGCATGTTTGAAGGCAGAAGGGAAAGAGCCAGTAGAGAGGGAGAGGTTGATGATGTGCAGGAAGGAAGGGGCGACAGTGGGAGTAATGGAGGTGAGGAGGCGGGAAGGAATGGGATCAAGGGGGCAAGTGGAAGGGTTGGAGGAGGAGAGCAGAGAGGAGATTTCCTTAAGGGAGGCAGGGGAGAAGGAGGACATGAGAGAAGGAGGGGGAGGAGGGAGAGGGGTGGGAGTGGGAAGAGAGGAGTGGGAAGCGATGTCGAGGCGGATCTTGTCTATCTTGGAGGTGAAGAAGGAGGCAAGATCCTGAGCAGAAAGGGAAGAAGGAGGGGGAGGACAGGGAGGCTTGAGGAGGGAGTCAAAGGTAGAGAACAGGCGGCGAGGGTCCCGAGAACAGGACTCAATGCGGGAGGCATAGTAGTGTTGTCTAGCAAGGGAGATAGCAGAAGTAAGGGTGGAGAGACAGAATTTGAAGTGAAGGAAGTCAGCGTGAGAATGGGATTTGCGCCAGAGTCGTTCAGCAGCACGAGTGCAAGAACGGAGGTGGCGGATACTAGGGGTGAGCCAAGGACGGGGGTTGTGGGAGAAGGCAGGGCGGGAAGAGAGAGGGGCATGGGAGTCAAGTGTGGAGGAGAGAGAGGCATTGAGGCTTTTGCTTTTAAATTTCAGTCTTTTGCTTTTAAAAAGATATATTTTTTAACAATTTGGTTTGGATATGCAGAGAAAATGAGGCGTTGCACAAAAACAGAAGGAAAGGTCTGTTTGGCTGTGTATGTTTGCATCCTGCCAAGGGAGTGTTGACACCCTTTGGGTCGAGCAGGGATGCGATAGTGCTGATAACGAAAAGCCTCGGAGCCTGCTTTACCTTTGTACAGTTTTCTTGCAGTTAACAGGCAGTGTGCATGTTCCACTATGCTGTTATGATGTTTGCTGCTTTGCCTAGTTTTTGAATGGGAGATAAAAAAAAATTTAAGAGGGTGGGGCTTTGTCTACACTTGCATTTATTTTGGGTGGGAACTGGAATTTACATTTCCTTTGTTTCCTGACCATCCAGCTTTGGATGCTCCTTAAATCTTTTTCCCCGCTGTTGTTCTTTTAAAGTCCAGAAATCTTCCTTGGATCAGTGGCAATCCTATTGGCAATACTTCTGGAAGTGTTTGGTTCAGCACTGAGGGACGCAAGGGAAAACTTCCTAATTGTTTGGTAGAAAGGCTCTTTATTAGGTCTGGATCATTGGATTACAAACTTTTTGGAATTCCAGAACTCCTTTTGAGTATGACGACCCCGGACAGCACAAAAACATGTCAAGTATGTGCAACACCATTCAAGATTGCTATCTCATCCACAGATGGCAAGACCCCACTTGAGGTCTTGACCCACAGCTTGGGAAGGAATCTCTGGTACCCATCTCTAATTCAGCAATAGAGGGGGAGCCGCCTGCCCTTACGCTTTTCTTGCATGCCATGGTTTGGGAAGGATCTCAACTCTTTTATATTTAAAAGTTCCATAGGGTTGTTGCAAAAGAATGAAAATATGACTGCAGCATGTACCTGAAAGGCTTGAAACGGAAGGGCCTCCCCCCTACCCCCCAAAAGTACCCTAATATTCTTTTATTACTTTCAAGCTAATCTCATGATTTTGGGATCCTGACTCTTGATTTCTGAAGATGTAGGGTTGGAAGCCTAGAGTAAGGAGTCATGTTCGTTGCTTCTCTCCCCCACCCAAATGGCTGTACCAGGGCTACCTGCAGGGACCCGAGTTGACTGCGTTGCTGCAATTTGCAGTGATTTTTGCAGAATTATTATTATTTATTTATTATTATTAAACATTTATAAAGCGCCAGTAACAACCTGGCGCTGTACAGAACATATAATCAGCTGCGGTCCCTGCCTGTGGCTTACAATCTAAAAGACAAGGAGGGGGAGACAAGGAGAGGGGACAGCGGGAGAGACATGGGAGAAGACAAACAAACATTCAGGCGGATGCGAAGTCTCAGGTGC
>QEPC01001717.1:1151221-1164796 GCA_003113815.1 Sphenodon punctatus | reverse complement strand
GGGGAGGGGGAAGGAATTCATTGATTTCAATGGGGACACAGCGCCCCATTGAAATCAATGAAATAAATCCGGTACCGGCATACCGGATTTAATCCGGGAATCCGGTTTTTAGAGAACCGGTAACCGGTAAATCCGGTAGCCGGTAATGGGCCCGGGGTCCCACCTCTACTACCCACTTCATCAATTCCTGCCCGGCCCTAGGGGGGTAACCCAGGCAGTCGGGAAACGCCGGCGGCCGAGGCACCCAGGGAAACCCCCGGCCGTTAATTCCCTGACATTACCGGTAGAGTTCCCACTTCCGGGTGCCCCTGACAATTCTCCTGTCACCCCGGCGTTCTCTTATTGCCTGGGCCCTCCTTGACTCTGCGGCTTCGAGTAACTTTATGGACCTGACCCTAGTGGCCACGTATGGAATCGCTACCGACCCTAAGCCCCTACCGGAGCCAGTACACACTATCGACGGATCCCCCCCTGGCCTCGGGGCCGATCACTGCCCAGACCAAGCCGCTGCGATGTGCTATTGGTGCCCATCACGAGCTTTTAGCTTTTGATGTGGGATGTACGCCCTTGTTCCCTGTGGTATTGGGGCTACCCTGGTTACGCAAACATGACCCTCGAATAGGGTGGGCCCAAACTCGAATTCAACTGAACTCCGAGCATTGTCAGCTCCAGTGCCTCCAGGCTCCCCCAAACCAACTTCTAGCAGCCACAACTCCAACCCCTGCAGATCAAACGGTTGTAGCGCTTCCCGTCGAGTACCAAGCCTTCCGAGATGTTTTTGACGAACAATCCGCTTCCACCCTACCGCCACACCGGCCTTATGATTGCCCCATTGATTTACAGCCAGGGGCGGAGCCTCCATTCGGGCGAATCTATGCACTATCTGCACCCGAACTAGAAACCCTTCGTCACTACCTCGATGAGGCCCTACGCAACGGGTTAATTCGACATTCTTGTTCCCGTGCGGGAGCTCCGATATTTTTTGTGCTGAAGAAAGACGGAGGACTTCGTCCCTGCGTGGACTATCGGGGGCTCAACAGTGTGATGGTCAAGAACCGGTATCCCCTTCCATTAATTCCGGAGTTGCTCAACCGTCTGCAGGGGGCTAGGGTCTTTACCAAACTCGACCTTCGGGGGGCATATAACCTCCTCCAAGTGCGCCAGGGGGATGAGTGGAAGACTGCATTCCTCACACGCTACGGACATTTTGAATATCTAGTAATGCCGTTTGGCCTGGCCAATGCTCCGGCCGCCTTCAAGCATTTTATAAATGACATCTTTCGAGACCTTCTGGATATTTTCATGATTGCGTACCTTGACGACATTCTAATTTACTCAACCACGCTGGAACAGCATATTCTCCATGTTCAGCGCGTCCTCCAACGGCTTCGCACTCACAAGCTATTCTGCAAATTGGAAAAATGCGCCTTCCACCTTACCTCAGTGGCCTTCTTGGGGTTCACTATCTCCCCAACAGGGGTCGAGATGGATCCAGGTAAGGTGGAAGCTATTCACTGCTGGCCTCCTCCCAAGGTGGTAAAACCTCTCCAGCGGTTCTTAGGAAGCGTTAATTATTACCGCCAATACATCCCGCACTACGCCGAATTAACCACCCCATTAACACAACTCTTGAAGAAACATCAGGAATTCGTGTGGGGTTCGGAGCAACAACACAGCTTCACTTGTCTGAAACAAGCCTTCATGTCCGCCCCCTTGCTCTGGCACCCCGATTTCGACAAACCCTTTCAAGTAGAGGCGGATGCTTCCAATCGAGCCGTGGGGGCAGTGTTATTACAACCCCCTAACCCAGAAGGACCCGGACTACCCTGCGCCTATTATTCCCGGCAGCTTACCCCTGCCGAGCAAAATTATACTATTCTAGACCGAGAACTATTGGCTATTAAAGTAGCTTTTGAAACATGGCGGCATTATCTAGAAGGAGCTCGATATCCTGTTACTGTCATAACGGACCACAATAACCTAACCTTCTTACAAACTGCCCACATTACAAATGCTAGACACGCTCGGTGGGCTTTATTTTTTGCTTGCTTTTCCTTTATCATCCGCTATCGCCCTGGGAAACTTAACACTCTTGCTGACGCCTTGTCCCGATACCATGACACCACAAATGAAGGCAAACCCCCAAGAGGGACAATTCTTGAAGCCAAGGTCTTCACCATGACTCAGATAACCTCGGAACAATTAACACGGGCCACAAGGCAAGAACTCTTACCCACTACTGACTTCAGCTATATAATGGACCAAGGGTTGCTTCGGCGACAAGGGCGCATAGTGGTTCCCCCCTCCTGCCAAGCCCAGGTTCTCTGGGCACATCATGATGCCCCCTTAGCAGGCCACCCGGGTAGGGACCGAACACTGCAGTTAATCCACCGCTCCTTTTGGTGGCCAACTCTTACTCAAGACGTTCGTCAATACGTAAAGAACTGCACTGTGTGCGCTCGTACAAAAGTCTCAAGGCAAGCCCCTCAGGGGTTACTACAGATTACTGAACCCCCGCAAGGTCCATGGCAGAGAGTCGGTATAGACTTCATAGTGGATCTTCCCTCGTCTCGAGGATACACCACGATATGCGTGGTGGTCGACCACTTTACGAAGATGGCCCACTTTATTGCCTGCAAAAAGTTCCCCACGGCACAACGCACGGCCTTGCTGTTTATCCGCCATGTGGTACGACTGCATGGATGGCCACGGGAAATTATCAGTGATAGAGGGTCTCAATTTGTTTCCCATTTCTGGCGAGCATTTTTTAAGGCCTTGCAAGTACAATTAAGCCCCACCACCGCTTACCATCCACAGCCCAATGGTCAAGTGGAACGTGTCAATCAGGATTTCGAACATTATCTGCATTATATAAACTATCTTCAAGACGACTGGTACACGTGGCTCCCCCTTGCGGAATTTGCACATAACAATGCACCGAATGCCTCCATTGGAAACTCTCCCTTTTATATTTCCTATGGGTACCATCCGCAGAGTTGCACTCCGGACCTTACCCCAATACGAGTCCTTGCCGCTGGAAGCCTTCTCCAACATCTACATCAAGTCCAACATCAGGCCAAGATTACCTTACTCGCCTCTCGCCAACGATACAAACAGTATGCGGATCAACACCGCAGAACAACCGAACCCCTCCAACCTGGGGATTATGTTTGGTTAGATCGCCTTCATTATCCCTCCACACGACCCTCACGCAAACTAGATAACCGATTTATCGGGCCTTTCCCCATACAGCAGCAGATCAATGAAGTGACCTTCCGACTTCAGCTTCCCCCTCGACTTAGGATACAACCTACGGTACATGTTTCCCTCCTAAAAAAGGCCCCAGCGAAAACCTCCACACCTCTACCCTTAGAAGCGACAGAACCTCCTACCAATGCTGAGTATGAGGTTCGCGCCATCTTAGACTCCAAATACCTTCGGGGACATCTGCATTATCTCTTGGACTGGGTGGGATACGGCCCTGAGGACCGCTCATGGGAACCGGCCACTCTCGTATTCGCACCCCGTCTTACTCGCCTCTTCCATTGCCGTCACCCCGAGAAACTTGGACCTTCTTGGACCCTTGGGTGGGGGGCTCGCGGGGGGGGGTACTGTCAGGATCCGCCCCAGACTTTGCCACACCGCCGGCAGCCCTGACAACAAGCTCCGCGACAGGAGCACCTGACAGCAGATCCGGCGCTCAGACAACAGAGTCCACCCACCTTGACAACCCCGGAAGCGACTGCCGCCCAGCAACAACCACAACGAGCCCCTCCACTCCCGGATGCTCCACAGAGCGCAGGGGCGGGGCTCCCAGCACGCCGTCGCTCAGCGTGGCTTCAGGCGCGTCAGGGGGGCGTGGTCTCTGCTTTAAACGCCGGCGCTGCTTGGGACACAGCGCCGGTGATCTGTTAGACTGGCCCCCCTGTGACTGAGAAGGAGAATCCTGAGCTGGTGCTTGTGTGAACTTGCTTGCTTCCCCCTCCCTTTTCCTGGAACGCCTGTGCGACGTGCTTTGGAGGGTGAGTGCTGGAGAGTGAGAGCCTGCCCCCCCTCTTTCCCTTCCTTTATACAGATAAGTGTTCTACGTGTGGATTGCTGGGGCAGAAAGGGAGTGAGTCAGCCTTCCCCTCCTTGGGGTCCCCTGCCCCCTTCCCCTCCTGTTAGGATTGGGCTTCCCCCCATCCCTTTGCCCCTGGAACCCTGTCCCTGGATTCCCCCACTGTGTGCACTTCTTCCCCCTTTTCCTGTGGATTGTTTGAGGGGTGTCTGCAAGGAGGGAGGTAGGAGAGGAGGAGTGCACAGCACAGGTGATCCGGCGCCCTATGATGAGATAGGCCTAATCCCTTGCGGAATTCAAGGGCCAACTATTATCCTGATGGGCAAAAGTTCACCTGTGAGCATTCCCAGGGAACCTGGCGGGGAGGCTTTTCCCCCTGGGGAGCATAGGAGAGAGTTTGTGGGCAAGTGTCATCCCCCTTTCGAATCCTTACCCTAAATCACCCCCTCCCCGTGACAAATCTAAACAATAAATAAAGCCAGTGGGAGGTGAGTGTGAGAGAGAACAGAGTCGGAAAGCTTTATATGCTCACTGTTACATATTCATCATGTTAGTTCCTGGTTTTTGTTTTAAAATTCCTGTTTTATCATGTGAGGTGAGGTCATAGTGAGGTTTGGTGATGGGCACTTTGCACTCATGCTGCTTTTCATCAAAGGATTTCAAAGTTCTCTGCAAACTTTATTTACTTGAATGGCACAAGGTGGTGTTCTGCTTAAAGCAAACATAGCAAGTTTGTTCTTGTAAAGCTCTGAGTGAATATAAATACATATAAATAAAAGCCTGTAGCTGAGAATAAAATAGCCCCTTTTTATGGTAAATTTAAGTCTTCACCTCATTTGGAGCATTACTTGGTACGGTAGCACTGACAAATTTCCCCATATGCAGGGCAATGACGCTTGTGAGATTCCAGTTGATACCATCTGCTGTAGTTGATGGGAGGTTAAATCAGGTTCCTTACAATGAAAGGCATTGTCCTTGTGGCCAGTCCAAAGTGGAAAACCTGTTATGCTATCTTTTTGAATGTGCATTAACAGAAGATGCAAGGGGAAATATTTAGATCCTATTTTGCAAGGAAAAACCCATTGGGATATTAATATGAAAATTGCTTATATCCTTGCAAACCCCAATGAAGATATTGGAAGGAAGATGGCAAATATGGCTTTTGCTCTGGCTTCTTGGAAGAAAAACAAGTTATGTTGAAACACTGTAATGTGTGAATTGATTAGTTTGGTGTAGGATCTCCTTTACGGCTAATTTTAGGTTTTATTTTCACTAGATATCTATTGTTCATTATGGTTTTTATTTTTCTTGTGATAGTCTATGACCTAAAATTAATTTGTTTATTTTGTGATAAAGTACAATCAAGGGTCAAGCTCTGCCAAAGTAATCCCTGAAAAGAGCAAGGCAATATTTAATAGAAGGAAGCTATGGTTTCAACGCTGGTTACGGCTAGCCCTCTGTGCATGTAATGATAAGGTATTTGTCGATTATATGAAATATAGCTAAAGTGGATTGTTGCATTGATATGATTATATATGGAGATAGGATTTATTTTCTTTGACCTATGGCCGCAAATAAACTCACTGACTATAAACAAAAGCTAACAACGCACAAATACAGACTGGTAACAGACACCAAGGAATGGAAATAGGATCACTGCCACACAATGATATACTCAGCTCAATGTCCTGGTGGCACTGGGCAGAAAGATGAAAGTGTGCAGCATCAGTTGAGAATCAACCTATTTCTTGGAGCACTGGCTGGCTGCTGAACCATAATGGCAACCAGTCACAAGTGAATGGTAAATTACTAGTATGTTTATCAACCACCAATTTCTGACCCCAGAGGGTCCCTTCAAGCCCTACAATTCAATTCTATGATTCTTTATGTGAAACTGCAATGTAGTTATTAAGGGTGGGATACTTTTTTTTTTTTTGCGCTTTCGGATCCCTGGTTTTTGGTTCCCATTTCGGTTTTGGTTCTCTTCTCGTTGACTTCAATGGGAAGGGGAACTGGAGAACCAAAAAAAACCACCATGGGTTCAGAACAACAGAAAACCCCCCTAACCTTTCCCATTCCTCAGGGACCTTGGAGGATGGGGGTGGGGATCCGGGTCCCTAACATCTCTACCCACGGGGGCCCGTCTTGACTCCCACTCCCTGGGGCTGTGCATGTACTTACTGGTCTGCAGGCCTTGGAAGATGGAGGTGACTGGACTCGCAGAGCCACCGTCTCTGCTGCTGATGGGGCTGTGCCACGCCACCTCCGCAGCCGGATGGCCCTTCTTCCTAGGGCATGCTGCCAGTTGGAGCTCTGATGCTGGGTCACCTCTATGGAGGTGGCTGCAAAGGCAGCCTGGATGCCCAGCAGTGGCTCTGACCAGCAGCGTGCCCTGGGGGCTAGCAGGCCCTCTGCCTAGGGTGCGCTGACAGAGCTCTGCTGCTGGAACGCCACAACTGGGAGGCCAGGTTGCACTGGAGACAGCTTGACTTTTCTCAGGCCACGCTGCCAGCGTACATACACAAAATGGCCCTGGGGGCCTTTTTGCACATGTCCAGCCCTTTTCCAAAATGGCACTGATAGCATCGGCGCCATTTGGCGCATGTGTGAAACCACGCATGTGCAGAAAGTCTGCCCTTTTCTAAAATGGCGCTGATGCTGCCGGCACCATTTTGGGAAAGGGCTGGACATGCGCAAAATGACCCCTATGGCCATTTTGCACATGTGCACTGGCAACATGGCCTGAGAAGGCCTGTCGGGGCCTGGCAGGCTTCACAGCCAAGCAGTCCCAGTTGTGCCTCCCAGTTGTGGGCCTCTAGCAGTGCACCCTAGGTAGAAAGCCTGTTGGCTTCCAGCAGCTCTTCTGCCCAGGGCTTGCTGCCGGATAGAGCTCAGCTGCCGGCAGGCTGGGTTGGGCCACCTCGGCAGCCACACACACAGAGGCAACCTGGCATCCCAACAGTGGAACTCTGACTGGCAGCACATCTTAGGAAGAAGGGCCACCCGGCTGCACAGGCAACGTGACCTGGCCAGAAGCAGAGACTGTAGGTCTGGGTGTCCAGTCACCTCCATCCTCCTAGGCCCACAGACTGGTAAGTATATGCAGGGCCTCGGGGTGGGAGTCAAGATGGGCCATGGGGGTGTTAGGGATGCAGAATCCCACCCCAACCCTCAAAGACCAGGGAATGAACCTCGGTACCCCTTCCCACCGAAGTCAATGGGAAGGTACAAATCCAAAATTCAGAAAACAAAACGGCCTGATTTTCTGACCTTTCGGTTTTAACAGAAACAGTCCTTTTTGGGCTGTTCTGGTTAAAACTTAAACCGAAAGTCCCACCCCTAGCTTTAACCATTCACATACCGCTTTCACACAAGATGGTGGGGGTGAGGTGAGGGACTGCCGTGAGCCAAAGACATGGTGTGGGGAGGAGCAGGATGATGGAAGTTCCCCCAGTGTGAGCAGCGTTCTGTTGCGATTTTATTTGCGGATGACAGAGCTCAAAATCCAGCCCTGTCATACGTGAATAAAATTGTGGCAGAACCCCACTTACACTGGCAGAATTTCCATCATTCTGCTTCTATCCCCCCCCCCCCCCCCCCCCCCCCCGCCCCCCCCCCCCCCCCGCCGTCTTGTGTGAAAGCGGTAACAATGTCTATTAGGAGCCCACTGGGAGTGATGAAGACTCATCATCAAATCCTGGGAAAAGGTGGCTGAGAATGAACTGGATCCACTCTCACGTCTGTTGCTGCCGCTAAGAAGCCATGGTGTAGAACCAGGTCCAAGGGGCTTCCTCCATTTGTTCCCTGCTTCTGCAGCAGGGAATAGACTTGGAGCTGCCTGCCTGCCTGCCTCCAGTCTCTCCCCACAGCATACAGACCTAGGTCTTGCACAATGAGAGTGAGGCTGTACAGAGGGATGCAGTTATTGTTGGTGTCTGGGCCTGGGTTATATTATTGAAACTGGAAGGTGGATGAACAGTAAGGATAGGACTCTCAGTTTCACCGTTTTAACTGAAAATGGCCAATAAAGGCCACTTTCGATTGAAACCGAGAGATCAGATAATTGGGCCTTCTCAGATTCCAATTGTCAGATCTTCCCATTTGAAGTCAATGGGAAATGCTCCCATTGACTTCGATGGGAAGAGTCGGGGCGGAAACCTCTGCCCACCCCCACCCCACTCCTGGTCTCAGAGAGTGGAGGTGGGGATCCATTACCCCTAACACCCCCACCAGCTGGGGCCTGGATTTACACCACCTCCACCCCCGGGTGCCCCTGTAAAGTTACTTACTGTTGCTGGTCTGGGTCCAGAGGGTGGAGTCACAGCTGCCAGCTGAGCTGCTGGCTCTGCTATCGGTGGCCAGGCCTCCTCTGCTGCTAGCGGGAACCAGCTCTGCTGCTAGGCCACTGGGCCTTCTCTGCTGCGGGGTGGTGGAGAAGGTCTGGCTGCCCGGCAGCAGAGCCAGCTACCACCAGTGGCAGCAGCAGAGAAGGCCCAGCCATCGGCAGCGGAGCCAGCTCCTCTGCCGGACAGCAGGGCCAGCTCTTCCCAAAGGGACTTCGAGACCCAAACTTTGTTATGTCTAAAGACGCCCATAGTCTCAGAGTCCCATGCTTGGTTCACTAGAAAAGACTTCCTCCCCAGACCAGAAACAGGATACAGGTCCCTCCTGAGTAGGCTAACGATCTAAGGAGGACAAGGTTGAAGGGAACACAGGGAGAGACAGACACACACACACATTCCCATTTTTTACATATGGGGAACTGAGGCTGTACAGTTCCATATTTTGAAATTCTGCTTGGCCCCACGTACCATTGGCTTCACCCACTGCTGTTCTATAAAATACTGTATAAAGCCTTCAGAAATATTTCCAGTGTGTCGTGTTTTCATATGGCCCATCCGGCCCTTCCCCTTCCCATGCTATTTCCAGCCATTTCCTTTCCCTCTGTGTTCCTATTGACATTTGCAGGCTGGATGAGTCTGGGAATGGCAATAGGGAAAGCAGAGGTGCAGGTGTGCTGCCTGCTACTATGCCCCATTGCCCCCACCCCAAGTGCCAGTGCTGCCAACCCCCAGCCTCCAAAGCAGCTTCTCGATGTGCCATACCGCAGTTCTCCACAGCCCCATGTGCTCCCCTACCCTCACTTGCAAGTTCACCGCCAGAGGATTCCCTGCCATTTTCAGTGCACCTGCCACACCCTTCCCATCCAGCCCCCGCAATGCCATGTTCATGCAGCAGCTATATGCTTGAGCTCATTGAATGCGGCCAGACCTCTTTGTGTAAGTTAACATATCTCTTCCAGCTTCTCAACCATGGTGTCGGACTGCTCGAACCACTGCCAGAAGCAGGCCCACTGCCTGTCCTCTCACTGGTGGCCCAGGCAGTCCTCAGCGGCCATGGTCTTGCATTCTGTGGTGTGGTGACACACAAGCCAGCTGTGCTCCTGGGTCATGCCCTGAATTTCATCCCAGAGCATGTCTGCCCACCACGCACTCTCCTCAAACAGCTCCTTCGGCCCCTCTCCTTGTGCCGCCGGTAGCAAGCGTGCAGGTATTGGTTGCGCCGGGTGCTTTTGGCTGGAGGTTCTGTCTGCACCCGTTGCAGTGGCAGACCCGTAGCAAAGCAACAAGGCAAGCCATTAGTTCAGACCCCCCCGCCCCTTTCCAGCCCCGTGTTTCAGCCTCCACTCTTCCCGCCTATGTTAATGGCCAGTTTTCAGGGTTCTCCAGACTCAGTGTACAGCTAGTCCGCTGTCCCGCCATGCTGCCTTTCTCACCTGGTGCTTCAGTGCCCTGCCATCCACTTACTGCTCAAGCCCAGTGCCGCTGGTTCCTGGGGATTTTCAGGCTGCTCCCCAGCATTCTCCTGGCCACCTGGCAACACAGTAAAGCAAAAAATCGACAAATAGATAGCAATGAATGGCAGCCTTTATCATGAAGCTGTGTAAATGCAGCCCCCTCCCCCAGCTGCATTAACTTATAGTTCTCTGTCTCCCTGATAAAGGTGGCCTCCGGGTGTTCTGTACCCTCTACCAGTACCTGTACCACCTCTGGCTCCTCAAATAAAGTCTGGCTCTCCATCTCGAAGGGGTAGAGCTGGAGAGTCGCAGTGTCCGCGTCCTTGTTGACAGGTGCTGGCTGCAGGGTGGGGACAGGCACAAAGGGATCTCTGCTGACAGTCACAGTTTCTGTGGGGGGAGCAGGAGCTGTTGCAGTGGGAACGGGGTGGGGGAGGCATATCAGCGTTTGGCCTCTGGGGAAGGCACAGCTAAACTTCTGATGCTACAATGGAGCCATCAACACACAGGAACCAGTCCAGCAGGGCACAGTAGGGGGACGTTTGTCTCCCACAGCTGGAGGTAAAGTTGTTGTGCTCAATCTCCCCGTAGCTGCTCCAGAGAGCCACTAGTTCATATCCCTTAAGTATCCCAGCTCTGCTACCTCGAGAGAGATCTCCTGGAATATGGCCTCATTGTGATAGCACTTCACAAGCTTGCATTGTACGTTCTGCTCTCCCAGTGCCACAAAGCAATGAAGGCCTTTGATTTCTTCCTCGATCCAGCGAATGCACCTCTGGTGGCTGGATTGGTAGGCAGAGTGTGCTGAGAAGGCGCAGTTGAAGTAGCAGTGCTGGAAGTTGTCTGGCTGTCGTTCTCCATGGTCATGGTGATGTAGGGGCTACTGAAGTCACCTTTTAACTTTAAATAGTTTGAAAAAAGCAGGCATTGAGCACATGCTGATAACCAGGACAAGCTGGGACAACACGTTTGAATTTGACGCATGCTGACCTTTTAAGGCAGACATTGTGTGTGCCAATGAGAGTGGGAATGGAGGAACAGGAAGTGGTCACTGCTTGGAACACTAGGCTTTTTGCCTGCAACTCTATGGTGCTGGCTGACCTGAATATTTAAATCTTAATTTAAAAAAAAAAAAAGATTTAAAATGTTTAAGTTAAAATGTTTAAATCTTTTCCCTGTGTGTCAACCTGTTTTCCTTGGGCCCACCCATCCTTCTTCCCCACCAGGATTGCATACTTTCCCTCCTGGGGGCCGCACACTCAGTTGCAAGTGCTTCCAACCCCCAGCCCCCTAAGTGGCTTATTGCTATGCCATACCACCATTTCCCACAACCCCTCCTTTTCTCACCCCGTTTCCTGTTTCCCCCATTCCCCACACCCAAAGCAGCTTATCGGTATCCCATACCACCATTCTCCAGCCCTCTCACAGTATGAAAATTAGGGGTGTACAGAATAGTTTTAAAAACATTCGTGAACATTTCCGAGGACTGGGCCTGAGTTTTCGGGCCCCTCCTTGGGAATTTGGTGAACGCTTGGGAACTTAGATGCAGGAAGGGGGGAGCAGAGGGCAGCGGGGGCAGAAAAGGAGGAAGTAGGGGGCAGGTAAGGGATTACATTTCCCAGCATGCTCCTAGAGAGCTTTAGGCTGAACATACTCAGACAAACTGCATTCAAACACACACAGGCAGAGCCCACAGCGACGTGCCCGGCCCCTGTGGCTTTTAGGTGAGCTTGCTGCCCCTGTCCCTGCTGCCTTCAGCCCCCCTCCCTTTTTGCCCTCGGCCAAGGATTTTGCCGTGGCCCAAGTGGTGAGCCGATTCCTCAGCCATTCGGAACTTGGTAAAACAAGGTTGAATGCCCTGATACTCAATAAAATACGAGTAAATCGAGCTCTGAGTTTTAGCCCTAATGAAGATCCATACAGTAAGGGATTTTATTTACAGTAAGGGATTAAAGGAGTTCATTTACAAGAAAGGATTTATAATTAAAGGATTTTATTTAGAATAAAGGGTTTACAATTAACTTTACAGTTTACAATTTACAAAATTAAAGGATTATACTTGCAGTGAACAATGTATTTTGTAGTTACTCCATAACATAAAATTGTTTGCATTTGCAGGAAAGTGCTTGTCAGCATTTTAGAAGATACTTCTATAGGAAACTTTTAATTAAAACAATAAACATAAATAAATAAAAACCCAGTAATCCTGTAGTAAGATTCTCCCCACCTCAAGCCCCCATAGGAATTTAAAGGGGGGAGGAGGGGAATTCATAGGGGGCTAGACGGCAGTTCTTAAGTGATTCAAAGAAATTCAGAGGGACCAATATCTTTAGCCACTGTGTTTGAAAATATATTGTATTCATAAAAGTACTGATTTTGAAACCCTGTGTCCAGGGGCTGGTTGCCTGTGGCAAGCAGAGACATGAGGCATAAGGCAGGGTGTCCTAGTCAAGGTCCCCCTGCTCAGGGCCTGATTCCCGAAGGCAGGCAGAGAGAGGACGGCATAGGACAGGGGAACGCAGGTGTTATCAGATCAATATGTACCTTTTTGGTATGCTTTTATGATGGATTGGACAGTAAAAAGATAGATAGATAGCAAGCATTTGGAGAACTTGTTAATGTTGTGCAGTAGCAGAAACGGAGAGCTAACAGAACTGTCTGAACTTCCTGAACTGTCTGACACACACACACACAACAAAAATCACATCACCTAATATGCCCACCCTATAGGAAGGATGACTATGGGAGGAGGCCAGGTGTCCACAATGGTTCCCCAGGGCCTTGTTCCCAGAGAGGGAAGGAGGCATAGGGAGCTTGCTTGCCGGGCACCCCATACTCAGGGTCTGGTTGCCCATGGTGGGCAGAGAGAAGAGGGGGACACTGGGAGCTTGCCCTCTGGACGCCATGTGCCCAGGGCCTGGTTGCCCATGGCAGGCATAGAGGGGAGAGGGGCAGGCCAGGTGTCCAGGCTGGCTGTGGTGATCTCCAGAGAGTCTGTGAGGAGGAAGGGGGGGTCTGGTTGCTTACCGTCCCTCTGCCTATGTTTATCCCCTGGCTTTGAAACTTTATCATATCTTCCATATTTGTTTGGAGGAGTTCAGTTCTTCCATGAACTTCCTCTTCCTGTAAACACAAGGAGACTAATGATTCTAATTCATTGTATCACTTTGTAGCATTGATTTTATTTATTTATTTGTGTGTCATCCTAATCAGAAAGGAGAAGCTTGTGGTTGCAGAGCCTCAGGTCATGCATGGTTCAGGTGGGCACTTGTGGCAGGGGGTTCAGTTCACACCTGTTGTGCTGGCAGATCTGTAGCAAGACAGCAGGGAAATCCATTAGTAAGGACCTTCCCGCCCTGGTGTTTAAGATCCCCACCCACTCAATTTTCAGCCCTCTGCTCTTCTCAAGGGAAGCAGGAATGAATAGCTGTGCGGCTGCTGGGGTGGTTGCTGCAGCGAGATCCCAGCGCCACATGGTTTTCCCTCTGGGTGCCATTTAATTTATTAAAATTTATATGCCACCCCCTTCTGCTATAAGCGTCTTGGGGCGGCTAACAGCAACATTTTAAAATACAATTAAAACAACCTAAAATCCCCAGAGTAAAATAACCCATACTCAAACCCTCCCTAACCCAACCCACCCACCCCATCTCCCTCGGTAAAGGCCCAGCGGAACAGCCAGGTCTTACACAGTCTATGGAAAAAGGGGAGATCGGTG
>QEPC01001717.1:1122503-1148943 GCA_003113815.1 Sphenodon punctatus | reverse complement strand
CAGCCTGCTGTCCTGCCATAGTGTCTTCCCCCACCCTTGCCAACCCACAGGCCCAGTCATTGTAAAGGAACCTCTGCCATTTCCCACCCCCCTCTAGCCACCATTTCAGCTTCCACGCCAGCCTGCAGACCCACTTTGGTGCCGTCTCACCCACTCCCGCACATAGCTTTCCCATCCTATGAAGCTGTTTCCTGGTGATTTTCCTGCTCCTCCTCCACATTCTCTTGGCCACCTGGAAACACCTTAAACAATAAAGAGCATAGTTAGATAACAATAAACAGAAACTTTGATCATGCAGTTGTGTAAACGCAAATCCCCCCTGTAAGTGCATTCATTTGCTGTTCTCTGCCACTGGGGAAAAAAAACTTTGCCGAACAAAGGCAGGGTCTTGAGCTGACTCTCAAGCTGGAGCTGTGAGAATCAGGTTGTCCGTGTCTGCATCGACCCATGCTGGCTCCTGGGCGGGGACGGGCATGGAGAGATGTCGGCTAGCAGTCTCTGCTTCCAAGCTGGGAGCAGTTGCAGTGGGAAAAATGGTGCAGTGGGTTTCTAAGGTGCCAGTGAGAGCAAGAGAGAGAGGGGCAGGAAGTAGTCATTCCTTGGCATGCTCTTAACTTTTTGCTTGTGACTCTATGGTGTTGGTGGACTATGACACAAGGAGGCTGCATGCAACCTAATTGACAGGACACAGCCATATGGGTGCACATTGACCTGGATTCACCTGCACGGTGCGCCCGCAGTGTCCCTGGAGTATGCCACGAGTGGGTGGTGGGTGTTGGCCACATGGGGGGATGGGGCTAATGTGGGCTATCGTCTCATTTATTTTCACCCTGGGTGTGTTTCTGTGGATTAGTAAGCCATCTGTCAAAAGGGTTGTCCATCTCATGGTGTTCCTTCCCACAAAGTTCACACCCTTCTTCTTAATAAGCAATTTAATTTTACCTATTACAGATAAGGGGAAAAAAGATTCATTTCTCTGACTAGCCATGTAACTTACTGAATCTTTCTTCATCTTCTTCCAATAAAGGTAACGATGCCTGTGGAAAGAATGCGAATGCGCCCATGGCTGGAGGAACAAATAAATTCCAACATAATACCAGGGTTAAGATGGCTAAATAAGGTAAGGGGAGGGGTGTGCATTTGACAATTTAAAGCAGTGTATGAGACTTGGCTGCTTAGAACTAGCTGCCACTGTACTTCAGTGAAGTACAGTAACGAAGACTGGGGAGAGCTGACCAATTTGCCCAGACTCTGAATTAGAGTTTCAGGCACTAGTCTTGCTTTTCAGATGAATTAATTTTAGAGTATTTTTTTTCATGCTTCTCTTTTTGTGAAAACAAGAGATAGAGAAGCTCTTAGCACTGGTGCAAATGTTTTGAGGATCATTGGGTAAAACTCCCACCAAGATTTTTGGTGAACAAGGAATGCAGACCAGGCCTTTTTGTGGAAAAAGCCTACAGTATTTAAATTTGAATGTCCTGCAAAGCTACCCAAAGTAATGAAGTCATGCAAGTATCCAAGTGGGGATCAGCATCTCAGTTTTCACACTGGTGCAGAGGAGACTGTTACGTCCAGAAGAGCACACTGAAGAAGTCCTACTTGTGGCTACTTGGTTCAGCAGGAACAAAGAAATGAGCAGGGAGCACACGGTGAAAACAGACATAACACGTAACTCCACTTTAACATTTCTTATGCAGGTTGCAGGGCTGTATTAGTGCCCTACACAACCCTGCAACCTGCATACAAAATATTAAAGTGCAGTTAGCGTTATGTCTGTTCTCACCCACAGCGAGCTAGCCTCTGGGATGCCAGTGCGCTGTAAGCTGGTCAAAGTGGTGTGGCCACAGTCAACTGTAGCACATACTTTCTGGCTGTGGTAATTTTGAGATACAAGATTTTCAAAATGGCATGCTTAAAGACTTCTTTGCATTAATGTTTGCATAATTTAGTTAATTTGCATAATTTATTCTGCTCATGGAATTTGGGTTTTCTGGTCTGAGTCCAGCTTTATTTATTTATTTATTTATTGCAGAATACATGGGACCATGGACTAATTGTGTTAACCTGACCTGTAGTAGTTCTGGTATATATTTTCAGCAGTTTGAACATAGACAGTGACCTTTCTGGTGTTACTAATTTTAGTCGGGGGAGGAGGGGGGAGTTATAGGGACAATTGATCCATTGTGTGAGGGAGAGGGGCTGAGCCTTAAATACAAGACACGAGAGAGTACCTGTGGAGACAACAGGCACAGGATACTGTTCAACCCCCACTGGTCGAAATAGGGGATATTTCTGCAATAAGGTTTGTAGTATGCAAAAGGGTATGGGTGAAAATCGATCATCATATATAAAAAACTGCAAATTCTAGAGTCTAAAAAGTTCAGCAATTGGTTCTTCCCAGTTCACTTTCCTGTGGCATATGGTCAATTTACATACATATAATTTGAGCGTGGACCTGGCAAAATAGCCTCTTCGGGTGAAGATAAATAAGACAGTAGCCCACATTAGCACCCACTAGGCCTGCCAGTCTATTATGTGTTCGCCAGATGTTCATCCGCCCTCCTCCCACAGCCCCCACTCGCTCTTCACTCACAGCATCATCCAACGACATCGTAGGCCCACTGTACAGGCCAGTGCATGCACGCCCACGTTTCCACATCTCCTCGCTTGCATCCAAGTCTGCCAGCACCATAGAATAGTGCCTAATGTGGCGGCTAGAGGAGAGAGAGCGCAATTGTGCTCTCTCAGCTGACAGGAAGCTGCGAGAGGAAAGAGCAAGGCAGGGAGTGCAGGAAGGACCTTCTCCAGAAGTTCTGTGCCTGTGCTCCTCTCTCCATTTTGAAAAGGAGCAGAGGGGAGTAAGGGAGGGGTGAGGCTCCTCTGGAGGATCCACGGGGTTCCTGTGCTCCCCTTGGTTCCTTTCCTAAATGGAGAGAGAAACGCAGATGCAGATCCTCTGGAGAAGGCCCTTCCTGCATCTCCATCTCTCCTCTTGCAGCCCCCTTTCAGCCGAGAGAGCACTATTGCGTTCCCCTCTTGCAGCCACCTCTCAGTTGGGAGAGCACGCAAGTGCTGCTTCTAATGGAAAGGGGGGTCGCAGCCAGGGAAGAAGCCTTCTCTGGCTGTGACACACCCCCCCCCCTTTCCATCAGAGCCAGGGCGGGAGGGAGAGGGAAAGTGCTGAGTGGCACCACTGGTGGCAGCTACCACCAGCACATAAAATGTGCACAGGGGGCTGCCTGTTTATTAGCTCTATATACCAAAAATGTGATTGGGGACTGACTGGCAGCTGCATGGACTGAACATGGACTCCAGTGGGCTATTGTCTCATTTATAAACATGCTCGGTTAACTATATTGTGTCTATAATAAGTGCTCTCTGCAGCTTCAGTTGAAGAAGTTATCCTTTGCTTCCAGTTCTGCACTAGTTCATAATGTTAAGGGACACTGTTCATGTTCAGTATATCATGAATCCATAGATTCATATATTTAATGGATTTTTAAGGTAGCAGAGACCACCACGATCTAGTCTGACCAAGATGATAAGACCATGGAACTTTCTCAAGTTCATACTCTGTCAAGCTCACTATTTGGCTAAAGTTATGAATGCAAGTTTGTTCTCTAACCTGTTAGAGCTTTGGCACCAGAAAAGGGGAGCTGTAATGGGGTGGCCATACCTCCCTTTTAAAAGAGGATGCTTATGAAAAACACATGGTGCAGGACTCCACTGGATCCAACGCAGCTTAAGCTGTAAACTTTCGGCAAGAATTGAAGCATCTGACTGTATTTTACTATGTGTTCTGCTGTACGGTGTGATGTGCTGTTTCCCTTTATTTTGCTTCTGTTAGTTAGATAATTTAGGACTCATGTCTCTGTTCTAATTTTTTTTGACGGTTGCAGAGCCTGATTCAGTTATTCCCAATGAGAATCTGCATCTTGCGTAAATACCTGAATGACAAAATACTGAATGTGGAGACAGTGCTGCTTCAGTGTAGGATGTTATGCAAACAGCATGGAATTCAATAAAATTATAGGATTCAAAATCCTTTGGTTTAAGAGAGGAGTTAAAGCTCTTAGAAATTCAGCCATGCTCCAAAAAGTATGAAAATTGTAAGTTAAGGCTCCTGCCTTAACATGCCACCATGTAAACAGTAAAGACATACAATCTCTTATATTGTGCTTGCTTACAACTTAGGCTCTGTACAGCCACACTTTGCCATGGTCTTTCAGCCGCAGTCTTCCTCTTTTGCAGGTTGGGGGCAACACTGAAGTTGGGGCGAGCAAGCTCCTCCATGTCCCATTATTATGGACTTGATCCCTGTCTCCACTGAAGCCATAATTTCTTCTTCATTTATAGCTC
Organism: Sphenodon punctatus; assembly: GCA_003113815.1. Lineage (NCBI taxonomy): Eukaryota > Metazoa > Chordata > Lepidosauria > Sphenodontia > Sphenodontidae > Sphenodon > Sphenodon punctatus. Next base: position 1,144,584 of record QEPC01001717.1, on the reverse strand, counting down.
CCTTCTGAGGCAGCAGCTGTCCCCCAAACCTCGTCCCTGAATACACATCACCCATCTGTCAGCCTTCTCCCCCATCACCTGGGTGTCTCCTCCCCATAAACACACTGCTCCCCACCCCTGGCTGACTCAGAGACTTGTCTCCTCATATACACACTCTCAGCATCTGGCTGCTCATTGCCCATAGGCACACTGCTTTCCACCCCTGGCTGCCCCCACTCTTTTCTGTCAGTACACATCCCATACCCATCAGCCTTCTTTCCCCTATATGCACCTGCCCAGTTCTTCAGTGTCCCGTTGTCCCCAACCCAACTGAAAGCACATAAATCTCCCCCCCCCATCCTTCCTTTCCCTGTCAATCCGTATCAATGGGGTCACCATCCTTCCCATCCCCCAAGCCCGTAGCTTAGGCTTCATCTTTGAGCTCATCCCTTTCTTTTAAACTCTACATCGACTCTGTTGCCAAATCCTGTCATTTCTCCCTCCATAACATTGCTAAGATTCGCCCTTTTCTCTCGGTCTCCTCTGCCAAAACCATTGTTCACGCCCTGGTCATCTCTCGCCTCGATTACCGTAACCTCCTTCTCACTGGCCTTTCCCGCTCTCCCCTTATCTCCATCAAAACCTCTGCTGCCAGGGTCATCCACCTCGCTCGTCGCTTCGACCATGTGCAGCCCCTCCTCTCTTCACTGGCTCCCCCTTCCTGAACAAGCTTCTAGTCTTCACCTATAAAGCTCTTCACAACCTTGCTCCCCCTACTTCTCTGCACTAATTTCCCTCCATACTCCAATCTGTGAATTCCGCTCCTCCTCTGTTCCCTCTCTCGCCCTCCCACGCCTCCCCTAGCTGCCCCCCATGCCTGGAACTCCCTCCCTACCCATATCCGCCTCACCCCCTCCCTTCGTACCTTCAAACCCCACCTCTAGTCCCATCTTTTTGGGTCATCCACCTCGCCCGTCACCTGGGTTTTTTGAGTAGGGGGTTACTTTTTTCCCTCCTTTTAGTTGTTTTTAAATTGTTGCTTTAATGTTTTACGAATTGTAAGCCGCCCCGAGCTGCCTGTGGCAGAAGGGGCGGGGTAGTAAAACGTTAAAATAAAATAAATAAAAATAAATCTCTTCCGCTCTGCCCTCCATGACTCCTCGCGCCCCTCACCTAACTCCTGCTGATACCTTCCATCCAGTACAATCTGTTACCTGGGGTCTGCGTACTCATATCCTCACCACATGAACCAGCCAGCCATCATTCTCGATGTAACCAAGCCAAGCACGTGCACCTGGACCTCGCATCTTCGTGAATGTTACACCCCTTGTCACGCCCTGTTCCCCTTCCTTTGTCTCCCCTCCCCTCCTCTCAGATTGTAAGCCCTAGGGTAGGGACCACGTCTATTCTATTACTTTGTAAAGCGCCAGGTATGTTGCTTGCGCTATATAAATGCTTGCTAATAATAAATAACAACATACAGAAAATCAACACACACTTTGCCCCTACCCATGGCTATCCCCAAACCTTGTACTTGAATACAGATCGCCCATCTCTCAGCCTTCTCCCCCAATATATACCCCCCAACACCAGGATACCCCCATCCCATACAAACACTGCTCCCTACCCATACATGTCCCCAAACCTTGAACATAAATACACATCACCCATCTCTCAAGCTTCCCCCCTCAATATGCATCCTTCTCAACACCTGTCTAGCTGTTGCTGATACGTACACTCACTTACTTGCCCCCAGTGGCGACTGATGGGTTTCAAGGCTGGTGGGGTTCAGGGCAGGGCCAGAAGTGGGAGGGGCCAGGCCAACAGTAGGCGGAGCCTAGCCAATGGTAGGCAGAGCCAGCAGTGTACAGGCAAACACAGAGCTAGCAAAGCAAACCATCTTAAGCCAACAATATTGTTAAGTCTTTAGCACACCACAAAAGCAGCAGCATGAAGTTCCACTTGTCCCCCAGAACATGCTACACAGTTCTGTTGCAAACTAAACTTGCAATGTAAAAGGCAGCTGCTGCAACCAGAGCGGTAACATGCATGCAAAGACTAGCCATTAGTAAACCAACATTTGTCATGGTGGCCTTCTTGCAGCAGAAAAGCCTTGAAGCTAACACTGCATAGGGGTAATTTTAAGTGCAGCAAATATTCCAGCAAAGATTAGAAACCCTTCCATCCAAGCCCTCTGGTCCCTCCAGCCAAAAAACAGAAAGAAGACAATTTTGGTGAAAAACAGCAAAGGGGCCATTTTAACTAAGAGCAGCCATGACCAGTGAGGGCCTCCACAAAATGGCCACCACCTTCGCACAAGCTTGGGAGAGGAGGGGGAACCCCAGCAGTGCATACGCAAACACAGAGGAAGCAAAGCAAACCATCTCAAGTCAACGATATTATATTAAGTCTTTAGCAAACCACAAAGGCAGCAGCATGAAGTTCCACTTGTCCCCCACTTCTGTTGCAAACTAAGCTTGCAATGTAAGAGGCAGTTGCTGCAATCAGACAGGGAACAAACATTCATGCAAAGACTCGCCATTAGTGAGCCAACATGTGGCGTGGTGGCCTTGCAGCAGAAAAGACTTGAAACTGGCACGGGAAAAGGGTCCATTTTAAATGCAGTGAGCATTCCACCAAAGATTAGAAACCCTTCCATCCAAGCCCCCTCCCAAGCCCCCCCAAAACAAACAGAAAGCAGACAATTAGGGTGACAGGGTCTCACATAGGGTGAAAAACAGCAAGGGCCAAGAAAATATTTTAAAGAATAGGAGGCGAGGCAGCACAGCCCTTCCAACTGGGCTCACAAAATTAGTAATTACCCCTGCCTGTAATGCTTGCGTGGGGGAGAGAAGAGGTCAAAAGAAAGCACAAGCAAACAAACAATGTACAGATCAGGGCAGGGGATTTGTTTTTTCAAAACTTACCAGGTTTTTGAACGGATGAGTTCTCCTGATCGCTAGTCTGACTCTGATAACCACCTTCAGTTGTTCTTCCTTCCAAACAATGATGCCAGGGACTCCAAACCAGTCCCTGGCCCCTCCTCTCTTGTAAAAAAGAGAGTGGGAGCTTTTTCTCTCTTCCCCCTCCTCTCCAGTAAACTTAGAGAGGAAGGAGCAAGGAGAAGTGAGCTCTTTCCCTCCCTGCTGGAGGGAGCCGGGAGCAAAAAAGGAGCTATGATGTGGCCAGAGCATTTAGAAAAGGCACCTGACACGCCCCCTTAGGCCTTGCTGATTGGCTGGGTTTCTCCATAGGAACCCAGCCAAGGAGCACCTGGCACCTCCCCCACNTCTCCCCTTATCTCCATCAAAACCTCTGCTGCCAGGGTCATCCACCTCGCTCGTCGCTTCGACCATGTGCAGCCCCTCCTCTCTTCACTGGCTCCCCCTTCCTGAACAAGCTTCTAGTCTTCACCTATAAAGCTCTTCACAACCTTGCTCCCCCTACTTCTCTGCACTAATTTCCCTCCATACTCCAATCTGTGAATTCCGCTCCTCCTCTGTTCCCTCTCTCGCCCTCCCACGCCTCCCCTAGCTGCCCCCCATGCCTGGAACTCCCTCCCTACCCATATCCGCCTCACCCCCTCCCTTCGTACCTTCAAACCCCACCTCTAGTCCCATCTTTTTGGGTCATCCACCTCGCCCGTCACCTGGGTTTTTTGAGTAGGGGGTTACTTTTTTCCCTCCTTTTAGTTGTTTTTAAATTGTTGCTTTAATGTTTTACGAATTGTAAGCCGCCCCGAGCTGCCTGTGGCAGAAGGGGCGGGGTAGTAAAACGTTAAAATAAAATAAATAAAAATAAATCTCTTCCGCTCTGCCCTCCATGACTCCTCGCGCCCCTCACCTAACTCCTGCTGATACCTTCCATCCAGTACAATCTGTTACCTGGGGTCTGCGTACTCATATCCTCACCACATGAACCAGCCAGCCATCATTCTCGATGTAACCAAGCCAAGCACGTGCACCTGGACCTCGCATCTTCGTGAATGTTACACCCCTTGTCACGCCCTGTTCCCCTTCCTTTGTCTCCCCTCCCCTCCTCTCAGATTGTAAGCCCTAGGGTAGGGACCACGTCTATTCTATTACTTTGTAAAGCGCCAGGTATGTTGCTTGCGCTATATAAATGCTTGCTAATAATAAATAACAACATACAGAAAATCAACACACACTTTGCCCCTACCCATGGCTATCCCCAAACCTTGTACTTGAATACAGATCGCCCATCTCTCAGCCTTCTCCCCCAATATATACCCCCCAACACCAGGATACCCCCATCCCATACAAACACTGCTCCCTACCCATACATGTCCCCAAACCTTGAACATAAATACACATCACCCATCTCTCAAGCTTCCCCCCTCAATATGCATCCTTCTCAACACCTGTCTAGCTGTTGCTGATACGTACACTCACTTACTTGCCCCCAGTGGCGACTGATGGGTTTCAAGGCTGGTGGGGTTCAGGGCAGGGCCAGAAGTGGGAGGGGCCAGGCCAACAGTAGGCGGAGCCTAGCCAATGGTAGGCAGAGCCAGCAGTGTACAGGCAAACACAGAGCAAGCAAAGCAAACCATCTTAAGCCAACAATATTGTTAAGTCTTTAGCACACCACAAAAGCAGCAGCATGAAGTTCCACTTGTCCCCCAGAACATGCTACACGGTTCTGTTGCAAACTAAACTTGCAATGTAAAAGGCAGCTGCTGCAACCAGAGCGGTAACATGCATGCAAAGACTAGCCATTAGTGAACCAACATTTGTCATGGTGGCCTTCTTGCAGCAGAAAAGCCTTGAAGCTAACACTGCATAGGGGTAATTTTAAGTGCAGCAAATATTCCAGCAAAGATTAGAAACCCTTCCATCCAAGCCCTCTGGTCCCTCCAGCCAAAAAACAGAAAGAAGACAATTTTGGTGAAAAACAGCAAAGGGGCCATTTTAACTAAGAGCAGCCATGACCAGTGAGGGCCTCCACAAAATGGCCACCACCTTCGCACAAGCTTGGGAGAGGAGGGGGAACCCCAGCAGTGCATATGCAAACACAGAGCAAGCAAAGCAAACCATCTCAAGTCAATGATATTATATTAAGTCTTTAGCAAACCACAAAGGCAGCAGCATGAAGTTCCACTTGTCCCCCACTTCTGTTGCAAACTAAGCTTGCAATGTAAGAGGCAGTTGCTGCAATCAGACAGGGAACAAACATTCATGCAAAGACTCGCCATTAGTGAGCCAACATGTGGCGTGGTGGCCTTGCAGCAGAAAAGACTTGAAACTGGCACGGGAAAAGGGTCCATTTTAAATGCAGTGAGCATTCCACCAAAGATTAGAAACCCTTCCATCCAAGCCCCCTCCCAAGCCCCCCCAAAACAAACAGAAAGCAGACAATTAGGGTGACAGGGTATCACATAGGGTGAAAAACAATATTTTAAAGAATAGGAGGCGAGGCAGCACAGCCCTTCCAACTGGGCTCACAAAATTAGTAATTACCCCTGCCTGTAATGCTTGCGTGGGGGAGAGAAGAGGTCAAAAGAAAGCACAAGCAAACAAACAATGTACAGATCAGGGCAGGGGATTTGTTTTTTCAAAACTTACCAGGTTTTTGAACGGATGAGTTCTCCTGATCGCTAGTCTGACTCTGATAACCACCTTCAGTTGTTCTTCCTTCCAAACAATGATGCCAGGGACTCCAAACCAGTCCCTGGCCCCTCCTCTCTTGTAAAAAAGAGAGTGGGAGCTTTTTCTCTCTTCCCCCTCCTCTCCAGTAAACTTAGAGAGGAAGGAGCAAGGAGAAGTGAGCTCTTTCCCTCCCTGCTGGAGGGAGCCGGGAGCAAAAAAGGAGCTATGATGTGGCCAGAGCATTTAGAAAAGGCACCTGACACGCCCCCTTAGGCCTTGCTGATTGGCTGGGTTTCTCCATAGGAACCCAGCCAAGGAGCACCTGGCACCTCCCCCACTCCCTTCCCAATCCCCCAGAAAGCACTGCTTTTCTGGGCCGTTGTCTAGCACATGCTCCCTGAGGGCTTGGGGAGGTCCTCTAAGTCCCCGCCTCCCTCTAGCTCTCTGGCCAGTAAGTGGAAAGCTAGAGGCAGGGGGGAGCAGCAGGAGAAGGATGCTTGTCCCCTCCTCCCCTTACAGAGTGGCTCACAAGCACCGGCAATTCTTTCCCTGCAGGCTTTGTTTACATATCAGCTGTTAGTTTCTGACTGCCAGAGCTATGACTCATCGACTCTGCAGGCAGCCAGGAGCGGAGAGTTAAAATGTAAACAAAGCCTTCAGACAAGCTGGGAAACTCGGAGCTGCCACTGACTGGATCAGCTGAGGAGCATCCCCTGGCTCCCCAGAAAACATGGGGGGACCCCTGTGGGGCTTGGGGGGGCAACTTCCTCAACACCCTGGGGGAGGGGTCGCCACTGCTTGCCCCCCAGCTTCTTCCATGCATATACATCACCCATTACTCAGAAAGATCGAACAAGATCAACAAGGTAGAATTCCACTTGTCCATCTCCAGGCACAGTTCATCGACCAAAACCACAAGCGCAGTCTCCATGCCATACCCAGGATGAAAACCTGACTGAAACAGCACTAGACTGAGCTTCCATAACCCCAAGTGGTAGTTCATAAGTTGTGGTGAATACGAGCAATTTTGTCTGCACCTGCACACAGCCCCAACTACTTTGCTTTAGGAAACCGGGGTCAAACACACAAACAAAGTCTGGACAAAAAAACTGTTAAACTTTGCAGAGTCTGTGCTCAGAGCTGAGGAAGGCATTTGAGGAGAGAGAGGGGGAAGAAGGGGAGGGCTGAATGTAGCAAAATCATGGTTAAAAAAAATATTCTGTTCTTAGCAGCAGACTGGTTTTTACGAAAGTTAATTAACCTCCCAGGATTATTCTGGACTGTAGCTTAAAAAGAGCACACCCATTTTGTATTGAAACCCATTGACTGCACAGTGTGATTGAAGGGTTTTTACTTTTGAATTACTCATTACTTTTTGATAATTCATATCGTCCCCCTTGTAAAATACCAAACAGCTGATTTCCAGGGCAAATGAGGATGACCCAGAAAAGCCATTGCAGGGGCTGGAGAGAGAGATGCCCAGGGCTAGCCAGCTTTGGGGAGAGCAGGTGGGAGGCTGTGGAGGAGTCGCGCAAACACTTGTCCCCAAGTCACAGCCTTGTTTGGAAAGGGTTCCCCTTGCAAAACACCCCTTGCCTTCCAGCTTTGCAGAGGGGTTTGGAAAATGTCCATCTTGGACAGGAAAATAAAACTGCTGCCGTTTCCCCTTGACAAGAGATTTTTTTTCCATCAGAACAGGCCTGGGAAAATCGGAGACAGCTTTGCACCCAGGATGTCATCTCCAGTTGTGCCGAAGCAGCACAAGTTTATTCTTCCCTGCTCCTCTCACCCAGGGGAGGACACCAGAAGGCAGGGTTTGACTCTGCTGCTGCACTGCATTGATTTATTTGTGCCCTGAGCACATGCCAGCTTTTGGGGCTGGTGAATTGAATGAACACACCCAGCTAGTGAGTCAAAACACCAACCGCCTCCTCCTTATTATTATTATTATTATTAACAAACATTTATATAGCGCCAGCAGTGTACCTGGCACTTTACAAAGTAATAAAATAGACACGGTCCCTAGGGCTTACAATCTGAGAGACAGGAGCTGGGGGAGAGACTTAGGAAGGGGAACAGAGGGAGAGACAAGGGGTCTAACATTCATGAAGATGCGAGGACTCAAGTGCACATACTTGGCTTGGTTACGATGAGAATGACAGCAGGCAGGTCTATGTGGCAAGGATAAGGGTAAACCGATTGTAGGTATAGGAATAGTGGCTCAGCAGGATAAAGAGTCAGACAGAGCAGAGCGAAAGAGGTGAGTTTTAAGGAGAGATTTGAAGGTATGAAGGGAGGGGGCAAGGCGGATGTGGACAGGGAGGGAGTTCCAGGCATGGGGGGCAGCAAGTGAGAAGGGACGAAGGCGCTTAGGGGAGCAGGGAAGGCGTGGAAGGGTGAGAGAAGGGACAGAGGAGGAGCGAAGTGCACGGGCTGGAGTATGGAGGGCGATAAGTGCAGAGAGGTAGGGGGGAGCAAGGTTGTGAAGAGCTTTATAGGTGAAGACTAGGAGCTTGTGCAGGATTCGTTCAGGAAGGGGAAGCCAGTGAAGCGAAGAGAGGAGGGGCTGCACATGGTCGAAGCGACTGGCGAGGTAGATGACCCTGGCAGCAGAGTTTTGGACAGAGATGAGGGGAGAAAGGTGAGACCGGGGAAGGCCAGTGAGAAGGAGGTTACAGTAATCGAGGCGAGAGATGACCAGAGCATGAACAAGAGTTTTGGCAGACGAGACAGAGAGAAAAGGGCGAATCTTAGCAATGTTATGGAGGGAGAAGCGACAGGATTTAGCAACAGAGTCAATGTAGGGTTTAAAAGAAAGGGCTGAGTCAAAGATGAAGCCTAGGCTACGGGCTTGGGGGACAGGCAGGATGGTGACTCCATCAATAGTTATTGACAGTGAGGAAGGAGAGGAAGGATGAGGGGGGAAGATAAGGAGTTCAGTTTTAGCCATGTTGAGTTTGAGTTGACGTTGAGACATCCAGGTAGAGATGTCAGAGAGACAGTTGATGAGACGAGCTTGAACAGAGGGAGAGAGAGAGGGAGTAGAGAGATAGAGTTGAGTGTCATCAGCATAGAGGTGGTATTGGAAGCCATGGGAGGCAATGAGTTTGCCTAAGGATGAGGTATAGATCGAGAAGAGGAGAGGGCCAAGAACAGAGCCTTGAGGAACACCAACTGAGAGGGGGAAGGAGGAGGAGGCGGAGTTGGAGAGAGACACATTAAAGGAGCGGTCAGAGAGGTAGGAGGAGAACCAGTTATGGACAGAGCCACAAAAGCCAAGGGAGTGAAGGGAATCCAGCAAGAGTGAGTGGTCAACAGTATCGAAGGCAGCAGAGAGATCAAGGAGGACAAGAATGGAATAGAGACGTTTAGATTTAGCCACCAGAAGATCGTTGGTGATCTTAGCGAGAGCAGTTTCAGTAGAATGAAGGGGGCGGAAGCCAGATTGGAGGGGGTCAAGGGAGGAGTTGGAGGATAGGAAGTCAAGGCAGCGGGAGTAGACAACACGTTCAAGCAGCTTGGAAGCAAAAGGAAGGAGTGAGACAGGACGATAGCTAGAAGGGTCAGAGGGGTCAAGAGTGGACTTTTTGAGAATAGGAGAGACTGTGGCATGTTTGAAGGCAGAAGGGAAAGAGCCAGTAGAGAGGGAGAGGTTGATGATGTGCAGGAAGGAAGGGGCGACAGTGGGAGTAATGGAGGTGAGGAGGCGGGAAGGAATGGGATCAAGGGGGCAAGTGGAAGGGTTGGAGGAGGAGAGCAGAGAGGAGATTTCCTTAAGGGAGGCAGGGGAGAAGGAGGACATGAGAGAAGGAGGGGGAGGAGGGAGAGGGGTGGGAGTGGGAAGAGAGGAGTGGGAAGCGATGTCGAGGCGGATCTTGTCTATCTTGGAGGTGAAGAAGGAGGCAAGATCCTGAGCAGAAAGGGAAGAAGGAGGGGGAGGACAGGGAGGCTTGAGGAGGGAGTCAAAGGTAGAGAACAGGCGGCGAGGGTCCCGAGAACAGGACTCAATGCGGGAGGCATAGTAGTGTTGTCTAGCAAGGGAGATAGCAGAAGTAAGGGTGGAGAGACAGAATTTGAAGTGAAGGAAGTCAGCGTGAGAATGGGATTTGCGCCAGAGTCGTTCAGCAGCACGAGTGCAAGAACGGAGGTGGCGGATACTAGGGGTGAGCCAAGGACGGGGGTTGTGGGAGAAGGCAGGGCGGGAAGAGAGAGGGGCATGGGAGTCGAGTGTGGAGGAGAGAGAGGCATTGAGAGCAGAGACAGCGGAGTCAGGGGAGGAGGAAGAGAAGACTGTAGGAAGAAGGGGAGAGAGAGAGGAGGCAAAGTCCAGGGGATCAAAATGTGCTTTCAGCTTTTCCCCATGACCCTTGTTCCTCATTCTCTCCCCATAAAAATACCTCCAGTTTCCCCTCAGAGCCCTCCTAAGAGACTGCAGGACTTTAGGGGCTACAGCAATTAGGTGCAATCCCTCTTTGCATTCATGCAGCAGTTTGGAAATGGTTTCTCTGCAGAGCCTCCTCTTGAGGGAAGGGATCCCTGTGAATGAGTGAGGATGCAGAGGGGGCTAGATTCACAACTGTGGCTACTCACCACCCTCTCTAGCTCCCCATGAGTCTGGTGCAGGACTGGGTTTGGGAACTGCTGTCTGTGTGCAGGCAGGGCAATCTCTGAAGGGACTGACCTCTATTTATTAGCTCCTCTGTCCTCTTCCAGTCCCCATCTCTACCTCTTTCAGACGTTTTTACTAAAACAAGGAAAGGAAACTGTCTTTGCCTTTAATTTTTAACCCACCCAGATCTCCTTCCTCTTGTGAATCTGAAATAGGTTGAGAGACTCACTGTGAAAGGAGAGTCTCACAGAGCCAACCTTCCTCGGGCAGCCACCCTCCACTGTATTGTTTTACTGTTCTCTCCCCACTCCCTATTCTCCAAGTTGTGCATTAACGCTTCCCACCACTGAAGTTTTGCCATTGACTTCAGTGGGTGAGGAGGATTGCATTTTTCGTTTTGGTTCTTATCAGACAGTAGAAGGTAGTTGTCAATACAAGAGCCCTGGTCCAGCCAAGTCTAAACCATGACACACCATGGATGAACTCGCATGTAACTCTGCTAACTCCAATGTCTTATTTTATTGTTAAGTTTTTTTTGTGTGTTGTTCGCCGCCGTGAGCTGCCTTTGGGAAGGAGGGGCGGGATATAAGTTTTGAATAAATTAAATTAAAATTTAAAATATCTGGATGACATTAGGAAACTTCCTTTCCCCAGGATCTGAAGCAGAGCAACGTTTTACCTGCTGTGTGTAAACAAATGGCTCTTTTGCCCCAGGATCAAAACTTCCTTTGACAGCATTCTCCAGAGTGGTGAGGGTCTCCAAATCCCTGGAGAATGTGGACTTCACCAGCAGAGTTGAGCAGCTCTGACTGGGCAGCTGGCTCTGAGCAAGGAGGAATCAGTGCAGGCATTAATGCTTTCCACCACTGAAGTTGGTGGAAGTTTTGCGGCATTGACTTTAACTGGAGAGGCCTGCATTCTTAGCTTTGGTTCTTATCGGGCAGTAGAAGGTAGTTGTAACCCACAACCCACGTTCTAACCCTCTAGCTCCCACTTCCCTCCCACAGGCCACAGAATGCAGGAGTCACGGTTCCCAGCTCCCCTGCTCTAACTCTCTCCCCATGTGGGGGAGTGTGGGGCTAGCACCCACTCTCCTTCCAGAGAACCCAGGAGTTGTTGCTCCCACTGATCCTGTAGTTCCCATAATCTTCCACCACTGAATTTAATGGTAGTTTTGCCATTGACTTCAATGGGTGAGAATTGCATTCTTAGCTTCAGTTCTTATCAGGCAGTAGGCGTTAGCTATAAATACAAAAGAGGAGATTAAAGCATGACTCATAACTATTTACCTGCTGTGTGTAAACAAACTGCTCTATGTACTCCCCACCCGAGGATCACAACTCCCTCCCCAGGAACACAACTCCCTCCCACAGCATTCCCCAACACGGGAAGAGTCTGCAAAGCCCTAGGGACTCCACCAGCAGAGTCTAGCAGCTCTGGCCGGCTGGCTCTGCTCTAGGTGAGGAGGAGTTGGTGTAAGTTTTAACGCTTTTTCCACCATTGAATTCAATTTAAGTTTTGCCACTGATGTCAATGGATGAGGATTGCATTCTTAGCTTTGGTTTTTATCAGGCAGTAGAAGCCTGCTGTGTGCAAACAAAGTGCCTGTTCACACTGCTCTATGTACCAGGATCCCAACTCCCTCCGACACCATTTCAGCTGAAGTGGACTAAGAGAGGGAAGGAACAGCAAAAACAGAAAGTGGGTTAGGATAGGGGAGAGAGAGGAAGCGGTTTTCAGGCTGCTGGGGTCTGGGATCTTACTGCCATCTTCTCTGCTACCTCCTGGCTGGGTCCCAGCATTTGGTTCTTTATGTCAAACTTCAGAAATCCTGACATAACGTAAAAACGTGTCTCTCCATTGGATAACATAAGAACTGCAAAACCTCTCAGAACTTAAAAACTACAAAACCGATTTTCAAACTGTAAACTAACAAGAACTAGAATGCACACTTGAATTTTCTAACACCTCTACATGTCAACATTGACAACTTTTTAAAACACTTTTCCCCGTCAAGAGAAACCACCTCAAACGGCACAAAAAACACATCTACTTTTGATTTCCAAACATCTGTAACTTTTTTTGTTTTTCATCCAATCTGCATGAAAGCTGAACTGGTTCCACCCCTCATCCAAGCAATCCTCCCTACAAAATTTCAGAATGATAGGCTAAATCGTCTCAGTTTTATAAAGAGTAGATTTTTTGTGATTTTAACAGAGAGTGTAACTCACTTTAACTATAGGTGCACCCATGCCTCTATCAGGGCCAACCTTAGGAGCTGCAGGGCCCAGGATGGGGGAGAAAGACAGGGCCTCAGTCTCCTGCCGGTGGGCCTAAGGGCGCTTCCCGGCTCAGAGGGTGCCACCCGGGCCTGGGTTCAGGGATGGACGGAGGGGCACTCCCCTCTGCCCATCCTCAATCCCAGCCATTTCGGGGGCACTTACCTCCCCATCCATCCCTGTGGCGTCGCCCCTCACTGTCCTGGGCCCTGCGCCGGGCCCGCTCGCCGACTCCCTGCGCCGGGCTCCGGTGGCGGCAGGCGCTGCCTGCCACCACCGGAAGTTGCAGGGAGTGTGGAAGAGGCAGGGCCTCTGCCTCTCCCTCACTTTCGCTGGCCCCCTCCGCTGCCTGGCTGTCTCGGACTTGGGCAGGGGGAATGGGAGAGAGGCAGAGGCCCCGCCACTCCCTCCCTGGCCGAGACTCGGGGCCCCGCGCTCAGGGGCCCCAGCTCCCGGCCACTGTTAGGCTGCGTTCTAGGCTAATTGCAACCACCCAGGAAAATGGCCTGAGTGTCATTCTAGAAAGTTCAATGAAAAGCCAGCAACAGGTAAAATAGCAACCAATGCCAGGGTGTATAAGGAGTGGGAATTGAAAATAACATTGATGATATAGTGCCGTTCTAAAAATAGAGGGCATTCGAGAAGCAAAGGTCTGAACTTTGTTTTTGCTTATATCTTGGGTCACGAGTTATTTGCTTTAGGCAATACGTAGACTTTGTTTAGAACAGGTAGGTTGAAGGCAGCTGCTCTAGTGGACATCCATCGAAACTGAAAGGCAACAAACTTAACCCTTGAAAGAATTCTTTTTAAAATTGTTACACAAACTGATGCAAGCCATCACTGAGCTCAGGATCTTGGTGGGATCTTTTTAAAAAAAATATAAGCTGTTTTTATGGGTAACGGGGCCAGCCACAAACTGCGTGCACTCCCGGGGACGTTGGGCGTGCGCTAGCCATGTGGAATCCATGCACGCAGCATGCATGAGGGGTTTAGGATCGTGGCCAATGAAAACACCATTTTTATCCTAAATTAAATAATCCCAGTGGGACAGCTGTTCTGAAACTTTTTCCAACCACACTACACCATGGCCAAGCTGAGATTCCGGCTGTGGGCAAGAGTGGATGCTTCTGATCCCTACTCACCAGCTATTTAGGGAACAAGGGCACCACAGCTGTAGTGCAAGTCTTGGTTCAGGGAGAAACGGGCTGGGACATGAGTTGGGCTGGGGTGAGAGATGAGCAGTTAGGCAGGGAGTTGGGCTAAGGCACCTGAACACTGAACTTCAGTGTTTAGTACTGCACCATGGTAGAATCCCTCAAGCTTCATGATTGGTATTGGCAAGAGACTTATCTTGTGGGTTTATTCCTCTTTTGTTGTTCACTTCAGGCTTTTTTTGCATCTTCCTTTGGAAGCCTCTGACAGTGACGGGCTACTGGGTAGGATGGATCAATGAGCTTATTCAGTGTGGCAGTTTCTATAGAATATGTTTGAAACAACTAGTAGGATTTAAGAGTGAGTTACATTCCTTTTTGTAGAATTTGACACAATGCTTTCAAATGATATAGTATCTGTTTCTATTAAATTCTATAGCTTTATAGATTGTATTGTATATTGATTGCTACAGAATTGTCTTCAGTTTTGATAAGAGTACTGTTTGTTTCATTCCTCGTCAATTGTACAGGACTTACCAGTGTCATATTAACCCCCAAGACGCAGGAATCAGTGCCCTAGTTTCAGCAGTCCTTGCTGACACCCCACTCCATCCAGGGAGGACATTGTATGTCCATCCAGGGGGTGATGCAGGGTGATTACATGAAGGACCCAGGGGAGGATCACTGTTCAGCTAGTACACACAGGGCTATCCAGGGTTAGCTAATGCTTATGCCTCACAGCATCACCCATCCTTTAGGAGACTTAAAAATGTGCCTCGGTTCTCTCTGCCGTCGGAAGTCACTTCTTCAGAGGGTTGTGCTCAGGATGGGGAAAGGAAGGGCAGTGTTCAGAATGCATGTCCTCATCTCTGCTTCTTCCTCTGACCTAATTATTTCAACACTCAAGGGTAGGAACTGGGTCCATGGGCCAGATCTAGGAATTGAAAAAGAAACTAATTCAGAGGATGCATGATAAATATCAGGTGATGTAAAGAAGTGAGTGATTGTATTTTGCAGACCAGCTTTTCAAAGCTCTGTTTATTCATAGAGGAGGAATAATGATTGAACAATTTATTATTAAGGTTTTCATTTGCATCAAGGCCAATATAGACAAATAGATATTGTGCCTAGGTGGGTAGGTTTTTAAAACAACTTGAAAAAGATGTTTGTAGCAACCTCTTAATGCTAAAACAATCAACCTGTGAAATTTGTTGCCAGAGGATGTTGTAAAGACCAATAGCGTAAGTGGGTTTAAAAAAAGGATTATTATTATTTTAAGCTTTTATATAGTGCCAGCGATGTACCTGGCGCTTTACAAAAAATAAGTTAGACACGGTCCCTGCCCAAGAGCTTACATGGCTCGGTTCTTAGAAGATAGGTCTTGGCTATCAGGCAAGTCGGTCGGAGTCAGTCAGGTAACATAACTTCCGACTAGAGTTGCCACCTATGGTGTTTTTTTACCTGACACTCCCATAGACCAAAATGGAAGTGTCAGGTAAAAAATGACCAAGAGTGGCAACCCTACCTCCCACTGCAGGGAGTGGATAACTGGGAATGGATCACAGCACTATGACCTGTTGTGTACTTTTCCGAAGAGATTGAATCTGGTCACTGTTGGAAACAGTTGTTTTTTTTGTTTTTTTGTTTTTAAAAATTGAGCTTGATGTTCTGTTGGTCTGACCCAGTATGGCACTTATGTTCTTAAGCATCTATTAGAAAATGCATCTGCCCCAATCTTGTCAACGTATTTTCTTGACTTGTTTCTTCAGCGTTTTCTTAGATTTATTGTAACAATCTATGTTCTACTGTTTGACTATCTAGGACACACCCATCCCACACCCCAATGGGAGAATTATCCAGTGTTTGTTGTTGAAGAGATTGTTACTGGTGGTTCTGATCAGAGTGCTAAATTCCAGACGCTAGATCAGTAGCTCCCAACCTTTTTGCCCGCAAGACCCATTTGGAGACTTAAATGGAAGAACAACATATAAATTTGAAATAAATAAATAATACCATGACACCCCCACGCCACCCCTATCAGTCAGGTCACAGCCACATCCACAAAATGCCATGAGCCTATTTGAGGTCCCAACCCACAGTCTGGAAACCTCTGCATGAGATGCAGTGTACGTGTGTGACATTACAGTGCTTCTTGTGTTACCTACCTGATACTGTGAGCTCAGAGCATTGATAGTGCTGAGAGAGACAGGCCCAGCTGTGCTGGGGAAGGAGTTGTGCTTTGAACCCTAGCAGAGGAGGAGCATACAAAGAGAGCTCTTACTTTTTAAATGTGATCAGTTGTACGTGGGGAAAGCATGCTTAATTTCAAGCTTATTGCAATCTGGCAGAGGGAAGAAAGAAAAGCGGTGAGTGGGCAGAGGAATGGAGAGAGGGAGAGCAATGTGAGAATGAGAATAGGAGAGCTTGAGCAGGAAGCAGAAAGCACATGCTCCACGTTTGCTTTTACTTTTGCTTGCTATTAAAGGAGGACAAAGGCAAAATGAGAAGCACATAGACAAGCAAGGAAGAGAGGGAAAAGATTCAGAAACTGAAATGAATGGGTAAAAATAGACGTGTGGCCGGCAGGACTGCTCCCTGGGCTGCTCCATGGTGGAAAATCACAGGCAACAAGACCTGGGTCAGGTTGGGGCACCAAACCCATGGCCAGGGAGCTGCCCCGCCGCCCACATGGCCCAATAGGGTCAGGAGCACAATAAACTTGCGCCCCACCCATCCCCTGCTCCCAGTGCCCCATCCCCCACCATGATGGACATTCATGGTGGCCAAACGGATACTTCATGTTTAGGGAAACATTAGCACAAGAGAACATGCAGAGGTGGACAGCAGCCTAGGAAGTGAAACAGAGAGATAGGAGAAGAAGGAGGAAATCCAGGAGCTACAGAGTAAGTTAACGCTTAGAATGCTGTAGTATAGAAGAACGTTAAGTGCAGTTCCAGTGTGTTTAGATGTTCTCTCCAGAGCAATGGGCAAGGAAGGGACCACTTGGTGGTATTCTGCGGTCAGGACCGCAGAAGCAGCACATGAATCCTTTGCCATTCCTCCAAATTTGGAGTCCTGCCCATTTAGCATTTTACTTCTTCCCTCCTTAATGACTTCTGTTTAACTCAGTGAAATGTATCAGACTTTTTCAATGTGTCAGGTTTGTTTACCCGCTTCCACTTTTGAATATTGGGACTTCCTGAAGTCCTCGGGCTGAATTCCCCGCTTCCTCACACACGAGCACCAAAAGTCAAGCTAACTCTGCTCCTCCTGGGGATGTTTCTCTGCATACTTGATTTGTAATCTTACAAAGGCAAGTTTTCTGTGCTGCCAAAATTGCCTTGATTGAAACGTTTATAAATGTATGTGAAGCATATTCTAGACATGAGTCAGCTTGGAAACCTGGCTAAGTTTTTTGTCCATAACAGGACATCTAAGAGTTCCAAGTGCTTAGGGCCTGAGCCTACTCACATAGAAGACAATAGATGTTTTGTCATTGACATCGGGGGAAAAGCAGGATAAAGCTGTAGCAAGGGAAACAAATCGTTTACAGATGCTAGGACTGTAGTCGTGGATTTTTTTTAATGAGGGGATTAAAGTCCCCAGCAAATCTGAGAGTCGATTTGTGTTGGCATTTCCTATTTGTTTTTCTTTCCAGGAGAAGAAGATATTTCAGATTCCATGGATGCACGCTGCACGACATGGGTGGGATGTTGAAAAAGATGCCCCTCTTTTTAGGAACTGGGCAATTCACACTGGTAATAAACACACTCCTTTTTGCTCAACAGGTTTTGTGTATGTTTCTCTGTTTTCCCCTAAAGATTCACCCTTTTTTCTTTTACAAATTTATGTGAGTGTAGGGCATTGATGGGAAATGTTTTCCCCTCCATGGGCCATTTTGAAATTAGTTCAAGCTCCGTACGCTAGATAGGAACTGGAGTTGGGGGGGTGGCAGGGCCCCTCAAATCTGGGCATTGACGAATTAGCCTGGACACTGCCACAGGACTCAGGGTGTCAGTAGCACCCTTTCTAGAAGGTCTGGTACCCTAAACTTGGTCCTGGCCTCCCTTTTGCCAGACCCAAAATCCACCAGTGAAAGCTTGTCCCAGCCTAAGGGTGGGTCCTTCCAAATAAAGTTCAATTTATAATTATAGTCCAACATAGACTAATCACACCTTTATGTGCTGCGAGTCCTCTCCAGTGTGGCCTACTCTTCTTAGCAGCCAGGGTCTGGAGTAGGTTTTTAAGCCTCCTCTTGGGCCAGTTGCAGGCTTCTTTGCCTGGGCAAACTGGAGCTTTATAGGAGAGATCCTTCCTCTGTCTCTGTCTCTAGCTAACTGCCAAGTTAAGCACCTTCACCTTCCTTTATATAGGCCTAGGTCATGGCTCCTACTGGCTTCTTAAAGGGCCAGCGTCCCTTTCCCCCTTATAGCTGCCTTAGCCATGCTTTCTAAAGGTAGTTTGTGGCTGTACTCTACCACAGGGTGCTTAAAGGATGTGCTCAGGGAGAAGGAAGGGAAGGGTCCAAATCATGTATCTATACCGTAGATCTGTCTCCTATCCTTGACTTGCATGCCCTCATCTCCACTCCCTTCCTCTGAACTTACTCTTGTAGTGCCTGAGGGTATGGACTAGATCCAGGGGCCACAGAAAATAGCCACAGGTCAGATTTGGCCCTGACTTAGAGCACATTCCCGCATACAGCAAATCAGCGCTTGTTTCTTTCCCCCGCATAATTTAATACTGTGGGAAAGTCTCAATGCGCTTAATTTGCTGTACTTGCGTTTGTTAAACAAACTCATGAGAGGGTAGCGAAAACCTACCTTTGTAGAAGTGCATGTCCATAGACCCACATGGCTCCTGCTGTGAGAACGCTGTTGCTGCATTCCCCTTGCGCATGGTGGCCAGAAGTCCTCTCTTCACTTCCGGGTTCCCCGCTGCTGGGCTTTGTGGGCTTCAGGTTGTCATCCATCTGGTGTCTGCTTGTTTTGGCTTTTGCAGTCAAGACACTGTGACTTGTGTCTCAAGTGTCACTGAATGTTTGAGCCTCTAGTAGTACTTCATTTACCAAGCCTGAGCATTCAGCCAACTCATTTTCTTTCATGTCGCTAATGCCACGTATGTATGTTTATACGTTCTTGTGCTATTACATTCTGAGGCAGATGAGAGCCATCAACAGGGCCCTCTTGTTTATATCTTGCATGCTCAGTTCTCTGTGTATTTTGCTGAAAGTATGGCTTTCCTGACCCATGCAATGGCAGACGGGACAGTTTATAGGCATTGTACTCCACTTGATACTTGTAACAGGGATCGAACTGTCAGGAGATCCCATAGAGGGTGCCGCAGGCTATGCTCAGCAGGCCGGCAGGCAGGGAGATGTAGTGAGAATAATCAACTTCTCCAAGCTGCTCTCAGCTATTCAGGCGTCGGGTCCTTTCTCATTAGATCTTCTCCTTCTCCTATCCTTGACCAATCTGGCCTCCCCTGGGCTCAGAAATCATGGTAGGTTCCCTTCCAGGGAGAGGTCCTTGCTTCCTTAGTGACCTCTTCAAAAAGACAGCTCCCCTGTTCTGCAATGTGTATCCTACACATTGATGCATGTCAGGCTGCATGAAAGAGATGGGTCAGGACTTTGCGGGCTCCCCACATGGAGCTGCCGCCGCTGCCTCATTCCCCGCATAAATCAGGTTAGAATTAATGTTGACAGTAAGAATGTCACTAGCGCATTCTGTACAGTAGCTTGAATGCACTAGTGACATGCTGGTATGAATGAATGTAGGTGCATTTTTAAATTGCCTGCATTCACGAACACCAGCGTGTTTATGTATGTGGGTATGCACTCTTAGATCATGACCCTGTAAGGTGCTGAGTTAGAGTCCTGATAGGACCTGACTGGTCTTGTTAGGTCCAGGTTGGGTGAGGTTTAGCTCCTCAGCTGCAGGAAGCCCTGCTACCTATAAAGTGCCATGGCACCACAGTAATCTGTGGGGCACTTGACTATGTCCCTTCTGATGTGAACCAGAACATGACCCTCCATGGGGAGGCAGAGTCACTTACCCTGGTCACATTGGGCCTGTGTTTGGTTGGGCCGAATGTGGTTAGGTCCAAACTTCTGGCCTGAGCAGGGCTCTATGTTGAGTGCCTCATTCAAGATAATCAGCAGTTCCCAACCTTATTCAAAAGACTGATCTGTTTTTCTACTGAAAACGGTGATAAAACTTTATTGAATTCAGTAGTGATAAGCTCTGATTCAAAATCAAAGGGAGGGGGGAGCACACTCAATCGTACTTTCAAAGGTTTGGGCTTGTGCTAATAAAATCAACATAGGATTGAGGCAGGTATAACAGAAGTGTTCTGCAAGCTTTCATATGATGCTGCAGTATTGCAACACCCACACTCCTCCAAATCCAGGTTTTAGAAATTTTCAATCATGTGTATGAAAGAGTGAGCACCAAGCACATGAGAACGTGACCACCAAACTCGCTTTTATTTGTGACATCAGCTGTAGTTTAAGCTAGCATCCCCAGAACTGAATGGCTAGTGCATTTACACTAATGCCACTAACGCTACCTAGCTCTTCCTATGCTTCTAGAAACTGTTTAATATGTACCTTATTTTATTTTATTTTTTGTTTATTAGGAAAGTATCAACCAGAAGTAGATAAACCCGATCCAAAGACATGGAAGGCAAACTTCCGATGTGCCATGAACTCCTTGCCTGATATTGAAGAAGTTAAAGACAAAAGTATAAAGAAAGGAAACAATGCCTTCAGGGTGTACAGGATGCTGCCCTTATCCGAAAGGCCTTCTAAGAAAGGTAGATGAAGAGCTCCAGGACCACAAAATCAATGTTATGTAGCAAGCTGTAGGTTTTCTGCTGAAGATCTCTGAGTGCCACAAGCCATGGTTATTGCTCCTTGGATTCTGTGAAGCCAGATGTATTTACCCAAATGCCAGAATTTTCCACTAACACCACACTGCATTGAAGAGCCTCGCGCTTTCTTTTGAGGCAGGGTGTGACTGTGTGTTTGAAAATCAAGGGCTAGATCCTCAGCTGGTGTGAACTGGTATAATTAGTTTACACGTACAGTGTTTCATTTCTGTAACAAAAAAGCAGCATGTCCTAGTTTGGTTGTAACATGGAATTTCTGAGATTTCCTACATTTTAAAGATGAAGGGAACTGCAGTCTGATGGAGGGCTGTTCTGTTTGTAGCAGGTACCTCTGGTCTGTGTGAAACCAGCTCTCTGAGGGAAGGTGTGCAGAGCACTTCTCTGACTTACTCTGGGTTCCCCTCTCCCCTGTAACTCGGACGGCTTGTACACAAGATGGGAGGGGGGACTACCCCCCCCTGTCTTGTGTACAAGTGGCCTAAGCTAAGTTGTGCACCTGTAACCTCTTGACTTCATTAATATATTCCTGTGTCTTCCTCTGTTTCTACCCCCTCATCTCCTCTCCCTTGTCTTCCCTAGATTGTAAGCCCCTCAGAACTTTGTCTTTAATTAATTATTGTAATTACACGCCAGATATTTTGCTTGCGCTATAGAAATACTTAATTAATAAATAGTCAACATGAATTTAGTAAAGGTAAGTCATGCCTCACTAACCTGTTGGAATTCTTTGAGGGTGTAAATAAGCATGTGGACAAGGGAGACCCGGTAAATATAGTGTACCTGGATTTCCAGAAAGCATTTGATAAGGTCCCTCACGAGATACTCTTGAGAAAGTTAAAAAACCATGGAATAGGAGGTAGTGTCTTACTATGGATCAGAAACTGGTTAAAAGATAAAAAGCAAAGGGTAGGACTAAATGGTCAGTTTTCACAATGGAGAGATGTAAAAAGTGGTGTGCCCCAGGGATCTGCATTGGGACCGGTGCTGTTTAATTTATTCATTAATGATTTGGAAAAGGGTGTTAAGAGTGAGGTGATCAAAGCTGCGGACGACACCAAGGTAGTTAAAACACGAACAAACTGTGAGGAACTGCAATGGGATCTTATGACACTGGGTGCCTGGGCATCTAAATGGCAAATGAGATTTAATGTGGACAAATGCAAAGTGATGCACACAGGGAAAAATAATCCAAACTATGCATACACAATGCTGGGTACTAAGCTAGGAGTTACCACTCAGGAAAAGGATCTGGGGGTGGTTGTGGACAATACAATAAAATCCACAGCGCAGTGCGCAGCAGCAGTCAAAAAAACAAACCGAATGTTAGGAACTATTCGGAAGGAGATAAAGAATAAAACTGAGGATGACATAATGCCTCTATACAAATCAATGATGCGACCCCAACTCGAATATTGTGTGCAGTTCTGTTCGCCCCATCTCAAAAAAGAGATGTTCAACTACCTTTTCTAGCTGAACTAGAAAAGGTACAGAGAAGGGCAACAAAAATGATCTCAAGGGCATGGAAGGACTCCCGTATGAGGAGAGGCTTGGTAGGTTGGGGCTCTT
>QEPC01001717.1:1063795-1109289 GCA_003113815.1 Sphenodon punctatus | reverse complement strand
GACTTCGCAGACGCTATGAGGACGGCGAGGAATTCCTTCCTCGCCGTCCTCACAGCCTCCACATAGGACCGCAAATGGGCCCTGTGGAGAAGACGATCGGAGACAGACCGAGTCCGACGCCAGCGTCGCTCTAGCCTCCTGCCCAGACGCTTCATACACCGCAGGCCCTCAGTAAACCAAGGAGTCCTGCGGTGACGAGACCCAGGCAGAGGCAACAAATTAACCTATGGAATTTGTTGCCAGAGGACGTTGTCAAGGCCAGTAGTATAGCTGGGTTTAAAAAAGGACTGGATAAGTTCTTAGAGAGCAGGTCCATGTAGCTTATGGGATGAACTTCTTACTGTTGGGAGCTGGGAGTGAACAACAGGGAATGGATTGACCATTGTGCTGCAATCGACATGCAATCGAGATTGGCCACTGTTGGAGGACAGGATGCTGCGCTTGATGGACTGTTGGTCTGGTTCAGTGTGGCACTACTTAAATTCTTATGTATATACCCAAGGTGATGTTTGTGAAGTAATATAATGTTTTTACTGCCCCAGGAAAAAATGAATTAGCTCCAGCTTAAGGCATTTTCAGTTTTTAAAAACTGTTTCATTAATGTGCAGCACAGTATTCTTAGAAATGTTAATTATATATTTGGATTTCAAAGCTATTGCAAATTTGAATACTGTAAAACTATTATCAAATAACGAAATATTTCCCAGTGATTTTCATGTGTATAGTCTAATACTGATTCTATCTTTCCGTGTTTCCTGTATTTACCAGTGTCCTATCCTAATCGAGTTTTGGGGGGAAATTGCCAGCATTGGTTGATGGTTTTTAAGATTTAAAATGAATTTCATGATACTGGTAGTATTAGAATAGTCTGCATGGCTGAATCACCCAAGCAACAACATGTCATTTTGTGGAGAATGACAGATACTAGATGTGGTTTACAGGAATGGCTTTGTAGCCATAGGGTTTTATTACAACCCCAGGATGGGGATTCGAGTCTCTAGCTGAGTCTCTTGTTTCTAGGCCAGCAGCAGCTGGAAGAAATACCAAGGTGACACGCTCATCTGTCGAGAGGAGGAATGAATTTATCTTCACCCAGTGATGCTGATCAAGCCCTAGACAGAATTTGTACACCCTTTCCAACTTAGAGGCTATTTTATTCAGCTCGGAGAGTAAAAGTGGGGCAAAGGAAGTGAGGGAACTTCTTTTCCTTTATTTAAAATGTTTTCTACCTTGGAGCCATGATTTTATTTATTAATATTCCAGAATACTTTAAAAAACATAAAAGAACATTTCAGTCACCATATCTTATTACATATAGGGTGTAACCCTTGCCCATTAAAGTCAATGAGAGTTTTTCCATTGATTTGAATGAGTTCAGCACTTAATTTGTTTTATTTTTTTTTAATTATAAAATTTGTATGCCGCCCCCTCCTGCTAAAAGCATCTTCAGGGTGGCTAACAACATATCAAAACAGATTAAAAAACAACAATAATACAGTTAAAAACCCCACAGTAAAACAAATTACCCCCTAACCCAACCCACCCAGCCTATCTCCCTCAGGAAAGGCACGGCGGAACAGCCAGGTCTTACATTGTCTACGGAAAGAGGGGAGGTCAGTGGTCAGGCGGACTTCCGGCGGGAGGGAGTTCCACAGCTGCGGTGCGGCCACAGAGAATTGCAGTCATAGAATGTTTTAGAGAAGAGCCTCCCCACCCATCATGCTTGTTGCAGGGCTGCATTGGCGCCCTATGCAGCCCTGCAACATGAATGATGGGTGAGTGATTGGTGGGTAATGGGAGGGGAGGCACTTGTCTAAAAACACCCATAGTGTAGGAGGGAAAGTGTAGTTGCCATGTTGATCCCAAATGCAAGAAATGGAGACAAAGGAGTTCAGATTATCTTTTTTTTATGGGATCAATTTCTGTTGGAGAGAGCAAAGTCAGAACTATAGATTGAGCAATGCAGGATAGGTATCCATGAAAGCAACCACCCTGGGAGAGAGCTGTTAGGGAAAAAGTCATTATCATTCCGAACATTAAATACAGTGAAGGAAAACCAATGATCAAATGACAAATGAAATCAGTGCAGATTATGTATATACATAATAGCAAACACTAGGGAGAAACATTGCTCACTCCATAGTTCTGAAATGTTACTTCCCTGAGGAAAGGCACTGTGTGGCCTGAAATCTTGAATCATCTCATCAACAGAAATTAGTCCAATAAAGATATCATCTGAACTACTTTGTCTCCATTTAATACAGATAGGTATCTTTTACAAAATTGACCATATATACAGCCACCTTTTTCCTTCTTCAAGTTATTTGATACTCCGCTTTAACTTGGTATATGGGTACAGCCAAACAGATGGGGGTGCGTCTGATTCCTGGCCCGCTCCAGGGTGGGCAATTGCAGCCGCCACACTTTGAGCTAGTGAGGAGAGCAGGCCACACAATTTGCCCCTGCCTGGCCATCACCAGCCCCTGCATGCCATGGGTCAGGCCAAGGAGCTGGACACACAGCTGGATGCTTGGACTCCTGCTGTGCTGCAGGATCAGGCCTGCTGCTGCTAGATAACTTATGGGGGGTGGGGGAGCACATATGTTCCTTCCACCCAACCAACAGCTGATAGGGGAGGAGAGGCCTGTCCCCAGTCAGCTGTTGGGCAATCAGGGAGATCCTCAGACCCTGCCTCGTGGCACGGCTGTATGATCCAGCCAAATGAGAGGCAGCCCACTAACCCACTGTAGACAGTGTTATCCCACTTTGGGCAACATTACTACGCAATGAGTCACTGGCCTTCTCCGGTGGATGCATCGCATAGCAGCCGGATGCCCTACCCACATCTGGCAGCTGCCGGCTATACAATTCACTGCATTGCGTGTTAACGTTGCCCATGCTGCCCAAAAGGGGTTAACATCTTGTGTGGCTGAACCCTATATTTCATATTCAGTCATTCAAGCCCTCATAAATGAGTCCGCTAATGTACCGGAGATCTGGAAATCTAGCACAGTAGTGCCAATCTACAAGAAGGGTTCTCGTTTGGAGCCAAAGAACTTCAGACCAATCAGCCTACTGTGCATTATATCGAAAATCGATGCCAGCTTGTTATTACCCAGGCTGCAGACCTGGTGTGAGGCTGAAGGCATTTTGGCCGAGGAGCAAGCTGGGTTTAGACCCAATGGCTCTACCACAGCCCATGTTTTTGTTCTTTCACATCTTTTTAACAGATACCAGCGCCGCAAGCGAAAACTGTTTCTGGCATTTATAGATCTGTCGTCAGCGTTCGATATGATCTGCAGAACACAACTGTGGGCTGAGCTAGATCGCTTACATATAGATGGGAGACTACTAGTGCTTATTAGGTCTTTATACTCGGGCACATTTATGAGGGTGAGAATGCCACCACATGGTATATTATCTGACCCGATACCAACCTTTCGTGGGGTTCGACAGGGGTGCCTTCTGGCACCAACTCTATTTAACATTTATGTGAATTCCCTGATAGTTGAACAGAGATTCTGGAAATTACCATCCTTCCCGAATTGGTAATAAGAAGATTTTTCTTCTAATATATGCTGATGATACTGTGCTGATTTCCCTTTGCAGACGCGGCTTAGATAGATCTTTGGCAGATTTTAAATCTAATTTAGGTTAACCCTCATTGACTTCAGTGGCCGCAACGTAAAAAATCCAGTAAAGCGGCCAATGTTAAAAATCCAGTATGCCGATACCAGTAAATATTGGATTTTTTTATTAATCTGATACACCTGATTATCGGTTGTATCGGATTTATCCGATACCGATATTCCCACCCCTAGTAAGCATTGTGAGTACACTGAGTAGTTTAAACCAGAAACTCACTTCAGCATTACTCAGGCCAGTCCTTCACAAACTATGTCAGACCTCCACCCAAAATCATAGGATTGTCTTTTAATATAATGACGCCATATAAGCTAGATTTTTTTTTTTTTAAAAGGAAAGTTGAGATTCTCCCTTAATCATGTAAGTCCAGGAGCTAGGGCTTTAGGGCAAACACCAAATACTGTAATTCTCATAATAAAGTTGTGAGAATGAGCAGCACTTTCACTCCTACTTTGGGAGAGAGTGAAATAGGATCCTGTCAATTACAACCCAAATTCCAATTCCCCTCCCCCAACAAAAGTTGTAAAAAAAAATGTTAAAAAAGCGGGACAGCGGCCAATGTTAAAAATCCAGTATGCCGATACCGGTAAATCCAATACCAGGGAGATTCAATACCGGTAAATCCAGTATTCTCCCCGGTGTCCCATCCCTTACTGCCTAGCGAGATGAAAACAGGAAACTCCTTATTTACCACTCTCAGCAGATTCTCAGACCCAAAGGCACAAAGCCAGAATAGTCTCTATCCTGTAGATTGGGGAGGAGGGCTGGAGAAGGGAAAGCACCTGCAACAGTTTCAGGATTGTGCAGGTGGGAAAGAGGAAAAAGCTATAGCTACTTGAGCTGATCAGCAGTGTTTTTGCTGATCAGTACCGGAGTTATCTGTGGGGTTGGGAAAGAATTCTCCAGGTATGTAAGGAAAAGATTAGACCATGAAAGCAGAGTGCTCTGTAGATGGCCTTGCACAACATTGTGGTGCTACCGTTATAATGAACATGGGCGGGCTTTCCTCTTTTCCTCCAGAGAAGCAGTGCTCACTGTAGAACCAGGAAGAACGTCTTACTGTGAAAATAGACATCAGGAGCAAAATGATAGTAACTAAGGGTTAAATCAAATGAGATGATAGCATTCTGGAGTCCGGGTTTGGTCTGTGCAGCCTTCCCCCGCACTAGTTTAGCCTGTCTATCCTAACAAATGGTAGCCTTTGACGTGTCTTTCATGCACTTGCGGGCAGTCCTAACTGGCAGCGAAAGTAAGAGCAAGCAGAGATAGGGGTAGGATTTGGTCACTCCTCCGATGCTCTAGGATTTCCACCCACAACTCTACGGTGCTGGCAGGCCTGAGCACTACACGCAATCTAATTGATGGGACGCAGACATGTCGGCGCACATTAGCCAGCATTCGCCCACACAGCGGGCTCCACACTGTGACTGGGGGCTGTGGGTTTGGTGGCTGGTGGCCCCGTCTCTGTTGGGGGCAAACACTTAATAAAACGGGTGGGTGGACACCCACATGCATGGGCTTATATGAGCTACCATCCCATTTGAAAACATCCCAAAATCAAGCTCCTTTCAAAGAGGCTTCTGTTAGTTTCAAGCTACTGTTGGTGGGATAGCTTCACAAAGAGCACACCTCACCTTGGAGGGGATTCAAAAGTAGTTACTGTCTCTTTACAAAAGTAAAAGCTACTATTTTCCTTCAGGCACATTGTTAAGGAGTCAGTAAGGGGAGAAGAGAGTGTAGAAACTGTACTAAGATGACTCCAATTCATCAACTAACCCAAATAAAAGGCGAGTACCCTGCATAATAAAGCTGTTTAGAGATTTATTTGGGGAATTTATGCTGTCACCCCACCATCATATTACCAGGCAACCTCTGGCTTAATTTTTTGATGAGTTGGGGAGGTCAGGAGAATAATTCACCTTCTGCTTTCCCCTGAAGTTGTAGGGCAGTCCCATTTTGATGGCAGTACCGAGGAGCAGGTGATTGTCACCAACCCTCCTGATGTTTGTCAAGTGGTAGAAGTGACAACAGAGTGTGATGAACAGCCTTCCAGCATGAGTCATTTGTACCCACTACAGATTTCCCCAGTCTCCTCCTATGCAGGTAAGTGAACTTCTGTTGCTCAAAGTGTCTTGTATATGACTCAAGAGAGCTTGCATTGAAGAGAGAGGGGGGCACTGCCTTAGGAATGTTGCACAGCCCTCAGCTACAAGTTGATGGCAAATTTCAGACATCTGCAGATATCTTCTCTAGTTTTGCTCTGGGTAGCCAGAAAACGATACATATTTTAAGACTGAAATATGGTGACTCCAGGTGGCACTGTGGGGGAACGTAGCTACAAGCAACTGAGGCCGCATTCACATCTGCGATGGCAAGATCCGCGAGGGAAGACGCAGCACCAGGGAGGAGCTGGTGCAAATGGAGATGTGCTGTGGCTTCCCGCACGCATGTCAGGGAGCAAAATCCTGCTCTGACATGCGTGAGGGAAGCCTGTTTCCACCGGCTCTTCTTCTGCTCTCCAGCTTTTCCCTGCTACCGTGTCTTCCCTTGAGGGTCTCGTCGCCGCAGATGTGAATATGGCCTGAAGCTCTGAGGCCTTCATATAGAATCCAAATTAATCTGATAACACCAGATCTCCCTCTAGCACCCCAAAACCCTTGTAAGGCTCCCTTAATCACTGCCCCATGTCATCGGGCAGCTCAGCTGTGGTTTCAGCTCCATCTGGAGGGAACAAAATCAAAGCAAACTCCAGCATCCCTCCCAGACAAGATGGCTGCCAGCCTGCCACTGAGAAAGAAGGTGGAGAAACACTGGGTCCTGCTCAAGCAAATTGCAGAGGCTATATTAAACAAGCAAAATCAACAGTAACTGCTCTGAAAGCAGAAATAGCAGCAATGAACTCCCCCTGTACCTCCCTCAACACCTGGGTGACTGATTCTGAGGAGTGAATCTGCTGTGGAGGACAAAAGGTATGGAAGCTGAATTAGCTGAATCTGCCAAGCAAATTAAACGGCTTAAGGCAAAGCTTACAGACTTAAAAGGCAGATCCAGGAGGAACCGCCTTAGAATTGTGGGTGTTCCTGAAGGTTCTGAGAAGGGGAGGCCACTTGAGTTTATCCCCAAACTTTAACCACAAGCCTCAACCTGCCTGAGGGTGTGCCCTTAGATACTGAAAGGGCCCATCGCACACCCTGCCATCCCCAGGGGCCAAACCCAGAACTTTCATTGTTCTCTTTTTAAAATATCAAGTTAAAGAGCAAATCATACTGGAAGGAAGGCAGAAGAAAGAATTGTACTGGGAGAGAATCGCGGCACAAAATCATGATATTCCAAGATTTTGCTCCTGAAGTGGTAGAATGCAAATGGCATTTACCAGAGCTAGAGAAAATGGCCAAAGAAAAGGAAATTAAATACTTTAGGCAAGAAGTGGCAGGAAATGTAATAAAGATAGGAGATGTCATTCACTCTTTTCAGAAGCCCCAAGAGGCTGAAGATTTCCTTAAAAAATAGGCTTAAGACTCATTAACTGTTCCCTCTTTGTTAGTGCTATGTGTCATATGCTTCATCTACAAATGCTTTGCAAATTCACTGAACAGTAACTTCGTACCAGCAGGCCTGCAGTTCTGCTGAAATCTCTGGATCTGTCCCTTTCTGCTGGATCAGCAGATGCTGCTGTGCCAGGAGGCTTCTTCATTATCCTGTCCTGAGAGTTCTAGCTCTCCTGTTAAGCACAGGAGATGGGTACCTGTCGTTAGGGCGGGGGAGGGAGGGAGGGGGTGGCACAGGAGTGAGAGCTGTGCAGGGGGTTCTGTAGAGTTCTACATGACTTCTGAAAATCCCCTCCCTCCTCATCCCCCCGTGTCTCCCCACGAGTTGCCTATGCTGTAAGAGTTCCACCATTGTGCCTGTATTTCAGCAGTTTCCAGGATTTGGGAACAGACAAGCAACACGTTACCTTCATCTTCCGCAGCCTGGGCTAATTATGGCCCCTGTGGCCCCTGATTGGCATGTTTATGTGTAAAGTAATGTATTAAATATACTGCAGTGTACCATGCTTTAATGCCACCAAGAACACATGCTGAACATTAAACATTTAATGTTCTAGTGTTTATAGGTTTATGCCTTTAAGGATAGTTTGCTATATTTGAGGTGCTGGGGGAACAGGTTTGGGGGTCCGACTTTGATTCCACCTGGGATAAACTGACGTTTCTAAATTTTGTGTAGCCACTGATAGCCCCCCATTCTTTTTCTTTATAAAAGATCTCAAAGATCAAACCCTGATCAGTTTACTGGCTAAACACTAATCATTGTGATGCTAGGTGCACCTTGCCTCGCTTTCTGTAATCATACTAGCCAGATCATCATCTCGGCTGGTGTGTGTTGCATTATGTGATTTTGCAAGTTGTATATTTTTTATATTCTAGTTGGGATAAATGCAGGTCCTCTGACCTAAAGGGACACTATTAACCTATCCCTTCTCCTGAGCAGGAGTGCACATTAGTGGTTACATAGCCACCAGTGATTACTCCCACCACACTCACTCTAGAGTGGGCTTCTTTTTTTTTTTTCTTTGGAAGGTTTTTTGTTTGTTTGTTTTTTGGATGGAGGGTGTTTTTTTTATTCCCACTGGCAGACAGTAAATGGCAGTTTACCTTGCTGCCTCTTTTTTTAAAGCCAGTGGGTTATAACTGATAATCTATTTAATGTTTGTTTAGAGACAGTTTCCTGTGTGTGTGATGTTTTTTCTGTGTTGTTCTAACTTCCCTTTTTATTTTCTTCCCTCTCTCCAACTGCAACTGCCTTAACCTCACACCACACCACACCACACCACAAACACACACCTTTGCTTTCCTTTCGACTCCCTGACTCTAAAATCTCTAATGCCCTGACTCTTAGAAAGTGTAATGACACAATGGCAAATAGCCACAGCTTAAAAAAGACCCTGAGTAAGTATAAAATGGCTGAACGTCCTGGAGTTAGTGGACTAACACTGTCAGCAACACCTTTGCCCACCCCCTCACTTTTGTCTCCCCTGTTGTCGTTATTTTTCCCCTTACCTGTGATTTTTTTGGTAAGTTCTGTTTTTGGTCTTTCCCCTCCCTTTTCCCGCTCCCCGATTCTCCCCTTTTCTGTTCCCATTTTTAAATATCTTCCCTCCCCTGCTCCCTTCCCCCACCCTTTCCTTTTTCTGGAGATTATTATTATTATTCTGGAGGAGTCTAATTTGCAAACTTCTACAAATATTACTATTTCTTTCAGTACATTGAGCGAATACATTGGAGTAATGGTTTACCGTTTTAGATATACCCAGTGTCATATAAAAGGAGCAATACGAAGGTGGGCAATTATGTTTGTGTTATTATTTTATAATAAGAAAAAAAATCCATAAACTATAAATTAAAAAAAGACTGAAACAGAAGGTTCAAGTAAACCAACTGTGATCTTCAATAGCATAACTAATGAAAAGTATATGGCTATATGTACAAAATCAGTTAAGTGTATACATCTCTTATTAGAGGAGAGGGAAGGGATATTATCATAACTATCACATGCTGTAAACTGGCTTCTTTTACCTTTAATTATTAAAAGTGCCAGACTATGCTCCCTAGTGTTGTTGTCACTTCCATACAGTTCCCTTCTTGCATTTTCCCAGCTTAAGCAAGGAAAAATCAATAAAGTTAAAGTTTAGTATTAGTCTAGTATTTAAACCAGAAGGCATATTTTGTAGCATTGGTTTCTAAAATGCCTGATTCTAATAAAAGACAGAGGACATCACAGAGAATACACTGTAGTCTTGTTTGGTGTAGATGCATCTATATTTACAAAACAGTCTTAGGTTTCCATCACTGATGTAAACTCTAAAAGTTATGATTCATGAAGCATCAGAGTAGAATGGGGAGCTCAGTTGAGTAGGTGGGCCACTGAACCATACACTAGGCTATGGTGATGGATGTAGGACATACAAATAAATAATGGCACAATGAAAGTTTGGAATTGGAAGCTTCCGAGAGCAGTGGCCTTTGAGGACAGCTCTCTTCCCCCAGGGGACCCTAGTATGGAAGAGCTGGTAGAAGCTTATTTCAAACTGTTTCAGATGCAAGCTGACCTTCATTTTGAACATACCATAAATGCTCTTGCAAGTTCAGAAGATGAAAGAGGTGGAACTGGATACATAATTCTTTCAAACAAACTCCAACTCGGAATTGGAGCAACTTATTTCATTGTCTGTTTTATCTCTGAAATGTTCATTTCAGATTAGTTTCAGATACACTCCTTAAAAAAACTTTTATTTTTAGTGCAGGGCAAATAACATGATGTTCTCTTGGGCTCTTCTCCAAAATTAGGCTGCCTCAGGCTGATATACGATCATTGTTACCAGTATGCTTAGTCTGTAAAGTACAGGGTTTCAGAGGGACGTTTGGTAGAGTAAGTCATAGAGACACTTTAAAATTTAGTACCAATGGAAGAGGGGATTTTTTGAAACATTTATTTGTTTCTCTTCCAAATACTTCTTACAAAATCCTTCTGTATAATTCGCTGTGACAAAGATTCTTCTTTTAACCTCCACTAACAAAATCTGGATATGTAAATATATGGGTCTAGATTTCCATCCCACTTGTGAGGCAAGCATCAGCCTCATGTTGGCAAATTCGCTGAGAGCACAGCGCCAGTGTAGTAGCTCCTTGTACCATGCCCCGCCCCCCTCCCAGTTCCCTGAGGTCAATGTAGAAGGTGTTAATCTGGAAAATATGTGGCCCCTCTGCCTGGCTAATCCCTAGCTGCCATAGTGAGATCCTTGGGGTGCCTCAGAGCACTCCAATTCAAGGAAAAGGCTTGTACACAGCCAACCCAGGCCAGAGAGAATGCATAGACTGAGGACTATGTGGGTGATTTCAGACGTGACGTGGTGAGATTCAATTGAGTCACTGCGGGCCGTGGTGAGCTGCGCGGTCCCAACAGACGTGACAGGGGTGGCACCACCGCCCGGGGTGACCCGGAGAGACCACGGCCTGGGGGAACCCAACAGAAGTGACGCGGTGGCAAGAACCGCGGTGAGAGCCCCACAATGCAACGGGGTTACGCAAATGCAAACATGGCAGCCGGAGGGCAAACGAAGCCAAAGACAGAGGAGGGCCCCGCCCAGCAAAGGGAAACACGAAAGGAGGGGCCGGAGGGTGAAGCAGCACGAGTCGAGCTTCCAAATAGCGACCGCGCAGAAGGCGTGTGCACCTCTAAATCAGAAGCGCACACACACACGAGGCTGCACATCCACAATGCAAAGGAGAGCGGAGCAAGGGGGGAGGAGGGAGGCACACACCAGAGGCACATAGGAAAACCATCGACCACCAGGGTGCACGGGAGGAGGGAGGCTGGCACAGTCAGACCAGCACCAGGGGGAGAGGGGGCTGGGGTACAAGGGCAAGTGGAAGGGGGACCCAGGCAGCCACAACAGCAAGGAGGCAGCACAGACACAGTGAAGCACAGCAGGCATTTATTGTGTGCACAAGCCGCAATGGGCCAGTAATAAAGCATACAGCACCGGAGTGAGAGGATAAATGAGCAGGGACATCGCAAGGGGGGGCGCGGGCCCTAAGAAGGAAGGGGGGGGGACCACCAAGGCGAGGGAGCATCCCCATCCCCCCAGGCCATGGCAAACAGGTCCAGGTGCTGAAGTGCTGGGCACAAGGGTGGGGGAGGCCGCTCCCGGAGACGTGGGGCTCCCAGCGACCAGTCCACAGGATGCCATTCGAAGGGTCCCGGAGCGGATGACGCAAAGCCAAGGCGAGAGGGCGATAGGCGTGCGGAGCCGGGTCACTGGGGGTCCAGCAGTCCACAAGGTGACACAACACACAGGCCCCATGCAGAAGGAAAGCGCAGAGGATGCACACGGAAGCCAGAAGTGGCTGTCGCTCCCTAGACACTGCTGCTGGGCTACCATCGGATGCTGGTGACTGTAAAATCAACAGGTGCACATAGCGGGGCCATTGCCACAGACCCCGGCAGAAGCCCTGGGCAGCCAAGTGGAAGCAGATCAGGTAGAAGGACTCTAAGGGACCTGCACAGCTCACTCCGAGTTGCACATCAGAGCGGCTGCAAACCTCTGACAGGGCCTCCAGCTCCGGGCCAAAGGGAGGAGGCATGCCATAATCATTAGCTGGCGGCCAGGGCAGGTGGGAGAGCTCCAGCAGATGGTAGAAGGCAGCCCCGTGGGAGCGTGGGTACCCACGCGCACCCTGCACGCTGATGAAGTAGGACACGGCCGCGGCTGGGCCACCCTCATCTAGGCAGGTCGCATATCCTGGGAAGGCGCACACGCACAGAGTGGAGGCTGTTTTGGCGGGACTCCAAGCCGCAAAGCCCCCCAGTGTGGACGGTAGACGTCCCCCAGCTCCTCACAGTGCACGCAGCATTCATCACCAGTCACAACATAGCCAAAGCGGAGCATTCCATAACTCAAGCAACGATAGGCATCCGACTGGGTGGGCAAGGAGCGAAGGCAGCGCAGAACGATGGGTGAACGCCACAGATCACAAAGGACCATGCTCTCACGGGCGGTCCAGGCCCGGACAGAGCCCTCAGAGCCGCCGAGCGGGACCTCTGGCTGAGATGCTGCTGCCATTGATCAGATCATGGAGGGTCTGAGCCGCAGCAGCCGTAGGGGCAACATGGGATGTGGGGCGGGGGGGCTGCACAGTCAGACGGGGGCCGTCGAGGCCAACCAATAACGGCAGCCAGGGAACAATGGGCCTGCTGTGGAGTGAGGCGAAGGGAGTGGGCAGCGCATAGCTGCCGGCATCCAAGGCCGAACAGCCCCACATATACACACATGCCAGATGAGATAGGCATGCAATCAAGGGCATGCACATGGAGACCCACAGTACCAGGAACATACCCCACCTTCCCAGGTGGTGCCGAACCCCCGCGAGTACCACTTTGTGCTGTGTCTCAGGTCAGCGCTGGCACATCACTCAAAGCGCCTGCCCTGTCCCTGTTGCCCTTGTCGCCTTGAACCATCGTCCTGTCGACCGCACAGTGCATGCAGTCACACAGCTGATGCTGTTGCACCTTGCCTGCATTGAATAAAGCAACAGACACTAAACTGTTGTGCTCCATATTTATTAATGTGCTCCTCCATAACCACATACATACCCCGAACACCCGTGTGACCGTGTACCCGCCATCCCCAACAACCCCCCAGGCCGCCCTGGCCCGGCCATGTCCCCTGGAGCTCCTTGGCCTGCCCCTTCCTGCCTACAGAGCTAGCTGTGGCAACCGATTCTCCCTCGTCGGAGGTGGAGGTGCTTCCAGGCGGCTGGAACACCGCCCCTGGAACCCCCATGCCCCCCCTGTGTTGCCAGTAGCCGACTTTGCCCCAGGCTGTCAGTGTGCTGGCGGCCGTGCTGTGATGGAATGGGTCCCCGGATCCGCGGTCCCTGATGCTGTGGTGGAGGAGGGTGTTCCGGCGTTGGCGGGGCAAGCAGTGCAACAGGTGGGGGGGGGATGTCTGGGTGCTGGTATGGCCCCCGGCGGGGCCACTGCCATTATGAAGGCACTCAGGACCCCAGCTTGCAGGAGGAGGGACGTGCTCTGCTCCAGCGAGCGGTCCATCTTTCTGGACAGCTCCTCGGACCGGCGGTCCTGCCGGTCCGAGTGGGCCTGGAGTGCCTCCAGCTGCCTATTTATGTCTCGGCGCAGCAGCCACCTGTTTTCCCTCATTTCGGCTACCAGCGCCCTGTTCCTCCCCTCCACCTGTCAGAGTGCCCTCGTTGTTCCCTCCTCCAGCCGGTTCACAGACACCAGCATCTCCTCCGTCTCCCTGGTGCTGGTATTGACGAGCTCCTGCGTGAGATCACCCCTCCGCGCCCAGTGCTCCCGCATTCGTTGGGCTGGTGGTATGGGTGGCCCCCGGCCTCTGCCCTCCCGTGTTCATTGTGGCTCTGTGGAGAGAGGTAGAAATCAGTCACAATGGTGCGGCGCAGCCTCGCCCCACCCCCTCCTGTGTAGGTGCTCTGCGTGACTGCACTGCGCTGCCCTTACCGGCTCCCTCGGTGTCCGTCCCCTCTGACACCGGCCGGTCGCTGGGGCTGGTGTCCGCCCGGTTTCCCGGTCTGCAGGGCGCGAGGGTCAGGGTTACCATCTCTTCCTCCCCTTCCACGTCATCGGAAGCATGTGCGTTCCTTCCCGATGTAGGACTGGGGGGGGGGGGCGAGGCATCGGGAGCATGTGCGGAGGTGCTGGGCATCTCATCCCTGTTGTATGTGGCCGGCAGCTGGGCCTGGGTCAATACCTGCGGCTGCAAGGGGGGGGGGTCATCCTGGGCGGGCCACTCCTCCCGGGTGCCCCCTCCTACTGGGCACTGGGCAATTATGGAGTCCTTTCGGTGGAGCACCCGGCTTAGCGCACCCATGAAGAGGGAGGCACGTGTCACCCGCCCTGAGCACCGGTTGTTGTCCATGATGTCCTTGAAGCCCATTTTGAGCTCCTTAATCTTTGTCCGGCACTGTGTGGGCATACAGTCGTATCCTGCCTCCCCCATCTCGGTGGCTATCTGGGCGAACACCTGCTCATTTCTGGCATTGACAGCCAGCTCTGCCTGCATTTCAGGTGTCGCCCAGATAGCAATGAGATCATGGGTCTCCTGGAGCCCCCCGACCCCCCCTGTGGTATCGGCGCTGGGGTGCTGGCCCCACCGCTGCTACCACCTCCTCCTCCTCCTCCTGAGCACCCGCCTCCGCCTGCTCCTGGCTCGTTCCGGCCTCTGGATCTTCCTGGGCGCGTGCCCTCTTGCTGGTCTGTTTGGGAGTACAGTGGGGGCTGCTGGTTATGCTCCTGTCAGCTGTTTTCCCTCCCTCCCTCGTGTGCCCCTCCCGTCCCCCTCTCCGACCCACCCGCCCCCAGATGCGCCCCTTACCCTCTTCCTGGGAGGCTCCGCGGGCTGCTGGGATTCCCCCACTGGTCCGGGTTCGCCCTCCTGCTCGTGCAGCTGCTGCTGTTGCTGCGCCTCCTCCTCCTCGCCCTCTCTCTCCATCCTCCACTTAGTTTCCACCAACCTCCTCTCCTACACCGCCACGTTCCCCTGCTGCTTCCTGCCCTTTAAATCTCCCTCCGTGTTCCGCTTCTTGTTGGTTGCCTAGCAATGACGCTGAATGCCATCACTACGGCCCATGTTCATTTCCGGTCACCACGGCCGGGGGTTTCCGTTCAGAAGTTACTTTTCCTTCACCCCTGCCGTGGTGGACATTCACCACACTTCTGGCCCTCCTCCCGCCCCGACCTCACGAAGTGTGGTTAGGTTCACCCCGGGCCGCGTTTGACTGTGGTGAACATCTGAATGCAAGCGAACAGACGTGCAAGGCTCTTTAACCATCCCCTGCGTTTGACTGAGGTTGACTGTGGTGAATCCCGAAAACGTAACGTCTGAAATCACCGTGTG
Source organism: Sphenodon punctatus (assembly GCA_003113815.1). Classification (NCBI taxonomy): domain Eukaryota; kingdom Metazoa; phylum Chordata; class Lepidosauria; order Sphenodontia; family Sphenodontidae; genus Sphenodon; species Sphenodon punctatus. Next base: position 1,094,210 of record QEPC01001717.1, on the reverse strand, counting down.
TCTCATTAGTTCTGCCTCTTGATTTTCACACTCCATGTCTTGGCTCGGCTACAGTGAAGGTTCTACTCCATGATTTTATATTTTGAAAACATGTAAATAATTCACAGGGGCAAGGAAAAGAATATAAATCCTACTAAGGGAGCCTTCACTCTTGACATTTATAGAACCATATCAATTCCCAAACTATCCTGCACCATGAAATCCAGATTGGAGACCCTTTAAAAATTCCCACATTAGTCTGGGAGTCTTGCAATATCTCAGTACGGACAGATGCAAAGTTTCCTCACATGAGGATAAACCTCCTCATGAAGTGCCTTTCATTGCATCTCAAATTATTACTAGCATTTATTTCCCCCCTTCATGGTTAAGCAGCCACTGTGTTAAATCCACATCCTATCCTGCTAACTAATATTGTTTCTTGGTGCCTCCCTTATCCGCTGTGTCCACCCATTATTGTCTCTTGCCTTTATTCTCTTCTAAACATCTTGTTATATGTGTTTGCATAGCGCCTAGCACAGCAGAATCTGGGACTGTGAGCGGGGCTCTTAGGTGCTATTGCAATATATACTACTGAATTGATTATTATTAATAAGGAAAAGTGTTCTTTTCCTTAGCACTTGTGTTACACAAGACCTTCCCCCTGAAAATACTCATCTAAGTATTTTTAAAAGCTGGTCATACTAATTACACTTATTATTTTCCCCTCATTAATCCTCTGACATTATGACTAGCATCTGTATAATGAAACGCCTCGTAGATTTCTGTCGTGGTAGCCCCTTCCTTTGCCTTCCTTGAATTTGACACTAGAGTTCAAATCTGGATGCTGGAAGACTATTCTGGTTCTTTACACTGAATAGTAGGGATGGGACTATTGGTGAATTACCAGTTACCAGTTTTATCAGTATCGTATTCATCCGATATTGGATATATCGGTATTTTAACATTGCCAATTTTTTGGATCTTTAACATTGCGGCCATTTTTTAAATGGCCACAATGTTAAAGAGCAAAAAAATCAGCAATGTTAAAAACCAATATACTGATACCAGTATTATCTGATTAATTCAATATTGCCAATTATCGGCATTATCAGATTAATCCAATATTGATAGTCCCATCCCTGCTGAATAGTACCAGATTTGTGTTCGTATCTCAGTCACTCTCCAGTGCTGCCCTCTGAGCAGATCAGTTCCCTCTTCGCTGTGGACAGAGGGAACACTTTTTCCACAATGTAGTTTGACTTCATAGCATTTCAGTTGGTAAACATTTCAAGCAAATCCTATGCTCACCACCGTGTCTGAAAGGTTACCCATGGGGTAGGGTGCCCTTGTCTTAGAGCAATAGCAGCAGTTGAACTGGCTAATGAGATGTGGATTTGAAAACTGATGTGAAAGTCTCAGGTTGCTGTGAATAGGATTCTAATCAAAGAGCTCACACGAGCCCTCTCTTTGGGGGGGTGTAGCATAATATTTGATCCACAGGACAATTTCTACCACATCCAGCCTTGCCTGGCCACTGAGTTCTGCAATATGCATATTTGGGATGTAGGATAGGGGGGACGTTTTGATGTGTCGGTGGTGGTGGGGACACATGGGTAGAGGTGCAGTGGTTGTGGAAAAACCAGGAGTGCCTGTTCTGTTGCAGTCGGGGAGGGTCTGGCTGTGAGATAATTAGGCCAACAAAGAAGGCCAAATCAAATGAGAACAAAACAGCAGCAGTAATAAAACACACATCAAGAGGCCTTGAGCCTGAAAGTTTAGATAAGTATTAACAAATGAGACCAGCTATATCATTCTTTGGGTGTGGCCACTACCAGTGTTTTTCTGAGATAAACAGAAAGGATTTGAATGGACTTTGACTAGTACTTTGTAGCCAGGTCTTACAGGATATTCAAGGTATCCAGTATTGTAGCGAATGAGGGACATTCCATCTTCTCCAATAGGCTCACCCAGGAGAAGTGAATTCCCTCCTTTATTCACAAGGTTACACAATTAAAAGTTAAGGTGCCTGTGCATCTGCTTTTCTTTAGCATCCTTTGATTCTAACATAATTTGTTCCCCAGTTTTCAGCTGTACACATAAGTTATTATGGTATTGTGGCGATGTTACTTTGCACAGCTGCTCAGAGATGGTGCATGTTGTACAGTGTACACCTCATGTTGCAGACTTGAAATCCACTCAGCTCTTGCCTGCTAGGAACTGAAGCCTGTTGTACTGGTTTTATTTGCATTGTCGGTTTCTTCTAAGCTTTGTTAGCGCTAAGTGATTAAACTTTCCTTAGAAGCAGATGTTCCTTAGGTGGATTGTGGTACTTCAAGTAGAACAATGCCCTCTTTAATTTTTATTCCCATTTTGTCCAGCAGAAAGTGAAACGACAGATAGCGTACCAAGTGATGAAGAGAACACAGAGGTAAGCAATGCATGTGGTTTATAGTATGCATAGGTACACCAAAAGACAAAGGCAAGTACCTGGGGCATCTTTCCTTCTGCTTCCCCAAATAAATTTCAGCTTGTAAATGTTAACTTGTAGAAGGGGAGAGCAACGGTGAAAACTAAGAGCTCAAGAGGGAGATAAATATTTTGAGTCCTACCAAAGACCCTTTTCTGTTCTGTCAAAGTTAAAAATCAACTAACGCTTGTGGAAAGTCAAAGGTGCCATAGGTTTTTTCAGGAATGTCAGATGTGCAAAGATAATTTTCTTAAATCAAAGCAGTGGAAGGCTTTGTATGGATGTTACTGCTCCTTGCTTGCAGGGAAGCTTTAATCTTGTAACTTGGATACAAGCAGCCTTTTTTGGGTTTCCTGACATGTCATCTGGTTGTGTACAATGGCAGGAAATGACCATAATGATGATGGAAAGCCTCCTGTAAGTCTAATGTATGTGAGAGGAACTCTGCATGGGAAAGCTTTAAAAACTGCAGCTGAAAAGTGTGACACATGCATCCTCCTAGTTAAAAAATATTTAGTATATATATATGTGCTCTTCCTACTTTTCTTTCCTGCAAAGACACATTCTCCAGTCATTTGTGCGCATGAGTAAATCTTGACCTTAAATGCAACAATGCACATTCTCAAGGCAGATTATATAATTAAACATAAAATCATATATGCAAATTAAGAGGTTGTTAGACAAGTCTGGTCTCGAGATATTAGCCTCATGCCCTAGAAGGCTCTCCATGCAACACTTGGCTTGCTCTTTCAACAGCTAAAGTCTTTCTATTGGAGGATTCTATATGGTGAGCAAGCATGTTAGTTCAGCTGTCAATGTCAATTCTTTACCAAAACATTTCCCATCCTTGAGCGGCTGAGGAGAGGCATTGAACCCTAGAGTTAAAATACTCTGGCAGCTGCACTAAAAGATTAGAGTAAGGCTAGGACAGCTTGGCTACTACCAGATTGAGAGGTGGATTTATCAGCAATAATCTGACCAAGCGTTAATGCTTTTTAAAGCAACGTTAGTTGCTACTGGGCATTCCTTTTGTTAGCAAAGCCATGGCAAAGGTAGCTGCATAGCAGCACTGGGTCTTCATGGAGGCTCATCTCAATGGATTAGAAGCTGACACTCTTGGCCAGCCCAGAAAGGAGGAAATTGCATTTTGAAGCTCCCATTTCTTTTCTACTTGCCCTTTTCTCCCAGCATATTGAGAACTCGATCATGTAACAGGCAGTCTAGCTATAAGTCTTTGCAGACTCAAAGCCAGTAAAGACCACTGGTCTCTGATTGCGCCAACAGTGTTCTTTATTTACGAGCTGAGCCATAACAATTCCTCAGTTCCCATAGTTTTAACCATCTGTTGATCCCTCCCAGGTTTGTAACTTCCCACCCCAGGATAGGTCCAGATAATACCAGGTCTGGCTTCTGTCTGAGCCTTTCTCCTGGGAAGCCTTGGGCAAGGTCTAGCTTTTGCCTGGTGAACCCAAACACAAGCTCCCAGCACCAAAGGCAAACTACTATGGTCTCCTGTCTCCCTGGTGGTCCTGCTGGAGCTCCAAGCTCATCCTAGGGGCTGCTGGCTAGCAAATTCCTCCCTATGCAATCAGCTAGTATATTAGCCATCATTGTTGCCCATTACGTCCCAGACCTCACAGAGTCAGTCTCACTCTCTGCATCTACTAACTCTGGCCCATACTTTACAGCATCTCATGGGAGAAACAAGTATCTGCTATAGGCCTTCATTCACACCAGTTTGTGTCTACTGAGTGCAAAGGCACCACCCAACTTAGAGAAAAGTTTTATTGACAAACCAAGATCAGATGAATGAAAGTTTTGTATCGTAGACATTGGTGGTCATTTTTTAGAAAATGGTCCTCTACTTGAACACAAATCTGTGGCAGTTTAGGTTGTAAGAGAAAACAGGGCGACTCCTGAATATGTTCTGTTGTCTATTAGAGCTATGAAGGCATGTTGACTGACACAGTCTCTTCTTTTCAGGCGCGGCTTCAGTGTCAAAAGAGAAGCATTGAAGGCAAACAATACTTGAGCAACCTGGGAATAAGAAGCTCCTCTTGTTTACTTCCCAGTATGGCTACCTTTGTGACTTCCAACAAGCCTGACCTCCAGGTCACCATCAAAGAAGAAAGCTGCCCACTGCCTTACAACAGCTCATGGCCCTCGTTTCCGGAAATCCCCCTCTCACAAGTGGTGTCTGCCGCTTCCACCAGCAGCAGCAGACCAGACCATGAGACACGGGCTAGCGTCATCAAGAAAACCTCAGACATAACCCAGGCAAGAGTCAAGAGCTGCTAGGCCTCTGACTGCTTGTTTTTAGGTGTTCTTGTTTTGTATTTTATGTTTGAGTATGAGAGGTGCATTTCTGATGCACATTCAACAAATCTAAGGGAAAGCTTTGGCACCATAAAACATTAGTGTCTGACTCCAGTACGGGAGTTTTTCAACTCAGGACTCCAGCTGCTGAGATGTAGACCTGAAGCCAGATGGAGTTCCAAGGTTACTACATAGGAAAGCCAGAACTTTGGCCTGCTTATCTAAGTTCCAGTGCTTCATAAGAGGACCAACAACTGACCACAGTGCAAGGAGTGCTGCTGCCCTTCTTGCAGTCAAGGCTGAGATGGAACTGAAAGCCTCCGAATGGAAGAGAAAATGTGAACTAGCTGGAATTTTTTTTAAAAAGTCTATTGTGAATATGTACATAGTGCAGTATTGCAGTCTGCTTCTGCACCTTATTAAAAAGCACTTACAACAAGGCCTTTCATTACCTTGCTCTAATTAATGGCACACTTTAAGCCTCACTTTCCTACCTTTGGCCACAATCCACTTACTCCGAGTAAGTGGTTTGTGTTCTTTTCCAAGGTTTTTCTTGCCAACATGTCTGAGGATTATCAATATATATATATATATTTATATATACATATGTATATATAAAGAGAAAGGAAGATGAATCTTCCCCTGTGGATTAAGTTTCACAGATTTTAAGACTGCTTTTGTTGTTTGTTTCTAATCTGCTATGCTTGAATGCTGCGTGGTACAATAGAAGATTCTATTACAGAGATATTATGCAAATTCCCAGATTTAAAAAAAAAATACTCTAATTCTAACCAGAGCGAGTTTTTTTTTATTTTTTTATACAGGGGAATATTTTATTGAAAGCAAATTCTAAAGTGACTATTAATTGTTTTGGGTTTTTTTATCTTTTCTACAGCAAATTTATAATTTTAAGATCCAGTGTCTTGGTTGTCCGCAGTTGTTATATTCTTGTGGCACTTTTTTTTTTTTTTTAATTTTGTAAAGGTGAAATAGCTTTTTTTTGAATTTATGTAGCAATCAAATTATCCTGTGGATTGATAATAAATATGATCTATAGTAAAAATTTTAAATAAGCATCTTGTCTGTCTGCTGTTTTTGTATTCTATAAAAAGACCGCGAACAGGATGGCTTTGAAAGATGAACGAGTGTGTCCTCTTCCAAAGAACAGTCTTTCCCTTTTTAATCTAGAAACATACTATATTATGACTGAAACAAAGCATGCTTTCATACAACAATGGCACAGGCAAAGAGAAAACTTTCGGAACTTTAATGGGATCCAGTAGCTTGGGCACTGAACTGGGAATAGGGAGACCATAGCCCTATCCCATTTACCTTTGTTCAGTGTTCCCAATTGTAAAATGGGGATAGTGAAGCTTACATTTGGAGTTCAACTTATTCCATGATCACAGTGACAAAATTGTAATCCTTTTCAGTATTCATACAGAGTGGTCCCAATTGCCATCCACAGTAAGCGTCATGCCTCTCAGTCGATGGTACTTATGTAGCTCCATTACTGTAGTATGCCAGTGAGTGCCCAATACAAATTACAATCTTGGATGTCTAATTTTTGCACGAGATGGAGAACTGCTGTTATTCAAATGGAAAACTGAGGCATAGAAATGCTAAGCGACTTGCCAGAGGCTACACAGGAAACCCATGGTAGAGTGGAGTGATGAACCTGGGTCTCCAAGACTAACATGATGACCATTGGATCACCCCATCATGACCTAGCGCATTAACAAACAAGACGATAGCCTGCTAGTGGAGTCCAGGTTCAGTCCGTGCAGCCCACACTTGCATGTTTAGTATGTAGAGACTAATAAATGGATACCGCACTGCATGTATTTCTTGTGCTTGCAAGCAGTCCCCAGTCACAGGTTTAGCGGGAAAACCTAATACACAGGCAGGTGTTCTTCCCCACCGCGCTCCATCCCCCCTTTTCAGTAGCCTACCCCCTGTCATGACTCACAGCCACAGTGAACCATGAGAAGAAGAAACTGCCTTAGCGGTTTCTTTTTTCCAAGCTATTGTAACTCCAGGAGGTGGTCCAGCACCTCCTAGCCCCACCCACCCATGGAGGGTCATACCTGCCAACACTCGGCGACTATAACCAGATGCTATCCACATAATAGTTTACTGAGCAAATTGCATATGTTATTGAGTGCCTATAGTGAAAACTTGCAGATCCCTCCCCACCTGCCTGTTTCTTAACATTCAGTGGTTCCCTTGATCATAGTTGAAAAAATTCCATGTCTCCGTGGTACTACATTTGTAACATTTATAGAGAAGTTGGCTTGTGCACTGATGTGCTTGTGGAAGAAATATCTATGCAGTTTAATACTCACCTGGAATGGCAGTGCTGGTGCAGCAACACATGCACATACACCCCAAGCATAACTTTGCAAAACGTTTTTCAGCCAATAGCAGACAATACCAGCTCATGTACACTCAGCATGCAGTTGCTCACATGCAGCATACAGACAATCCTAGCTAGGCAGCCACCCAGTTAAAAACATTTGGCATGTGGTCTGCAGAGTTCATGGATGCCAGTACCACAGCCACGGAGATGCAGGCCGAGAACTTTGTAGCACTTGTTATTTCACTCCCGGCTTTCATTACTGCTGCTGAGCATAACTTGCTCAGGTGGATGCGGTTGCCCATCCCTGTGGAAAAGTGTGTTGCCATTACCATCTGGAAGCACGCTGCTCCCGACTTCTGCTGCTCTGTTACTCAGCAATTTGGTGTTGGAACTGCCATGGTGGACATTGTACTAGTGGAAGTTTGATTGAAGTGCTGCTGGACCAGGTAGTGCAGTTGGTTCACCCTGTGGCGGTGATGGAGAGCTTTTGAAAGGAGGGGTTCTCAAACCGAACAGGGGTAATCAATGGGAGCCATATCACCATCATCTGTGCGCCCTATAATAAGGATGGTTACTCGAACTACAAGTATTCTTCTCCACGGTTTTCCAGGATTGTAGTGGACCACCGTGCCTGTTCGTGGATGTGCTTGCAGAGTTGCCAGGTGGTCTGGGAAGAACCACTATTTATTTCAACACTTTTATACCCCGCCCTATCCTGACCAGGCAGCTCAGGGCGACTCACAAATTCGTAACATCATTATAAAAAATAAAATAGTAAAACACAATAATAAAATACAATTTTAACACACAATGGAGCCAAGAACATAACCCCAACTCCCCCCCAACCCTCCACCCACCCTCGCCAAAGGCCAGGGGGAACAGCCAGGTTTTACATTGGTGTCAAAATGCAGGGAGGTCTGGGGCCATCCAGGCCTCCATGGGAAGGGAGTTCCACAGCCACTGTGCAGCCACCAAGAACGCCCTCTCCATTGTAGCCCCCCGGGATACCTGAGGGACTCCAGAAGCCCCCCCCCCCCATGACCGCATGGGTCAGTCCAGAGCCTGGGGAGTGAGGTGGTCTTGCAGGTAAGCAGGGCCCATACCCTATAGGGCTTTATAGGTCAATACCAACACCTTAAATCAGGCCCAGAAGACTATAGGCAGCCAGTGCAGAGAATGAAGCACTGGCGTTACGTGCTCTCAACGGCCTGTCCCAGTAAGGAGACGGGCCACCACGTTCTGCACCAGCTGCCGTCTCTGAGCCGTTGTTGCATTGTGCCTCAGTTTCCTCAAAAGGAAAATGTGCTTAGTGGTCTAGCCAGACATAATCTTGAACTAGATTTAGGGCAGCTCTTTTCCAAATTGTGGAAGCTGAGTTTACACTGTGCTAAAAGACAACCAGCTAAGCAAACTATTGTAAAGACAATATTATTTATAAATGAGGCCATAAGACAAAGAATGTTATAAATATAAAGCATAGTTTACTTAAATTCAAATAAAGAGTATCAGTATGTTACACAAAAGAGATTCAAAGTCATTTACAAGTACATGATCTAAATAAATATTCCTGTTTAAAGAAACAGCTCTAGAAGCTAACATATGCTCAATTCATCGGCTCAAAGGTATCAAAAGAAGATACTTTCATATTACCCATTTCTGTGCCCACTTCTGCCATCATGGTGAGAAAAGACTCTCATGTCAATTTAGAATCCTTTCTGACGAATCAAAGAACTGCTTTGACCCTTATAGTAAACTGCCGGCTTGAACAGCTCAGGCAGATGACTTCACGGAGTTTGTCAGGTTTTCTTCAAAATTAATTGCTGAGCAATTAGGTGACGCCAACAGCTTAGCTAAGGAAAAGCTAAAACTTTACCCTGGAGATGCTTGTGCATGGAACCATTAATCACTGAGGCACAGACTGATAAGATCCCAGTCTGAACCAAGTCAGAAGGAGTTCACTTAAAGTTCACCATACAAAGGCTGATTATCAATACATTGGAACACAAAGTCAATACATTGAAACACAAAATTAATACATTGGAACACAGATGGCCAAAAATATATGCTTATTATAGAAAATACATGACACCGTCACCATGGGTAGCCCCATGTAAAGCGTGTTGCAGTAGTAAAGTCTTGAGGTGATTAACGCATGGATGATGGTGGCCAGGTCCATGTCCGAAACATATGGCCGAAGCCTACGCACCAAATGTAATGTGAAACACACCCGCCGCTACCTGGACATCCAGGTGGAGCCGGGAATCGAGAAGCATGCCCAGATTATGGACCTGAGGGATGCGGGGGAGGAGGGGAAACACACCCCATCAATGATGGGGGGTCTCCCCTCCCTCGCCCCTACCCACCAGCATCTCCTCCATCTTATCGGGAGTCAGCTTCATACGGCTCGCCCTCATCCAATCCCCACCAGCCACCGGGTAAGCACCGAGCCTGCCAGGCCAGGGTCTGATGAAAATGAAAGATAGAGTTGTGTGTCATCGGTATATTGATGACACCGAACCCCAAACCTTCTGACGACCTTACCCAGCAGCTGCCTACACATCGAACAAGAGAGGGGACAGAATAGAACCTTGTGGCACTCCACACGTGAGGCATGAGGGGATGAAAAACAACCCTTAAGCACCACCGTCTGAGTTCCGGCCAGGAAAGAGCGGAACCATTCAAAAACAGTTCCGCCCATCCCAGCTCGGTCCCACCGACATCTCATGGTCAACGGTATCAAAAGCCGAAGACAAATCTAAAAGGATCAGGAAAGATGAACGTCCCCTGTCCATATCACAGCGAAGATCGTCAACCAATGTCACAAGCGCAGTCTCAGTACCATGCCCTGAGCAAAAGCCAGACTGCAAGAGATCTAGGAAACCAATGCAGTTCAGATGCCTGTATCTTCCGCCAGTCCCCCTTCTTTGGCTGCATGTACACAGGAGAATTTGGATCCTCCACTGAAACATCCATTAATGGGGTGCTTATGAGGCCTGTTGTTCACAGAGACCCTGCCTATCCCCTGAAGCTCTGGTTCATGAAGGCATACAGTGTTGTTTGCACCTCAGAGCAAAGGTACTTTAACTGACAGCTCAGTGCCACTCGCTTTGTTGTGGAGGGGGCTTTTGGGCTTTTAAAGCAGCGCTGAAGATCAACGTTATCAATATTGCGTTATCAATAAAGCCTTTAGAAAGGTTTCCTGCATGTTACCGTGTTTTTCTCTAGTCCATCCAGCCCCAAGACAGCATATGTTCCCTCCTCGCCCCCCCCCCGGGCTATTTCCCACCCTTTCCTTTTGCCGTGCATTCCCTATTGGCATTTGCAGGCTAGCCAGCTGCAGGCTTGAACCTCTGAATGTTCCTGTTTCCAGAGGCACATGAGTGCTGCTGGCTATTATGGGCCACCCCTCTGCCCTCAAGTGCAAGTGCTTCCAACCTCCAGCCCCCAAAGCAGCTTATTGCTGTCATACTATCATTCTCCATTCCCTCCCATGTGCTCCCCCCCCCCCGCCATCACGTGCAAGTGCATGGCCGGAGGACTTGCTTGCTACCCCCTGCTTACAGGATACCCCCTTCCCTTCCAACCCCCAGCCACAAAGCGGCTTATCGCTATGCCTTATTCCCCAAGCCCCCCCAACCTCCTCCTTTTCCAGAAGACGCATAGGAACCATATATTATTAAAAAATTTAATAACTTTATTTAACAAATGAATAACTTTAACAAAAAACTTTAAAGAATGTTTTAAATAACTTTTTTAGCTCTTAAAATTTTTAATAAAATTTTTCTGCTTGCCCCTTTTTTGGGGCAGCTGGGTGCACTCACGTGGGTGGCAGGATTGGTGGGGGTACATTTTCCATATCCTCCTCCCATGAATCCTGTGGAGGAGTGTTAGTGGGAGGCATGCGGCAATGATTGCTCGGGGGAAGGGGGGTCTGTGCCTGGCCCAAAGACTGTTGACAGGTGTGAGTGTAGCATGAAGAGGACTCTGGTGCTTTCCCTGGGGGTGGAGATTGCTAGAGGAACCAGGGTGGGTAGTTGGGCTCCAAGGGATAGAGTGTGAATGGCCGGCAGAGGTTGGGATATGGTGCCTGTGCCATAGCAACAATGCTTGCAGTCGTGGCAGCTACATGCTGAAGCGGGAGCTCTGGAGCTAAATGGATTAGGCCAGGCTGCTTTGAGTCTGTGCCCACATCTTATTCATCTCCTTGCTCACCTGCTCGGTCATACTATTGGACCGCTCAAACTGCTGCATGAGACAGGCTCATTGTCCTGCGGACGGCAAACCAGGTGGGCTTCAGCAGCCAAGGCCTTGTGGCCTTGGGCATTCTGCTACACCAGTTGCTTGTGCTCCTGGGCCATGCCATGAATGGCATCCCAGATCTCGTTCGCCCACCGAGTGTTATCCTCAAGCAGCTCCTTTGCCAAATCTTCCCTGCACTGCTGGTTGCGGACGCACAGGAGGGCTGAAACAAGAATGGATTTTATTCTCACAAAAATCACGCAAGAATCCAGAATCTGTAGAACCACAGACATCTCAACCCTGATTCAGATGCTCACGAGATTTCTCACTTTCCCACCTTCCCTCCAGCACACCCAGGCTGGTCTTAGCCCGGAGAAATTAAAGGAAGAAGGGAGGAGGAAGCCACTGTGCCCTGCCCAACTTTCTTACTTTGTCTGGGGCTGGCAGCTGTCTCGGTGGCAAAACAGACACGTGGGTGCACATTAGCCTGCATTTGCCCACATGGTGGGCTCTGCATTCTCCGGGACTCCCCAGGAGTGGTGGTTGCATGTCTAGTGGGTGGTGGCTACATGGCCAGTGGAGGTGAACGAATAAACAAGCAGGTGGACGCCAACCTGGTGTGGGCTACCGTCTTGTCTGTTACCCCCTAGTCCGCTACATAAGGCCTAATTTATGTTGTTTATTATTTTTATTTTTTACATTTTTATCCCGCTCTTCTCCACAGACTAAGGGCAGCTAACAACAATATAAAATACATTAAAATCCCCTAAAAGAATCAACCTCAGCCCAGCCATCCCAGCTTAGCTCATGTTCTTTTGCAGCCACTGCATCACAACTAGTTTCTTCTGTTTGTTTCAGCTCATGCCACTGTATGACAAAATGCTGTCCCATGAAAATTAGGCACCCCCTGCTTGCGTGTTCTCTGCTGCATTAAAATGTAATGGTCTTAGTCTACTTTTTTGCAATCCTATTTTTAAAAAAACACACATTTATCAAATCCTCAGTGCTAATACATTGTAAATGTACAGATACCTATCTTCTGTCAGCAGAATGGCTTCATCTCCCCCAAGCCACTGTCCACAGAAAAACAAATTCCCACACTCTTTTCCTCCCTTCTTCTCTCCCAGCTGTATGCGTCAGAAGCTCCCTTCAAACTTCTGTTTCTCTTTCTAATTTTTCTCCTTTCCAACCCCAATAGAAATTCTGTAGAATATAAGGATATCTCCCTCCCACACCCTCTCTGCTTATTTGTCCTGTAAGAACAATGATACAAAGACCATTCTGGCAGTTGCTCAAAGCAAGGAAGTTTCTAGCTTTGTGGTAATGCTAACAGGTGCAGGGTTTCTGGTCAACAATACTCAAAAAAGCAAGTAGGAGGAAATAAGTTGCACAAAGCCCAAGAGATCATTTTAGTCCAGATACCATTCTGTCCAAGAACCTACTTGGGGTACCGTGAAGACTCCAATGCTTCAGAGTGAGACCACAATAGTGTTGCATGTTGACTTGCAGAGAGTTTGGAAAGACCATAATTGCAAATTGTCACAGCAATTTTTTTTATGAACTGCAGCTTTAAATAAGGCAGGAAAAGGTCTCTGTTCTTTTGATGAGTTGTTAGGTTACATTCAAGTCACTGGAGATGAAGGGTGCAATCCTCACTCATTAACATCAGGGGGAGTTTTGTCATTGATTTCAATGGCCCTTGGGTGACAAAGGGGTTGTCCCTGCGGCAAGCTTGAATCGGCCAGAGAGAAAAACGGATTCAAGTGGGCTGTACGCGAGGGAAACTGAGTCACTCAAACCCGGTAAGGTGGGGGTGTGGACCTCCAACCCGTGACACAGTGGATACATGGAAAAGGTCTCTGTTCTTTTGATTAGTTGTTGGGTTACATTCAAGTCACTGGAGATGAAGGGTGCAATCCTCACTCATTAACATCAGTGGGAGTTTTGTCATTGATTTCAATGGGTTCAGGATTACAGCCATGCACATCACTACCTAATAACTGAGAACACTGAGAGCACTGGTTCTCCTCCTTTCTCTCTGACAGCTCCTTTAATGTGTCTCTTCCCAATTCCAACTCCTCCTCCCTCCCCCTCTCGGTTGGGGTTCCCCAAGGCTCTGTCCTGGGCCCCCTCCTCTTTTCTATCTACACCTTGTCCCTTGGCAAACTCATTGCCTCCCACAGCTTCCAATATCACCTTTATGCTGATGACACTCAGCTCTCTCTCTCCACCCCCTCTCTTTCCCCTTCTGTCCAAGCTCGCCTCATCAATTGTGTCTCTGATATCTCCGCCTGGATGTCCCAATGTCAGCTCAAGCTCAACATGGCTAAGACTGAACTTCTTATCTTTCCTCCCTACCCTTCCTCTCCCTCTTCCCTGTCCATCCTTATCGATGGGGTCACCATCCGTCCCGTTCCCCAGGCCTGTAGCTTGGGCTTCGTCTTCAACACTCACCTTTCCTTTAAACCTTACATCGACTCTGTTGCCAAGTCCTGTTGCTTTGCCCTCCGTAACATTGCTCAGATTCGCCCCTTTCTCTGTCTCCTGAGCCAAAATCCTTGTTCATGCCATGGTCATCTCTCGCCTTCACTACTGCAACCTCCTCCTTGCTGGCCTCCCCCGCTCTCACCTGTCCCCCCCCTTATCTCCATCCAATACTCCGCTGCTAGGGTCATCCACTCAGCCCGTCGCTTCGACCACGTGCAGCCTCTCCTCGCCTCACTTCACTGGCTCCCCCTTCCCCAACACATCCTTCACAAACTCCTGGTATTCACTTACAAAACCCTTAACAACCTGGCTCCCCCCTTACCTCTCAGCCCTAATCTCCTTACACATGCCTGCATGCACTCTCCGCTCCGCCTCTGTCCCCTCCCTCGTCTTCCCTGCTCCCCTAACCGCCTTCGTCCCTTGCTGCCCCCCATGCCTGGAACTCCCTCCCTGCCCACATCCGCCTTGCCCCCTCCCTCCGCACCTTCAAATCCCTCCTCAAAACCCACCTCTTCCTCGCCGCCTTTCCCAACGCCTGTTAGAACTTTCCTCTCAATATTTACTGTCTGCCCTCCCCCTGACTCCTCCCTAACTGCAACCGAGCCAAGCACGTGCACCTGAGACTTCGCATCCACTTGAATGTTATTTATCCCTTGTCTCTCCCTATGTCCCCTCTCCTTGTCTCCCCCCCTCCGAGTCTTTTAGATTGTAAGCCGTAGACAGGGACTGCGTCTATCTCATTGTTCTGTAAAGCGCCAGGCACACAGCTGGCGCGATACAAATGCTTATAATAATAATAATTAATAATAATAATAATAATAAACATCAGTAGAGCCAGACCTGATATTTGTGTTTTAAGCATTTTCTGCATTAATGTACAGAGCAATCTTAATTTAGCACTATTCATTTTCCAAGAACACTGCAACTATTATCCATATTCCTTCAATATGATTCTTTTTCATACGGTGCCTAAGAATTTCACCATGTGTGTTAAATTAATGTACATTGTATTTTGTTTTCTGTTTTCTTTGTCATTATGTACATTAGTGTTAGTTTTGATAATGGTTATTTAAAATTTGGCATACTTGTATGTAGATTTCTCCAGACAACTGACCTCTGAGGGATTGTCATATTATGGTAGGAAGAACTTTACAGTATGTTGAAACAGGTATTGTATGGAGTTTGCTGGGATTGTGCATCAGTAGTTTTATTAATCCCATCTGCACAGTTGCAGGTGCAATTTAACACAGCAGCAGGAAACCTGGGGGGTTGCAAGAACTGTTAATGCAGCATGTGTTGTTTTTGCATGTTCTTCACAGGAAGGTATCTCCTCCAGTCAATGTTTTGTAGTTTCAGTTTCCAGAAGTGTTTTTACTCATAGGCAAAACCATTTTTTAAAAATGTACAAAGTAAAATAAAATCCCACCTTGAAAGTAAATGCCTTTGCTCTTGCCACACATCTACAACAGAGACAATGTGAACTACTGTGAATGCAGAAATAGGTTTCACAAATACCAATCTGAATGTTTGTCCAAGCAGGAAACACAATCCTCTAAAAGAGGTGGGAGAAAGATTCTGTTCCCTGATAAACCTATGTTGCAAAACAACATAACTCGGCTGAATTTTTATCTTAATATCTGTGCTGGGAAAATGCTATATATGTAGGGTGTACTGAGCCAGACATCCCTAAGGTGATTTTTAGGTTACCTTAAAACTAACACAAATGAAGAACCCTTTATTTTCTGTTGTCCATAGGCTATAGCACTCTTTGTAGTACAAACAACCTCTCAAAATTGCAAGAATCTGGAGAATGCATAGAAAATCAGTGTCCAGCCTCACAGCATTTTATATACCCAGTTTGATTTTGCATTCCTTTATGACAGAAAAGGAGCTGATTCCCATAGCATTATTAAAGGCGCATCTGCATAATACCCTCCTTTGTACACTCACATCCTTAAACTGTTTAGTTTGTTCTATAGCAATGCATTCACACAGCTGCTCATTCCTCTCCATTTGCTTAGCCACATTCTTTCTTTGCTTCACTGTGGTATTTCCCACAATGCAGAGCGAATGCCCTTGTGATATTCCTGCATGCAAACAGTACTCTGGCTATGCCTGTCAGAGGTAAGAAACGATGTATTGACCGAAGCTTGCTCT
Source organism: Sphenodon punctatus (assembly GCA_003113815.1). Lineage (NCBI taxonomy): Eukaryota > Metazoa > Chordata > Lepidosauria > Sphenodontia > Sphenodontidae > Sphenodon > Sphenodon punctatus. The sequence continues at coordinate 1,078,206 of QEPC01001717.1, read as the reverse complement.
GAGCTGACTGAATCAGACAACACAATTTGACAGAATCAGACTCTTGCAAATAAATTTTTGCATGGGGTGACAAAAAACAGGGCCTGATCAAAGATCATGGGAGGCTGTGGTAAAGGAGTGGTTCTCACACTTTATTCTATGGTGTCACCCTCCACAAAGATAAATGTTAACTTCACCACCCTCACAGATTTCCCCCCTATAAGTGTAAATTGTTTTTAATATTATCAAAACAGATAAGTTGTGGGGGGATTTTATGCAGTGGGGAGTGACTGGTCAGTGGGGTTTGTTGGGAAAGGTGCTTGGGCAGCAGGGGAGGGGTGTGTGCGCCAGGGGGAAGGAACTGGGGCAGCAAGGTTTTTGAGAATTATTATTATTAGCATTTATATAGTGCCAGCGATGTACCTAGCGCTTTACAGAGAATAAGATAGACACAGTCCCTGCCCGAGAGCTTACAATCTAAAGACATGGAGCTATGAGGAAAGAAACTGTGCGTTAGCAGCCCTCTGGGCAATTTATTTATTTAGATTTGTATCACATCCTTTCCCTTAGGATAAGGATGGTTCACATTTTAGCTTATTTAACAATTAACATCTAACCATTAACATTTAACTAACTCAAATAGTAATCCTCACAGCAACCCTGTGAGGTAGTGTCAGGCCCCGCCCCTTGCAAAGGGGCAAGGGGAGAAGAAAACAGGAAAAACCCCAGAGGGACCCACCTGCAGCAGCGGGGCAATCCCCGCCACCGGCATCACAGCGGCAAGCACAAGCGCGGCCGCCCCCCTTGGAGACAGCGTCGGGGAACGGAGCTCCGCCCCCCGCTCCCCTTGAACAGCTCCAAGAGGTTTCCCCGCAGCGGGGAGAGACGTCAGGCACTGGCCCCGCCCCCCTCCGACGTAGCGCACGCATAGCGGCGCGAGGGGCGGAGTCAGGGGCGGGGCTTTCGGGCGAGGCCTCCCTGGGAGCCATAAAAACGCCGGCGGGGTAGCCATTCCCCGCCGGTAATCGAGAGAGAAGCTGGCCCCTTGATTCTTGTCTACTACTGCCTTGAAGCTAAGTGTGATCTATTTTGTGTGCCTGTGTGTCTGTGTGTACAATTGTCCTGTTGATCCTCCTTTAACCTTTCTGCCTCTGTAAGTGTGTGGGTGAGTCGTGTGCCTCCCCCCTCACTCCCCGCAACCCGTTTCCCCCTCCCCCCCTTGCCAGGGACAGCATCCTTTCCCGCACTTGTGCCCCCTTCCTGATTGGCTCATTCCCCCCTCCTTGCCTAGGGATTCGCGTCGTGCACTCCCCCCCTCTCCAGTTTGCCTACTTCCTGGTTCCAGGGTTACAACCCCCCCCTGGGCCCTGCCTTCCCTCCACCTGGAGCACTTCCCACCTCACGAGGCCATCACTTGGGTAAGGGATCCCCTGAGTAACGTGACGCTCCTGTGTGCCAGGCTACCTGTCCCTCTCCCCTCTCCTGGTGGCAATACCTCTCTCCCCCCCAATGATGATACGGGTTGCCTCGTAGACCTCGAGGAAAGCCCACCTACGAACCTGAGGGGAATACCGGGAGCCTTCCATACGCCTGGGAGAGAGGCGGCCTACCTCCCGGAACCCTTGCCCCCGTGCCCGGGCCCCTTTGGGTACTCTCCCCCTTCCTACCCTGACAGGTAGGTTAGGCTGAGAGATCTGTGACGGGCCCAAGGTCACCCAGTGAGTTCATGGCTAAGGCGATTCTTGAGGCAGGACCTCACCCTAGAAACCAATTCCAGTGGTGTGCTCTTAACACACTACATCACAACGACAGGGAGACAGCTCCACTTGCACCCTGCTACCTGCTTTCTCCTCATCCTGACTTTTACTCAGACTTTGTAAACCACAAATCATCTGAGGTGAAATGGAGCAGTTCACTCTGCTTACCACTGCCAATCATGGATGAAACCTGTGTGTCCAGTTAAACGTTTCATTACAGAATTTTCAGGGTGAAGAGCCTAACTTGGGTATTGCTGATGTGAACTGAAACTGTCCTTTCTGCTTCTGTAATTTTAAATTTATCCTTTCCATCATTTACCAAAGAGATGTAGGGGTTGTTGTAGACTTGTCATTCCAGGCCGCTCAGACCTCAGTTTTGTGGTGAAAGCTGTTGGTATTTTAAATATATATTATTCAAGAATATATTACTTACTCCAGCTAAAGAGCTTTATGTGAACAGTTACCCTGTCATCCCAAGCTGTACGAGCTGATAATTTACCACAATGAGAGTTGCCAAAACACAACCAGAAAACCACGAGCAGAATGGGCAGGGAAGCAGAAGTGTGGTGGCTCTCACTGATATGGGGTTTTCAGAGTATGCTTTTATTTTCTTCAGATGGAGTTGTATGCTTTGACATTTTATTTTACCTCTCCAAACCAACAACAGTGGCAAACAGTTGGTTTAGCTCAAAACAAAAGTTAAAACATCTGTGTTTAGAGGGACAGAGTGCAAGCAACTAATGTACTAGTGGTACATCAGGACACAGAAGGGGGTCATCTCTTCAGCCCCACACTCTGGCTGCTCCAGCAGTTCAAAATAGTCACAATGACAATTTTAGTGTCTCCTTAAATGTTTTTTTAAATGTGTTTAAATGTTTTGAAATGCTAACTTCTTGACCTCACAATACTCTGAAGAGGATGGAGCCTCCATTTCTGATGGAGCCTACATCAGAAATATAGGTGGGAGAAACTCATTGACCTGCCTTGTGGTGTTGCTACCGTGGTGCAAGGAGGCTGAGTTGAGCTTCAGTCCTGAACTCTGGTGGGGCTTGAGTGCCACTAGGAAATTTTCAGAGTAGGTGGGAGCAGGAACTGGGCCAGCACTCCACTCTACTCCAGTCTCCTCCACCTACTCTGAAAATTTCCTAGGCATCTTCAGGCCACTTGCAAAGTGCCTCCCCCAGTAAAAAAAAAGTTTTCAGAGAGGAGGGGGTGAATGCTGGCCCTGCCCCCACTCACTTTGAAAACCCTGGTGGGGTTGCTGCCATGGGGGTGGGGGATTCTGGGAGCTGGGCCAGCATTGCCACTTTTGCAGGGGGATGAAGGATGGGAGAGCCACTGTCACTTGGAGGAGAATGGGGGGGTCACAGGGGAGCCCCACTGCAGGCCATCTGCTCCTGAGGCTAATGGTGATGGTCTTCAGCAGGGCTCCTGGCTCATGCCCCCTCTATCTGAGCAGCTGTGGCAGACTGCAGCAGTTCCCAGCCATTGCCGACGCACCGAAGGAGACAGGACACCATGCTGGGTTTTAACGGCCATACTCTTTATTCAAATCAAATTACAGTTAACCAATGGGTGGGGGCAAATCGCCTAGTGCGATGCGAGTCCAGTACCTTGGAATCAACGTATGTAACCATCAACAACAAACCAGGGGTGGTTTCGATGTACCCTCGATTTCCCTCATCATGAACATCATGTTCCCCCTCTCATTGGCCCAAGCCACAGGTGAGAGGGGCCCAACCATTTAATTCGAGTAAGGCTGAAGGTGCCTACAGACGGGGGACCATACTTGTCCCTACCATCCTCACTCGACACCCCTCCCAGGGAGGCAGCCCCGCCGCTTGCCATACCCGGCTTTCCAGTGGGTGGGCCTCCCAATCTCTTAAGGAGATGACTCTTACTTATAAACCCTAACCTAATCTAGCTTACTGTACTGGACCCCTGCCACTAAGGGGTCGCCGGGAAAACCCGGACGAGCCCGACCCCCACCCCACTTTATAACTTATCCAACACAGAAAGCAATGCCCTCTTTAGAGCCTCCAAATATACATCATTTCCAACTGACGATAAGTGAACGCCATCTTGTCAATACAGCGCCGGGCATCTGTGCGTCAAAGCACTTGTATCTACCCGCTCACCACCCAGGTGGGTGAGCCATCTACCCACATCCCGATTGATGGTCTTCCGGGTCCGGTCGATCTTCCGTGGATGTACCCCAGCGCCCCACGGCATACGTTCGACAAGATCAGTCCATATGAGCACAGTTGCTGGGAAACGTTTTTTAATTTCCCATATATCAGCTTTAATGTTCTTAATGAGCTGCACCCCTTTCAGGTGAGGTATGTCGTTCTCGCCTAGATGTATGACGAGCATGTCGGACGGGGGGCCGTAGACAGGGGGATGTAGGACAGGCAATAATTGATGCCACTTCATGCCTCCGCGACCTTTCCAATGAAGCTGGGTCTGGGCCGATAAGCCCAGCTGGGTCCCCCATCTGATCTGACCCACCGCCTTGCCCACCCAGCGCATGAGGCTGTGGCCAACGATCCAGATCTGTTTCCGGTATCCTGCGCAGCCACCTGGGGGTTAAGAAGATGATACTACAAAGGGGGAAGGGTGTCCCGAACATAAGTCCGGAACGCCCTCGACCTCCATCTGCCCAGTTCCCGAATCCCCCGTTCCGGCACGCCACCCTCGGCGGCAAAAGTTGCAGCCCCGATATGGAACGAATGGGTACCATATGCCGAGGGTGGGATGCCAAGGTGAGACAAAGCTGCCCTCAATACCGCTGTGAACTGGTACCTGGTGACCGGCCGGCCCCCGGCGTGTCTAAAGAGGGGACCAGGACTACCCCACCGGAGGTCGAAGTAGGCTTCAACTGCTCGTATGGGGCATAACTCTATCGATCCGGCCCTGTGCAGTGTTACAACATGCCCCCTCCCCCACTGGTCGGTTTTGGATCGACGGATGTTGAGCACCATAGCTGTCAGACCGACCCGGACATCATTGAGTCAGAGTGCCCTACCTGAGTTGTCCCTGGCTCCATCAGCCACCATCTCACTCACTCAGAACGCTCCAAAGAAGGCTAACAAACAGGGAATTGAACAACGAAACTTCATAACAGTCAAAACAAATCCGTGGAAGGTTCTCACATAAATCCAGCAGGAGACGGGGGGTAATGGGGGCCCGCTGGTCAGGGATCCTTCCCGCCTCCCTAGCCCAGCTCTCTAACAAGCACCTGGCAAAGAAGCCCCTGTCCGGGGTGTGTGTGTGTGAATCGCGAGGTTGCTTGCAAAGGTCAGAGCAGACAGTTTCCCAGCTATGGTACTTGGTGCAGCCCCATTGTGCCTGAGATGCATAGCAAACTGGAGCATCTGGGGCTCGGGTATCGGGAAACCGGGGGGGCCAACCCTGTGCCAACCGGTACCGCTGGAATTCCTGATGCGCCCAGGCGTAGGCAGTCCTGGTACGAGGCGCCAGGGATCCCAGAACGGTCGCGTGGAGCTCTAAGACCCAAGGTTCCAAACCGACAATGGCAGCGGCTCCGGATTCACCCAGGTCCAGGGTGCCAGTGAACGGAAATGCTCCATCTGGAAGCGAGAGAGGGCGCCGGCTACATCGTTGTCCAGGCCGGGTACATGCCTGGCCTGGAAAAGGATGTTAAATTCCAAGCAAATAAGCACAAACGCCCTCACCAGCTTCATGACCCTCAGAGACCTAGTAGACTGGGTGTTAATGATGTGAACGACCGCTTGGTTGTCACACCAAAACAGCACTGAGTGGTTTGCTAGCTTGTTGGGCCATAGATGGATGGTTAACACTATGGGGAAGAGCTCGAGGAAAGTGAGGTCCTTGGTTAAACCTTGCTCGGCCCACTCCGGGGCCAGGGGGCCGCCACCCAACGGTCTCGGAATATCACACCGAATCCCGCCCCTCCAGCGGCGTCTGAGTGCACCTGGAGCTCGGCCTCAAGTAACAGCTGGTCCCACCAGAAGCTGGTGCCATTAAACTTTGCTAAAAAGATAGCCCATGTCTGCAGGTCCTCCTTCATCTCCCTGGTCACACGTATGTGGTGGTGAGGAGGCGAGTCGCCGATTAGTTTGGCGCAGAGGCGGGACAAGAAGGCCCTCCCGGGCGCCACTACCCGGCATGCAAAATTGAGGCTCCCAAGGACTGATTGTAATTGGCGTATGGTAACTTTGGCAGCTCGTAGGCATTCATTCACCTTGGCATGGAGGGCACGTAACTTCTCGAGAGGGAGGTAGAACACGGCTGCCTCCGTATCAAGCTCAATGCCAAGGTAGGTCAGTCTGGTGGTTGGTCCCTCAGTCTTCTCAGGGGCAAGGGGGATGCCCAGTTCTTCCGCTATGGCATGGAAAGTCTGCATCAATCTCGAGCAGTCATCGGCCTGGCCGATGAATAGGAAGTCATCAAGATATTTGGTTATTCCCCGGCTGCCAGATCTCTGCCTGATGATCCATTCGACAAGGGTGCTGAACCGCTCAAAGGCTGAGCAGGAGATTGAACACCCCATCGGCATGGCTTTGTCAAAGTAGTACCCGCTGTCAAAATGGAAGCCCAGCAGAGGAAAACAACCGGGATCTACTGGGAACAGGCGAAAGGCAGACTTGATGTCGCATTTTCCCAGGACAGCCCCTCGGCCAAAGGATCTAACTAAGGCCACGGCAGAGTCAAACGACACATACCTAACCAAGGAAAACTCCCTCGGGATAGTGTCATTGACCGAGCTGCCCCGGGGGTAAGAAAGGTGATGGATTAGATGGAACTCACCGGGGGCCTTCTTGGGTACGACACCCAAGGGAGAGGTAACCATATTGGGAAAAGGGGGGGCCTCGCAACTCTTCCCTCGGCTGCCTCCTTCCGGATTTTGTCCCGTACTACTCCCTCCATTCCCACCACTGACTTGAGGTTTGGAGCCACCCTATGCCCCTGGACTTCAATTGCCGGGATGTGGAAACCTTCCTAGAACCCCGCTACGATGTACGCAACCTTTGCTTGGTCAGGGTGACCTCGCAGGGCGTGCTTGAGTTGGGACACCCTAGTTGGGGTTGGGGCTTTTACTTGCAGATCCTGCGCCACTACCCGTGGGGGGGCCCTTCCCAGCCCCTCCAAGGGAAGATCTCCCCCTTGAGGCCGGTTTACCCCGTGGGCATGCTGAGGTCGGGTGATGGCCGGAGCAGGTGGAACAGGTGTGGCGAGACTTACAGGCTGCTCTGGAACATCTCCCGAAACGACCAAATTCCCAACATTGCCCCCCAGACTGTGACGACCCTTTCCTCACCTCGTCACGAAAGGACTCCATGGCAGACGAGGCCCCGCCCTTAGCCAATAAGTGGCCACTGTCAGATCAGGGCACGTTACCTACCCCGCTCATACAATTAAGCCACAGGTCGTGGGCATGCAAGTCCCACCTCAAGTCCGGGGTATAGGCCACCCGGTGACGGAATGCCTCGTCGTACCGGAGCCAAGCCCCTGCTGTCCCGGCTTCGTAGGCCCGCTGCATGATGTAGGCATATTTCAGCAAATCCACAGCCCTGGTTGGATAGGCCTGAATCATCATGCCCATGTAAATGGAAAAGGCTGCAGTCCAGTTTGACCAATTTCGGTCAGCTTTGGGGCGCTTGAAGCGTTCCTTCTCTTTTTTGTCCTGTTGCTCAGCGGGATCTGTTATAGGATCGCTGAACAAGAGGGCAAACAAGTCCAGGTATTCCCCCCTCCATATCCGCTCTTTGGTGGCCAGGAGCAGGTGGCCCCCGATTGGGTCCGACACTGTGGAGTAGCCACCACCCTCAGGCGGGCATTGCTGCGGGGTGGAAATCAGTGTAGGATTCAAACCCTGCCTTCCACCTGAAGTCTGAGGGGGAGGAACTATATGGGTCCACACCTGGAGTGCCTGCCTGGCCATGGACGAAGGACCCAGTGCGGCACTCGGCGGGGGGAACGCCCCCCGGGGTCCGTAGGTACCTGGACTGGGAGGGGCGGGGGGGTTACAGGGACCAAAGTCCCGCCCCACCATATTAGTTGGCTGGACACACCCTGCCCTTGTTGGGTGTGGGGCCCCACACCCTTGCCCCTAATGGCCCTAGTGGCTGTGTCCCGCTGGGGTGGTTGTGCCCCCCAACTCCCTCCAGCAATATACCCCCCCCCCACGTACGTCTCCCCCTCACCTGCAGAATTCGCTGGCAGGACCGAGGGTGGAATCTGCTGTGTGGGGGTTGCTGCGACCTGCTGGGCTCCCATAGCCTGGGCATGTTGCTGGGCATGTTGCCTGAAGTGCCCTTTCCATTTGATCGAGCTGCAGGCGTAGATCGGCATCCTCACGGTCTCGAGCTGCGACTTCGCCAGGTGCTGCCCTAGGCTGCATAAAGGGGGGAAGGGGCTCCCCGGCCCAGCCCTGCACGGGCGTGGCCCAGGCAGACGAGGGCTGCTGGCCGCCCCAGGTCCAGTCCAAAGGGCCCAGCGTATGTGGGTCACCCCGGGGGCTCGACAGTCAGTGGCCAGGTGCCCGATGCCCCAGGCTGGGGTGACTCCCAACAAGTACGGGCTTGGTTTCAGTAGGCGGGGCCTCCAGAGAGGCGGGTGGCCCGGGCGGGCCGCGCGGGGGCCTGGCTCCTCTCCGCACTCGGTTCACTGCAGCCCCCCCGGCCTCCTCTATGTACCGAGCGGGTGAGTTCACCAGACGCCCCCTCCTACATACAGGGGCCCCCTCCCCGAGGGGGGCATCCCACTATATGGGGGCAGCCGGTGAAGAGGCTGGCGATATACCCCCCACAAGCTGCTGGAGCAGGGCCTCGCAGCTAGCCATTCGTGTCCCCAGGGGGAGTTCCCCACTTCCCCCTGTGGGACCCTCGTTTTCTGGGGCAGTGGGGGGCATCATGCCCCCGGGGGAATCCCCCCTCCTTCCTCAGGGGGGCCTTGCGGTACCACGTGGGTGAGAGGCAGGGCCTCCAAGTCCCCGCACGGCACCTCAGAGGATTGATCTGCCCCTCCCTCCCTTCGGATGGCTGAGCGGCCTCACGCCGCCGCTTTTTTGCCGCCCCGGCAGCATTCTTCTTGTTTTTGCCCATTCAAAGGGCAATCAGGCAAATTACACTGGCTGGTGGAGCCCACCAGCCCCAAACCCCTACCGTCTTCTCTGGTCCGGCAACACACGGGGCGCTCGCCGTGCTGGTGAGCGCCGTGCTGCTGCTGTTTGATTCAGAGGTCCGGTTGCAAGTGAAGCTGGAGCTGACTCCTAGACTACACGTGGGCCCCGACCACCGGACGGGGCCCATGAGGTTACTAGTGAACCTATCAGCGCCAGCTGGGGTTGCCTAGCAACCCCAGCTGGGTTTGCTAGAGCGCTTTGCACCGCTTGGTTTCCCACCTCTGGGGTTGGTGCAGCCCCGAGCAGTGGGAAACTTCCCCACTGTCCCCGCTCCTTGTGAGGCGGGTGCGGCAAAGGGCCTGCCGCCCGCAACCCCCGTTTTTGGGGGGACGGGCGGAGGCAATTCTTCCCAAGTGGTGACTGCAGCTCCTAGCAGGGCCCCTAAGGTCTCACAGCCCCAGCCCCATGGCAGCTTGCAACACAGCAATGTGTAGAGGGAGCAATGTGTAGAGGCAATGTGTAGAGAGGGTGGGGGCAGCTGGGGCTTGACTACAGCAGCAACAGTCTGAGTGGGGATCTCGCCGCACCAAGGTAAGCCCACCCTCCAATCCCAGAAACCCCATGCCCTGCCTCCACCCTGGATACCACACTCCCTTGTTCTTAGAGGCTTGTGGTAAAGTAGTTGCAGGAGCAAGCCCACAGTATCAAAGCACTTCACCACTTGCTTGCCTGGGGCTAGCCCTGAAAGGGTTAAAAGGAAGCCCAGGGGTCAGGTGACTGAGTGGGCTGGTCACATTACCTCACTGGGGCTATCTAAGGAGAGCTAGCTCAGTCTGGAGCCACCTTGCTGGGGAAATTTAATAGGAACCGAAGGCCTTGGAGGGTCTTAAGAATCCAAGGAGCTGCTTGGAGGGTCTAGTGAAAAGGTGGAGCAACCCCCCTTGCCTGGGTTAGAAGTGAGCCAAGGGAGGAAAAGCTGGTGTCCTGCTGCTTGAGACTAGGGGGTGCACAGTTCCCAGTAGTAGTCAAGCTGGTGCTTGAGGGAAGCCCAATGATGAAGCCAGTGAGTTCCACCTGCATACTCTGAGGGCTTGACTGAGGGTGTAGGCCCAGAGTAGAGGCTTACCACAGCATAAGTGATCTCAGAGGAGAACAAGGGATGGACGTCAGCTCAGTTCCCAGTGCAGGGGCTAAAGGGGGAACCGCAGGACCACCCAAAGAGCCAGTTGCCTGGGCAAGGGGACCCAGGATTACCCAAGACAGTGGAGCCCTCTAAGGATGGAGCCAGACTGAAAGGAAGTAGGCTGGGATCCCAAATGAGATCAGGGGACCCAAAGTCTGAAGTAGGAGTAAGCCTCAGGACCCCAAGGTAAGATCTGCTGAGGGGAATGGGTGCCTGAAAGCTAAAGGCCTGAAATAAGGGTAGGCCTCGAAGCCAAAGGTGGAGAAGGGCAGGATTAGAGCAAGGAGGATGTCCAACCTCCTGTCCCTAGAAAAATGGGGTCTAGAACAGGAGGAGGCTGTAGGGGAACCCAGTGCCAAGCTGAAGGGTTAAAATATGAGTAGGCATCAAACTGGAGGGAATCTTGAGAGGGGATGCCCCAAATGCCCAGGACTCCAGACTGCCTTACCTGAGAGCAGCGAGAGATCATTCCTTCCTAAGGGGGACCACAGACTGTGATAAGAACTTGCTCAGGCAGAAGCTAGAGCAGCATGGGCAGAGGCCCATGACCGCAGCGGGACTGTCAATCAGCGGGAGCTAATTTCCCAATTGAAGTAATATCTGCACTGGTGACAGGACTGTCCCAAGGAGAAGGATGAACAGGAAGTCCCCCTGGAGAGAGAATACCTCCCCGCAGAGACCAAGACCCACATTAGAATTTGCAGGTCCCAGAGCCTCTTCCTGCATTAATCTCTTTCTGCAGGCCCTGCTCCCCCACCCTTGGGGGAGGGAGGACAAGACCCTGCAGGAAGAAGCCTCCCTGGGGATTGAGAGTCACAGGTAGGGAGAGGGGCCTGCAGAAATGGCCTGTCCCAAGGCCTCAGAAGTTCTGATCCTGAGACTATCAGGACTGACCTCCCTGTGGGCCCCCCTCCACTCACAGGCCCCAGACTATGGGCCCTTGGCCCGGTTTAAGGCCAGCCCTGCAGCCAAAGACCAGCAAATTAGAGTGGCACTGATCCTGAGAGAACTTGAGGTTGGGGCTGGGCCATTGTGCACCCCAGGGCCAATAACTGGTACCTGAACCTGGGCCCTGCAAAGTCACACCCCTGGCCTGCCCCCTTCCCCTTTCAGATTTGGCCCTACCCCCTGAAAATAATTCTGGTGGTGCCATGGATAGTGGGGGGTGGGGTGGGGGAATAAAGACTTCCGGTTTTATTTATTTATTTTTAAAGTGTATACCCCACCCCTCCTGCCAGGTAGCAATGTTTTGTTGCATTATCTCTGGGCTCTGGATGAAGACTTCAAATCAAACCTGGAAGGATAGTAAGTAAGTAATGCTAAGTGTCTTTACCTCGCTATAACCTTACAAGGGAGAAGGTGCCTTCTGACTATGTTCTTTAAAATGTTTAACTCTCTTCCTCTGTAAATTCTTCATGTTCTTCACTCATTTTGGAATTCATAGGGAACACTCAATTCTCCCATCTTTGTCTCATATACCTGGCAATGTTTCACATCCAAAACAATTAGAAGATCACTAATCTGTTGTATTGTGTACCTTGAGAGTGCACTGTTATGACTGGTAAAGCCTCACTTCCTAAAAACACTAAATGTCTTGCGATTCCAGTGCAACCTCATGATTATTTTGTCCTACAAGAATAAATTCAAGTAAAATGTAAACAAAAAGACACTGACATCACAGTACCTCTTGCTCTGAGCAATCTGCAGAGATGAAGCAAACTCCATTTGCTGTTTCAGAATGGAAAGCCCACACAATGTGTTGAGATAAGAGTACTTTATGCCAAGCAAAGGGAAAACAAAAAGGTAGAAACTGCCTCTTTAAGGGATGAAAAACACCAACTATGGGGGAGTAGCCAAAGAGCTAGAGAGCAAAACACTCTATGCCAAATTAGAGTCTATAGCTCTGCCCTCTCAATCTTGATTTAGGCAGGTCCGAGTGTAGTTCAGAGGGTGTGCAATCAGTCACTGGGAGAGAAGAGCACTCCCACTGACAAATTAAGGGACAGGCCTGAAAGAAATCCAAATAGACATGCTCATCCTTGAACAAAATGACCGGGAAGCACAGCAGGGATGATGAAAGATGCTCCATGCTTTGACCAGCGGCTTGGAAATTTACGGTAAAAGGGTTTACATAGTACAGGGTGTTGAGGATTAATTCCTCTATTGTGTAAAGCTCCAAAATCCTCAACTGACACGCACCATAGAGGGTCAAGGAGATATTGTTATATCACCAATGCTGACTCAAGGACCCATTCCTAAATAGATATCAATGGCTATTACGCCCCTGGTTCCATCAGTTTAGGGGCTGATGTAGTTTCAGATCCTCAACTGAACAGTCAATCCAAGACAACAGACACACAGTACATATCTCCCCACAGACCCACTCTTCAAACAGAATTTGCAGCAACTTCACTGAATTGGTTTCTGAAGCAGTTTCGCTAAGTAACTCTGGAGCACTCTTAAATCAGTTCACAAGTGGTTAATACTACTTAACCAAAGTTAGTTAAAATAAATATACAGCAGCAATTGATTCTAGAGTGTCTACACAAAGGGGTTTGCGGTGCATCAATTTAAACTACTTCTGTGTGGATTTCCATTTTAAGCCTCTTCCATCCATTTTTCAAAGAACTTTTGTCCTAAAGCAATGCCCTTTTCTCTATTGAGGCATACAAATTCACTCTACCTGGTAATCAGCCAAGCTAAAAAATAAACAAATCATTCAGTAGCTGGGGTCACACAAGGTAAATCCTACTGGATATGCATTTATTTCCTTTCCATTGCTAACACCACAAACAAATGTAGCTGTTCACAAATAAACTTCATCCACTGCCAGATACACATTGTATGTTATCCACAGCAAGCTGCAGACAGAGCAGTTTTTGTGGTGCAGCCCAGAGCTAGTGTGTCACATGCCTATGACCTTTTGATGGGTTGCCTTCACTTCTGTTGCAATGATTCTCAAGGGGAAAACATGGGCTCTCCAAACTACATCTTAATACTCGCTGTTTCCTTGTTTATGTTTTAAGAGCTATTACCAGGAAAAAGCTATAAGCTGTGTGAGGCTCATAAAACTGTTCTAAAATATGAAAACCACCCTCCCATCGTTTCCTTTGTATCAGGAAGCAATTTTTAAAGGTGGATTTTAAGATATTTATGGCAAACACAGGCTCCAGCTCAGGAAAGCAGACAAATTAGGCATTTTTACACACACCTTGAAGTTCTGGATTTTTCAATCTTCTGGGTATACAAGTCCACAAGTAAGTTCCGGAATCCGGATGCATTTTTCTCTCACTGACACACACTGCCCTGAGGCAGTTTCTGGATGCATACTTTATACAAGCACTTCCGTGAGGCAGCCTAAAATAGCCGCAGCAGTAGATGTGACCGGCTGCCATGGAAACCAAGTGATCACAGCTGCCTGGAGCAAAGTAGTTTACCAGAACTTTTTACACACAAATGTTCTGGGAGAATTTCTACACAGAAGTTCAAAGAGCCAAATGTTTGAGATCTGGGTGAGTGATTTAGACACACAGAAAGTTCAGGATGTAACAGCAAGCATGCAGGAGGAATGTGTGTGTAAAAACACCCAATATGAGACTGTATTATAGGCCTAAAAATGATGCATGCAGCTTTCTAAATTGAGGCCACAGTCTGTGTGTTACTTTGGAGCCTTTGAAAATCTTACCCAAAGTTACAAGGCTACATAGAAAGTCAATGGCATCTCCATGAAGAGGAATAGAAGCTTCCACCTTTTTAAAAAGAGCATATGAGCAAAGTAGATGGTAACCCTGGGGCCTCATCCACTGACCTTAACTAGAGATGGTTTGAACCTGTTAGCAGCATCTACTAGCCAAGAATCAAAACCAGGCTACTTGAATTCAGCACAGAGCCTGCTCCATTGCACAAGCACTGCAAAGCACACCACCCTTCAGAGTTGATAGGTGGCCTCCATATTGCCTCCAGCTCCCATTGTTCCAAAGAGTGCTCCAATGTCAGGACCCAAATCCCAACCATATGTCTGTGAAGCTTCAGCAAGACTGGTGAATTAAGTTCTGATGTAGAGAACAGATCAAAATGGTTACATTTAAAAGTCTGCTGCACCAGTGAGTATGCACGATAACTACATTTAGGAATACAAAAGCCATCTTCAGCTACTTGTACATTCATGTATTCTGTTTTGGTCACCAAAGATGTGAGAGGGGGAGGGGTACTTAGAAAATTGTATAACACTCCGTAGACTTTGAACTTAAATTACCCTCCTAAGGATGAAAACCATAAAAGCCCGTTTGAAATAATATATTACAAAACAAATATTGCACTATGCTTTCCTTGGACTTTAGAATTATTAGTGATTTTCAAGAAATTCTCAAATAGTTTGTGAATT
>QEPC01001717.1:1020778-1057081 GCA_003113815.1 Sphenodon punctatus | reverse complement strand
CCCCAGCAGGCACCTGCACCCCCCAAGTCTAACCCTAACCCCCCCTGGCCCCCAGCCAGGCCCAACCTGCTGCAGCAAGCCTCGCTCGCTCTGTCCTCATTGCTGCCTCCTCCTCCTGATCCTGGCTGGCTTCTCCCTGGGCCTCGCCGCCACCGGTGTCTGCTGCTGCCGCTCTGCTCCGCCGTCTGCTCCCATGCCTCTGGCCACGAGTCTTCGCCCTCCCGGAAGTTGCTTTTTACTGCTTCCGGGAGGGAGCGATAAGGGTCCAGAGGGGGTGTGTGAGAGGGGGTGGGGGACGCCGGCCCGTTGTCCCCCCCGCCCGGGTCCCAACCCAACCCGACGGGAGGTCGGAACCGACAATTTATTTATTTTATTTAATTTTTTTAAAACCTCAGACCACGGGACCACCCCTCCCAACCAGCCCGGCCCACCGGGAATCCTCCCGGTGGGTTCAATGGCCAATCTGCCCCTGCTTGGCACCGAGTCGAATGTCTGGCGTAAATCCATGAATGCCAGGAATATGCATCCAGGTCGTATCCAGGTATATTTCATAATTAAGTGGGATAAAAAGTAACAGTTATCCATAACAGAGCACCCCTTTTTAAACCCATACTGCTCTTCTGGGATAATTCTTCCTTTTGCCACCCAGGACTCTAGCTGTTCTAACAGAACTCTTGCATAAATCTTGCCCAAAACTGGGATCAGGCTAATGGACCTATAGCACCCTGGATCCCTCTGATCTCCCTTTTTGAAGATGGGAACTATTATGGATTCCCCCACTCCTGTGGGATATTACCAGTCTAATTAAGCCAGGTGAAATATTTGGCAAGCCATGGAGACCACCAGGAGGGACACAGTTGCAGGACCTCTGCTGTTATCCAGTCCTTCCCTGGTGCCTTATTCGTCCTAAGGGCTCTGATATAACCTGCTATTTGCTCTTCCGTTTCTTCCATATTAAATTCTCCCACTTCCTTATTCTGGGTTCTGCCTTGTGTGACCTCCCTTAGCCCCGCTCCATCGCACTGTGCTCCCACCATATAAAGCTGCCTAAAGTGAGCTAACCAATCTGTCTCTGGCAATATTACTGGACGTGGCTTCTCCCCAGATGCCAGGCCTGCTTTTATAATTTGCCAGAACTGTTTCGAGTCCTTAATTTTGGCCACGACGTTCAGTTTGGCCCATATTCTCTGACTCTATGAGATTTTCTTGTCTTTATTAGTGTCTTATACTGAATTTGCAATCTAAGATATTCTTGCCTATGAACCACTGAAAAAGACCTCAGCCATCGGCATCTAGCTCGCGCTTGCATCTGTTTTCCCTGCTTACATTCTACATCGTGCCAACTATCTGGGGCATGATCTCTTACTTTAGTCCGCCTTGACAACACTTGTAGCCACAGGCCGTCTACAATTAACTTATAGTTCTTACAGTAGGGCTAAGTGTCTTCTCGCCCTTCTATAAGCATTTCCTGCCGGAGTTTAATCATAGCGTCTCCGTGGAGCAGGCACCAAGTTTCCATAGCCACTTGAGTGCTCCATTTCCTCCGGCATCTAACTAATCCACCTGGGGTCGCAAGGCTTATCTTCATTCTCCCGCCTCCACCAATCCTCGTCCTAATTACTGCCAACAACGGCATGTGATCACTTTCTGGTCGGATTAGTACCTGGAAGTTGGTAAAGTATTCATAGTGGCTATAATCAGTCAGCAAGAAATCCACTACACTCCTCCCATTACAATTAAATAAAGGTGAAGTCCCCTCATGAGGCATCCTCCCCCCTCCCATTCAGAATAAGCAGCCCACTAGCTGCAACTACTTCTAACATTCGCCTTCCTTGCTCGTTTAATATTGGATCACTCGATCTCCTTTTGGAATACAAGTCTAGCAACGTTATGCTTTGGTCAAGATCGGGGGTGCTATCGTCACCAACCCTTGCATTCTAGTCACCTGCAATGACTGGAGTTGCTCTGGGAAATTCCTCCAGCATCCAGTTTATCGCATCCTTCAGCTTATTCCCAACCTTGGGGTCGAAATAACTGGATTGCATGGGCGAGACGTAAATGTTCAAGAGTAAAAAACTGCACCCAGGATCGATTTCCCATCTAAGGAGTTGATAGGCTGCATCACTTGCTAGCTCCTCTATGAGGGTGCCCTCATGACCTTCCCAAATCAGAATCGCCAGGCCACCCGACGGCCTACCCTTCTTACTACGTTTTGTCACCCCCTGACAATAACTGTTGAACCCCTGTATCTGCACACACTGACCTTGTGATAGTAAGTAAGTAATTTTATTCCAGCACGGGCTTTTGCCATGGCCATAACAAACAAACATACATAAGGAAAAAAACATGCTAGACAATATATAAACCCAAACATAGCATGTAAACATATAACATTAGAATAATAAAATATAATCTCATAATGCCTATAAAATGCCAAACACTGACCTTGTGATAACCAGGTTTCCTGTAAGAAAATAACATCGAACTCCATCAGGAATTTCACCCAGTCTGAATCCCTTACCCTCTGTTTACAACCTGTGACGTTCCAGGATAATAATTTGATCGCCTTCTCTTCTACCATCTCACTTGGCACTGTTGCCTTACGTGACGTATCATAATTTTTGGTGGAGGCCTTCCATCCACCCTCCCCCAATCTCAATTTCTGCCCCTCCAAATTCGGGGTGGTGGTGGTGGCAGCCTAAGGCAACTTGCTGTAATTGTCAAGGGGTGGGGTTTGATTCCCTACATAACAACCCTAATGTGGAACATACTCTGCTGCCAGGCGAAGCATTACTTGTGGGTTGGCTATCTTTATTGGAAGGGGACTGGGGCTTAAGGATGGCCGTACAGTCCAATAGGGAAGAGTCAAAGCATGTTCCTCTTGCCTGTTCCATGTCCTCACCTTTACTTCCTTTATTGTTCCTTTCAACTGAGTGCCAATCCAAATCTGTTAGATCGGCTGAATCCGGTGAACCAGCCCTATCTATCGTAACCCATTCCTGCCTAAGAGGGCAGTACTCTACCATTTCTTCATCAGACTCATCCATATTCTTTGTCAGATCCTGCTGCTCAAAAATGAATGCTCTCACCAGGGTGTTCTCCACCCTTTGGAGAAAGACTCCCGTTGCTTTCATACGGGCGCTATTTCTCCATAGACTATCCTGTATTGGAGGGGAGGAAACGTAACTTCCCACCTCCAAAACCGCCCTTGATCCATCAGAGCTCTTACTTCTCCAACTCCATCCATCACATCCTCCAGTGACATCTTTTCCCATATATATATATACTAGAAATTTCCGAATATCCATGGCTCCTTTTCTTAGGAACCGGTATTTCCTCCTTTTGTTGAAGTGAAACACCAACGCCGGAGCCCACCTTACTCTGGTATCTTGCGGCCAGATCTTTAATGATATGGGACTCTTATTCCTATTGTTAGTTGCAGATGATAATCGCAACTTACTCTTAGGGGGGTTGGGTCGGGTCGTCTCCTGCTCATCCTTCTCACAGGTCCTTACTATAGGGAGGTCTCTGCTCCCTACCTTCTGCAATCCCGCAACTTCATCCACCTTGGGGCCCCCACCTTTAACTTTCCTTTGGAACTGATCCTATTCCTACTTTGATACAAATTGGGTTGCGTTTGTATGGCAGCATCTTTCTGAATGAAGCTCAGGACCTCTCGGGAATTCAGTTTACCAGTCCAAGTGGTAAACTCGAGCCATACTCCCCCTACCAATATCTTCATGGCAAGGAATAACTCATTGGACTGGTTAAGCTTTGCTTCCATTTCCTTGAACTATCAATGTCCAGTTCCAGCCTTACATTCAGATCATCGAACTTGCGGTTAAGCAGATTAAACTGACGTTCCAAATTCTGTAACTGAAGTACCTGCTCCAGCCTCCCATGGTCCCGCATGTGCTTAGCCTGGTGATCGCCATGGCTAGGCCAGTTGGCTTCTGATCTTACCTCATTTGGAATACTTTTAATAGTACTTGAGCTAAAGAAATTGGTAAGTTTTCTTTGATTGTATAGGGGGGATTTTGGTATCCCATGAACGCTCTCTGCCTGGGCTATTTTTCTGCAAGGGAAATGGGGGCCTGTAGCATCCTAGACCTTAATTCCATGGTCTCTGCCTTCAGTAACAGATCTTAATACAAACTTTTTACTGTTCTTGGAGCAATAATAATAAATAGCCCAAACCCCAGTAATGTTACAATGACCAGGGCCTAGTGGCCGGCCAAAGTACCTATACCAGAGCCTGAGAACGTACACACGCAAATAGTCATCCCTCCAAAGGCTTCGATACGCGTGATGTAAGTCCAATGGTTATATGTCCCGAAATATGCAATACAGAATGAGTGGCGCCTACTCCTTGATGTGCCGTGAATAACTCACAGTTTTGCTCCTTCTCTGGTCTTTAATTTCGGTCCAGCTGTTCATCCAGCACCACTGGCAAATGAGCACATTCGCTGCTCCCGATTTGGGATTGCCTCACAGAAGGGAGCAGAGAGACGACTCCCTGTTCCCGGGCACTCCGAAGGGCACTCCAAAGGCGCACGACCTAGGCGCAGCCGTAGACTGCCACGTCTCCTTTGGCTCTCCTCCGGACTGCTGGCTCCGCCCTCCGGCTCGCTCCGGACTCTGCACCCAGCTGTCAGGTAAGCCCCAGCAACTTATCCGCTCACAAGACTGTCCCAGCTGCAGCGCTGCTCTTCTGCAGCCTAGTGAGAGCAGGGAGAGAGACTCCTGCTGCCACCCGATCGCCTTCTCCCCTGACTGACCATGGCAGGGGAAGAGGGCTCCGGCTTCCACAGACAGTCCCGGTGGGTGGCCCCCTCCCACTTAGAGCCCTGTGGGAATCAGCCTCCCCCCCAAGGAGAAGGGAGGAAGAACTCGCTGAGTCAGCCAAGGAGGGGAGGAGGGAGTGACTGACAGTGGGCGGGGCCCCCACCACAGGCAGGGCAGAGACTCAGAGCAGCAGCAGCATGAGGAGGAGCCCCCGCAGCCTCCCTGCAACCGATGGCTCCTAACATGCAGGGAGGAGCGAGCAGAGGAGCTGCTGCTTGAGTCGGCCGGTGCCTCTTGGGGAAGCTCCTCCCCGCACTGCTCCATTCACAGTGTCATGTCAGTTACACAGCGCCCCGCTTCCCAGCTCTCGGCTTCACTCCTGTCCCCTCTCGGAGACCCAAGAGCCGGGGAAGCGGGGAGCTGTGTAACTGATATGACACTGACTAGCCTAGTCAGTGTTGTGTCAGTTACACATCGCTCCGCTTCCCGGCTCCGCTGCTCTCCGGAACCTGAGAGCCGGGGAAGCGGGGAGTTGTGTAACTGACACGACACTGACTAGCCTAGTCAGTGTTGTGTCCGTTACACATCGTTCTGCTTCCCAGCTCCGCTCCTCTTCCCTCTCCGGGAGCCGAGGAAGCGGGGCGCTGGGTAACTGACATGACACTGACTAGCCTGTGAGTCAGTCAGTGTCATGTCAGTGTAAATACTAGTGCTTGGGTTTATTGCAGTGCGAGCAGCCAGCAGGGGGCAGATTTATGCCACCCCTTTTGCACTGAGCTAAGTCCCGTAAAAGCACATACATACATATATAAAACATAAAATAAATATCTTCCACTACTCCATTTCACAATGTGAAACGAGAAGCACATACCCTGACCATTTCCTGACTTTTGTATGCAACCAGATTCTCTCTTACTAAGAAGATCAAAGAGAAAACCCTGTCAACGTTGGTCGCAAGCCAGAGGAAATTGCCCCGAGAACTCCCATTGAAATCAATGGGCCTCTTACTGAAGAGAGTTAGCTCCACCTTAACTAAAGGAGCTGCTATCGCGGCTCCTTAATAAGCGCAACAAAATGTATAAAGCCCTCTTAACGTCACCACTAATTCAGCATCATTAGTCTGGAGCAGCCACTTGCATTCATTCTGCAAAATGCTCTGGCATTCATCTTTCTGTGGGCTCTTTCGACATACAGATGCCTTGCTGAAATGTTGCTTTATTTTGGGCCTCGCTAACAGCAGGGGAAAACAGGAAAAGAAACAGGAACTTCTTGAAACCAACATGCTATAAAACAGAGAGAACTGAAATTGAGACAAAGATGACTACTTTTAGCAAACGTTTGTTAAAAGTACTATTTTTCTAGCTCAGCAGTTCCCACATTGTGGAGGACTGGCTGAATGCATTTGGCTGTCATCTTCTTGTTTTATTATTATTGTTTGTAGAGTACTTTCAGAGTTCAAAGGGCTTTCAATCCTTATCGAGTTCATCCTTATAACAACACTGTCAGTTGGTCATCGTTATTTCCATTTTACAGATGGGGAACGGAGGGTGAAAATAAATAGGACAATACCCCGTGTTCTAAGTGTGAGCATCCTTGACACCCATGTGTTCATGGATGACAGCACCCAATAAACGAATCTGTGGATCAGTGTCTAATGACACACAGCTTGAAAATGGGACTATCAGAGCTGCGGACAGGAAGGAACTGAGTGCAGCTTGCAGCTGGTGCATGGAGAGTCCATGCTACAGCTGAGAGCCCCAGTCAGCTCCTTGCTGGGCAGGGAGAAGCCAAGCTGGGGCTGCATTCAGTGCACAGAGGCTCCAGAGCTGGCTGTGCTCCCTGTTCAGTTTCTTCCAGCCAGGGAAAGAGAGGAACGAGGAGCTAAAGGAGGGTGGGGGGGTCATGGCCAAGGAAAGGGCCTTCCCGGGCTATGACCTTTCCCCTAATGGACAGCACGCACACATGTTGGCCCAAGGGCCAACACATGTTTGCTTCTTGGCCCGCACTGCATCCTCCTCGATCTTGAAGAGGACGCTGTGTGGGGGACGCAGATTGGGAACACATGTTCCCAATCCGTGTTAACCTAACAGCCCAATAAGACACTCATTTGTGGATGGCTATCATGCCATTTATTAACATCCTGAGAGAGAGTGACTTGTCCAAGGCCACCCAGTGACTTGACAGGATTTGACCCCCAGTCTTACAGGTTTGAGTCAACACCTTAGCCACTAGACTATGACCGCTGTTTTTCAGCTGCTAAATTGCATTAAAAAATTTAAATATGCTATGTTAAACACTATTCACCGTTTTCCTGTTACTTTTCCACACAGAAGAGAAGTGCTAGGCAACCAAGAATGGTCACTGTTGGAGACAGGATGCTGGGCTTTGCTTTGTGGACCATTGGTCTAACTCAGTATGGCACTTCTTATGTTCACTGTGTTTTCCCTATTGGCATCAATGAGGAAAACTTAATGAACATGGGTCCCTGTGCTAAGAGCACCACTAATAGGAGGCAGTGATCACTGTGAGTTTGAGCATTAACTACATACCTCTCTGCCAGCTTCCCCTATGTAAAAACACACTGTACAGTGGTGGAGCTGGACGGACCCTTCTCTTGAGTGCATATTGTCAGAAACCTGCTGTGCTTGCAGCACAGTATGTCACTTCACTTGACATCCTGCTGAACAACACAGGTGCAGAGGCTTTTCTGTCTGCCTGAAGAGTTACTTCCCAGGTGCAACGTGCAGGGCATAAAATTCTCCAGGTCCCATCTCACAAGGCAGTGTACATAGAAGATGATTCAAGAAACTGCACACTGTATAATTACTTAATAATTCAATAAACAGGTCTGCAGCTTGAGAAACGCCACACGTCTGCAGGTTTCTTCAGCGAGTGGGAGCAGAGATTAGCTGATATTGTTGGAAGCAGCAGAGGGTGAAATATCTATGGAACTTTCCAATCAGATGGTCACATGGTGTCAGAAAGGAACGCACTTTAGTTCTAACCAGAGCTGGGAGTAGCTGAACTGAAACACTGCTTGCATTCTTTTTCTTCCCACCAGGGGCGGATTGGGAAATCAAAGTGGCCTGGAAAAATATGGTGTTAGTGGCCCTGTGCTGGCGGCAAAGCCGCCGGGGCGCCAGAAATGAGCCTTGGGGGCGGGCAGAGTGCACCAGATTTGGGGCCTATCAGAGCTGAGTCCCCAGACTCAGAGTCTCAGCATCCTGGCAGGGGTGAGTGGGAGGTTATGGGGGACTGGCAGGGGGGAGACTGCCACTGGTGAGGGTACTGACCCTCATTTCAGTGCTCTGGCTCCCCAAATCACTCCATTTCAGTGCTCAGGGGGGTCGGGACCAACAATTTGTTTTTAAAAATTAAAAAACAAAAACAGACCATGGGACCTGCCCTCCCTCCCTCCCAGCCCGGCCTGGCCCACCGGGAATCCTCCCGGTGGGTTCAATGGCCAATCCACCCCTGCTTCCCACTCCATGTTATATAGTATTGCTGGGTTGAAAGGGAAAAGCCATTAAGGATCATCCAGTCCAACCTCCTATTAACATATGTTAATAGAAAACATAGGGTTGCCTTACATGCATATTGTTAGAGGACACATGAGAAATAGGTTACAGAGCTGCACTGGAGCCAATTCAGCCCTGCAGCCTGTATTTCTCATAAGTCTCCTCTAAACATTTGCATGTATGGCAACTCTAGTTGTACATTAATGTATGGACTATGTTTCCTTTAACCCTGAATGTTCTCCTCTGTTAAAAAAATACATCCAAAAATCAGATGCAAGAGAAATAAGATAAACTTCCCCAGGTAGAGCAAGACTTGTAGAGCTCAAGTAGAAAAGCTGAAAAGACACTTCACCTGTGAAGAAATTGTGGGACTATGGGTAGAAGCTGGGTGTTCACAGTCCTCCTGACAGGTCTCTCCCTGTAACAGGTGATCTAACACGTTCAGACCTTCCCCCCATGCACATATTTTAGTTGCGGGAGGGAATGCACAAGCCAGGCTATGCGCGGGGTTCAGCCGGTCTGAAAGCACCCCTGCGCGACTTTGCCAGCAAACACCCACAAAGATACAGAGCAGGATTTCCTGCTCTGTATCTCTACGTGTTTATTATTATTATTATTAACAAAAATTTATATAGCGCCAGCAGTGTACCTGGCACTTTACAAAGTAATAAAATAGACAGGGTCCCTGCCCCTAGGGCTTACAATCTGAGAGACAGGAGCTGGGGGAGAGACTTAGGAAGGGGAACAGAGGGAGAGACAAGGGGTCTAACATTCATGAAGATGCGAGGTCTCAAGTGCACGTACTTGGCTTGGTTACGATGAGAATGACAGCAGGCAGGTCCATGTTGCAAGGATAAGGGTAAACCGATCGTAGGTATAGGAATAGTGGCTCAGCAGGATAAAGAGTCAGACAGAGCAGAGCGAAAGAGGTGAGTTTTAAGGAGAGATTTGAAGGTATGAAGGGAGGGGGCAAGGCGGATGTGGACAGGGAGGGAGTTCCAGGCATGGGGGGCAGCAAGTGAGAAGGGACGAAGGCGCTTAGGGGAGCAGGGAAGGCGTGGAAGGGTGAGAGAAGGGACAGAGGAGGAGCGAAGTGCACGGGCTGGAGTATGGAGGGCGATAAGTGCAGAGAGGTAGGGGGGAGCAAGGTTGTGAAGAGCTTTATAGGTGAAGACTAGGAGCTTGTGCAGGATTCGTTCAGGAAGGGGAAGCCAGTGAAGCGAAGAGAGGAGGGGCTGCACATGGTCGAAGCGACTGGCGAGGTAGATGACCCTGGCAGCAGAGTTTTGGACAGAGATGAGGGGAGAAAGGTGAGACCGGGGAAGGCCAGTGAGAAGGAGGTTACAGTAATCGAGGCGAGAGATGACCAGAGCATGAACAAGAGTTTTGGCAGACGAGACAGAGAGAAAAGGGCGAATCTTAGCAATGTTATGGAGGGAGAAGCGACAGGATTTAGCAACAGAGTCAATGTAGGGTTTAAAAGAAAGGGCTGAGTCAAAGATGAAGCCTAGGCTACGGGCTTGGGGGACAGGCAGGATGGTGACTCCATCAATAGTTATTGACAGTGAGGAAGGAGAGGAAGGATGAGGGGGGAAGATAAGGAGTTCAGTTTTAGCCATGTTGAGTTTGAGTTGACGTTGAGACATCCAGGTAGAGATGTCAGAGAGACAGTTGATGAGACGAGCTTGAACAGAGGGAGAGAGAGAGGGAGTAGAGAGATAGAGTTGAGTGTCATCAGCATAGAGGTGGTATTGGAAGCCATGGGAGGCAATGAGTTTGCCTAAGGATGAGGTATAGATCGAGAAGAGGAGAGGGCCAAGAACAGAGCCTTGAGGAACACCAACTGAGAGGGGGAAGGAGGAGGAGGCGGAGTTGGAGAGAGACACATTAAAGGAGCGGTCAGAGAGGTAGGAGGAGAACCAGTTATGGACAGAGCCACAAAAGCCAAGGGAGTGAAGGGAATCCAGCAAGAGTGAGTGGTCAACAGTATCGAAGGCAGCAGAGAGATCAAGGAGGACAAGAATGGAATAGAGACGTTTAGATTTAGCCACCAGAAGATCGTTGGTGATCTTAGCGAGAGCAGTTTCAGTAGAATGAAGGGGGCGGAAGCCAGATTGGAGGGGGTCAAGGGAGGAGTTGGAGGATAGGAAGTCAAGGCAGCGGGAGTAGACAACACGTTCAAGCAGCTTGGAAGCAAAAGGAAGGAGTGAGACAGGACGATAGCTAGAAGGGTCAGAGGGGTCAAGAGTGGACTTTTTGAGAATAGGAGAGACTGTGGCATGTTTGAAGGCAGAAGGGAAAGAGCCAGTAGAGAGGGAGAGGTTGATGATGTGCAGGAAGGAAGGGGCGACAGTGGGAGTAATGGAGGTGAGGAGGCGGGAAGGAATGGGATCAAGGGGGCAAGTGGAAGGGTTGGAGGAGGAGAGCAGAGAGGAGATTTCCTTAAGGGAGGCAGGGGAGAAGGAGGACATGAGAGAAGGAGGGGGAGGAGGGAGAGGGGTGGGAGTGGGAAGAGAGGAGTGGGAAGCGATGTCGAGGCGGATCTTGTCTATCTTGGAGGTGAAGAAGGAGGCAAGATCCTGAGCAGAAAGGGAAGAAGGAGGGGGAGGACAGGGAGGCTTGAGGAGGGAGTCAAAGGTAGAGAACAGGCGGCGAGGGTCCCGAGAACAGGACTCAATGCGGGAGGCATAGTAGTGTTGTCTAGCAAGGGAGATAGCAGAAGTAAGGGTGGAGAGACAGAATTTGAAGTGAAGGAAGTCAGCGTGAGAATGGGATTTGCGCCAGAGTCGTTCAGCAGCACGAGTGCAAGAACGGAGGTGGCGGATACTAGGGGTGAGCCAAGGACGGGGGTTGTGGGAGAAGGCAGGGCGGGAAGAGAGAGGGGCATGGGAGTCAAGTGTGGAGGAGAGAGAGGCGTTGAGAGCAGAGACAGCGGAGTCAGGGGAGGAGGAAGAGAAGACTGTAGGAAGAAGGGGAGAGAGAGAGGAGGCAAAGTCCAGGGGATCAATAGCTTGAAGGTCACGGAAGGGGCGTAGAGAAGGGGAAGAGGAGGGGGGACAGTGGGAAATGTTGAAAGAGGCAAGGAAGTGGTCTGATATAGGATGAGGATCGAAGGAGAGATCAGCGACAGAGCAGTTTCTAGAGAGGACAAGATCAAGAGAATGGCCATTAGTATGGGTGGGGGAGTTGGTCCAAAGGTGGAGGTTGAAGGAGGAGGCTAGGGAGAGGAAGCGAGAGACTGAGGGCTGAGATGGGTCATCAACATGAATGTTGAAGTCACCAAGGATGAGAGTGGGGATATCAACAGAGAGGAAGAAAGTGAGCCAGGACTCAAAGTCAGAAAGAAAGGAAGAGAGAGGACCAGGGGGACGGTAGATGACAGCAACACGTAGATGGAGGGGGGAGTAGAGGCGCACGGAGTGAGCCTCAAAGGTATGGAAGGAGAGAGAGGGGGGAGGAGAAATTGGTTGGAACTGACAGGATTTAGCAAGAAGGAGGCCCACCCCACCACCCCGTCCTTCAGGGCGGGGTTGGTGAGAGAAGGAGAGACCCCCACAGGAGAGGGTAGCAGGCGTGACAGAGTCCGAGGGAGTGATCCAAGTTTCAGTAAGGGCAAGGAGCTGGAGGGAGCGAGAGAGGAAAAGATCATGGATATAGGGAGCTTTACTGATAGATGAGCGACAGTTCCAGAGGGAGCAGAAAAATGGTAGTTGATGAGGGGGGAGGCAAGGAATAGGGATAAGATTGGGAGAAGGGGAGCGTCGTGGTAGGCTAGAGACAGGAGGAATAGGGATAAGATTGGGAGAAGGGGAGCATCGAGGAAGGCTAGAGACAGGAGTGGAAGGGGAGCAATGAGAGAAAGTAGCCAAGGGAGCAAAGGATGTATGGGGGAGGTTAGAGAGTGGTGATCGGTTGGGGGGAGGAAGAAGCTGGGAGGAGAAAAGTAGAGGAAGAAAAAGATGGACAGGAAGAGGAGAAGGAGAGGAGGGAAAGAAAAGGCGAGAAAATAGGGCAGACATGTTAGTGAGTAAGATAGGAGGGGGAAGTACAGTAGAAAAGAAATGGAGAAAAGTACCTGTAAGGCGCGCGCCTTTAGGCGCGCGCTTTTCGGCCCGCTGGTCGGTGGAGCTTGGGGCGGCAGGAAGGCCAAGCCCCAGGAGAGTCGTGGTGTCCTCGAGCGATGACAGCCGAGGATGCTGGGAGCGTATGCAGACGAGCTGCAACCTCACCAGTCCTTGGCCCGCTGGTCGGTGGAGCTTGGGGCGGCGGGAAGGCCAAGCCCCAGGAGAGTCGTGGTGGTCCTCGAGCGATGACAGCCGAGGATGCTGGGAGCGTATGCAGACGAGCTGCAACCTCACCAGTCCTTTGCGCTGGCAAAGCCGCACGTGGGGACTTTCAGACCAGCCAAACCCCGTGCATAGCCTGGCTTGTGCATTCCCTCCCGCAGCTAAATATGTGCACGGGGGAGGGGGGGAGGTCTGGAAATGGTGACAGGGAGTTCTCTCCAGAGCAGCCCTCACTCGTCCTTTAGACCTAAGCCAGCAGCTGCAACTGCTAAAGCTGGGAGCGTGCTAGGGGGGAGTTCGATCATAAGTTTAGCAGAGCTGCCCAGTGAAGAAACTAGGATTAGGAGTTGTGGAAGCAAGGAGACTGTCATGACAGCCAAAACCAGGAAGAGGTCCTCACCCTATCTAGCTGCCAGGGAAGCTGCTAAAGGAGACAAGTGAAGCCTGGAGCTAAGGGAACAAGCTAAGTGGTAGAGGGTGAATGGAGCGTTGCATGTGCATATGAACTGTGTAAAAATGCATAGTGGGTATCACCAATGTGATGCTAGTGGGTAAGGCAATGGGTGTGATGTCCCCTGTTATTGATGGGGTTCGTCCCCCATTGGTTCCCCAGGTTCGCAGTCTGGGAAGTGCTCCTCTATGCCTGGCTCTGCCTGGATGTCCAGGTGGATGCTGTGGCGAGGAGCACGTTCCGCCAACTACATTTGGTGCAGTGGCTTCGGCCATATATCTCAGACTCCGACCTAGCTACTATCATTCATGCTTTCATTACTTGAGATTGGACTATTGTAACGCACTCTACGTGGGGCTACCCACGGTGACAGTCTGGAAGCTGCAGCTGGTGCAGAACGCAGCGGCCCATCTCCTTATGGGGATGGGTTGCCGTGAGCACATTACACCTGTGCTTTGTTTGCTGCACTGGCTGCCTATAGTTTTCCGGGCCTGATTCAAGGTGTTGGTTTTGACCCATAAAGCCCTAAATGGCTTGGGCCCTGGCTACCTGTGACTTCCTCATTCCCCAGGCCCTGGTGCAGCCCCTGCGGTCGGCCAGGGGTGCCTTCTTGGAGGTCCTCTGGGTATCCCAGAAGGTGACTCTGGAGAGGGTGTTCTTGGTGGCCACACCTAGGCTGTGGAACTCCCAGCAGAGGCTTGGTTGGCTCTGGACCTCCCTTCTTTTCAACACAGATGCAAGACCTGGCTGTTCCGCCAGGCATTTGGTGAGGGTGATGAGTGGGTGGGTGGGAAAGTTTAGGGTGGTGGGGGCTGATTATTCCCCCCCAGTTTTAGTTAAATTGGGTAAGTTATTTTTATAGATGTATTTTTGTATGTGTGTTTTTATTGTTGCCTTGAGCTGCTGGGAGCAGAAGAGGTGGGATATAAATATTTTACTAAATAAATATCACAGAACAAGGAAGATACTGGAAGTAAAGCATTGGGTGATTAAACCTGCAGAGGTGCACATGACTGTTTGGGGTTCCTGCTGTGAGAGGGATGGGTGCAATCCTGCAAAAACCTATCCTGAGAAACTAAAATATCATAGTTGGAGGGTAGGTTTCCAGAAATAAGTATCTTTGCAAATTTGATACCTCAACACAGATTTTTGCTTAGACCTTTTCTTCAAGCTGAAACTGTGCATAATTAATGACTAAAATAAATTCACAAAACCTCTCCCAGTCCTCTAGGGCTTCCACCTGTGGTGGTATTTTACCTGACACT
Source organism: Sphenodon punctatus (assembly GCA_003113815.1). Taxonomy (NCBI): domain Eukaryota; kingdom Metazoa; phylum Chordata; class Lepidosauria; order Sphenodontia; family Sphenodontidae; genus Sphenodon; species Sphenodon punctatus. The sequence continues at coordinate 1,042,776 of QEPC01001717.1, read as the reverse complement.
CCCATAGGCCAAAATGCATGTGTCAGGTAAAAACAACTCAAGGTGGCAACCCTACTGTCGTCCTGTCTTGTTTTCCTATTGGTTTTCTTAAATTTCTTATTCTTTATGTAGTCAGATGTGCCTTAGATCTTATTCACAAACTGCCTTTCACCCCTGTGCGGTCTCATTGTGTATTCTGTAATCTGTGTTTGTCTTGTCCAGTAGCAGTGCATTCACACAACTGCTTACTCTAAGGCCACACCAAGGCTAACATTTCAGGGCCAAAGCAGGATTTCATGGCGTCCATGGGTCTATCCCAGATAATATTTGGTCCAAAACATGAGGTGGACACGTTGGACTTAATGTTCTGCAGTGGCCTGGAAACAGGAGGGTCCAGTTATCAGAAGTAGTTGTGAAAACACATTGGGACCAATCCCATGCCCTGCGCAAGCCGCACACAAGTCCATTGCAGGAACATAGTGCCATGTGGAAGCCACGTGGGACCCACACACAGGGTTTGGGATCACGGCCATTGTCATAGGACCATTACTCCCTGAGGGCCCTCCTTGGTCCCGTCCCCAGGGCTGGCCGTACCATGGGGTGGCTCGGGGTGGCCGCCCTGAACCCCACTCCTGGGGGGGCTGCACTTGGGGTCCCCAGCTTCCGGCCTAACTGTCCGGGAGCTGGGGGCCCCGAGCGTGGTTCCCCACTGGCCAAGTCCAACCCCAACTGTCACTGATAGTGATAGGCAGTGCGCGCCAGTGGGGGGGTCCAGCAGGAGTGGGGGAGAGACAGAGGCCCCGTCTCTCCCACACTCCATCGGTGACACACACACCACACCCCCCCCGCTGCCTGTCAGTCTTGGACAGGGGGAATGTGGGAGAGGTGGGGCCTCTGTCTGTCTCTCTCATTCCTCCTGGCCAAGACAACCAGGCAGCGGAGCGGGTCAGCGAAAGTAAGGGAGAGGCAGCGGCCCTGCCTCTCCCTCACTCCATGGGTGCCCACCTCCCCTCTGCTGCCTGTCAGTTTTGGACAGGGGGAATGTGGGAGAGGTGGGGCCTCTCCCTCATTCCCCCTGACTGAGACAGCCAGGCAGCGGAGGGGGCCAGCGGAAGTGAGGGAGAGGCAGAGGCCCCACCTCTCCCTCACTCCCACCTCGCAACTTCTGGTGGCAGCGGGTGGTGCGGTGGCAGATTTACTCTGCCACTGCTGTGCCTGCTGCCAGCAGAGCCTGCCGCAAGGAGTCAGCGAGCGGGACCCAGGATACCGACGCCACAGTGATGGATGGGGTGAGTGATCCTGAAATGGGTGGGTTTGGGGATGGGCGAAGGGGAGACCCCAAGCCCAGGCCCGGGTAGTGCCCCCCCGACTGAGCCAGAGAGCACCCCCTGAGCCAGGGAGCGCCCCTAGAGAGTGGGCCCCTGTATTTCTCCCCCGCCCTGGGCCCCGCATTGCCTAAGGCCGTCCCTGCCCATCCCAGTCAGGATGGTGAGCCAGTTAGGTTGGTCTCCCACATAAACTAATAGAGCCAATTTGATTTCTACCCACTGACTTTAATGGCTCCTTTGTTAGTAGTCTGGTCAAGTTGTGGAATAGCACTCCTACCTTGCCCATCAACACGGTCACGCCCAGGCATCTGCTCCCAGCCAGCTGGGAGAAACTGGGGACACTACTGTGTGGAACTGTCAATGCCTCCCTTCAGAAGAGTAGGTTGCTGAATGCCCTTTAAATTGCTGTTGTTCAGTCCCTGCTCAAGAAATCATCATTTGATGCCAACTCCATGGCCAGTAACTGCCCTGTCTCTAAACTCCACCTTTTCGGGAATAGATTCTTAGAGCTGGAAAGTACCTCAGAGGTCATCTAGTCCAAACCCCTGCTCAATGCAGGAAATCCACAGCAATGTGGATACCTCTGGTAATTCAGATTCACAGTCTTAAGGTGCGCCTGGATTCCTCGTTGTGCCTGGAACATCAAGTTGTGGCAGTGACCAGAAACGCGCTTTCCACCAACTCCATCTGGTAAGAAGGCTATGATCTTTTCTTTCAGACTTGGACTTGGCTGAAGGTTACTGAGGATGTGGTTGCCCAGCAGCTTCGGGTGCATCTTGAGGCTATCGGATTCCTGGACCCATTTCAGTCTGTTTTTCATTCTGGGTATAGTATAGAGAACGCACTTGTGGCCTAGGTCAATGATCTGTGCCTCGAGATTGACAGGAAATTGTACCCAGCTGACCTAGTTCTTTCAGTGGTTTTTGATACAGTTGATCATGAGGCTGTTGCACTTGGCAGGAGTGTGAAGGACTGCTCTTCAGTGGTTCCATTAGTTCCTGATGAGGATGTACCAGCAGGTGGTGATGGAAGATTGCTTGTCATCCCCTTGGGATCTCCCCTGTGGTGTCCTGCAAGGTTCCGTCTTCTTCAATGTTCATCTGAGGCCGTTGGGCCAGATTGTACAGAGGTTTGGAGTGAGGTGTCATCAATATGTTGATGACACTCAGTTCTCTCTTTTTCATCTGACCCAGGTCTCGGTGCTTACACAGTGCTTGGACTGCTATTGTGGACTAGATGTGGGCAAGCCAACTGAAACCGAATCCAGACAAGACGGAAGTGATGACGGCTGGCCGGTGCGGTGAGCCTGGAACATCATGTTGTGGCAGTCGATAGCAGCCTTTTCCACCTATTCCATCTGATAAAAAGGCTATGATCTTTTATTTCAGACTTGGACCTGGCCACCGTCATCCATCCTTTTGTAACCTTGAGGTTAAACTACTGCAATGCGCTGTACATGGGGATGCCCTTGAAGACTATTTGAGGGCTGCAGCTGGTGCAGAGCATGGCAGCCCACCTTTTGATGAGGGTGAGTCACCAGGAGCACATTACACCGCTGCTCCAAAGTCTGCACTGGCTGCCAAAAGTGTTCCAGGCACAATTCAAGGTGCTAGTATTGACCTAGAAAGCTCTAAACAGCTTGGGCCTCAAATATCTGAAGGACCATCTTCCCCCTTATGTTCTATCATCTTTTTTGGCCAGGCTTTTTTTTTTTTTTTTTGGGGGGGGGGGGGGAGTGGTTTAAAGAAGAATTTTTTATAGTTTTATAATTTTAAAAATATTTTTTGTATATTTTTTGCTGTAAGCCACCCTGAGTCTTTGGAGAAGGGCGGGGTATAAATGTAAATAAATAAATCTCCCTGCATTTCACAGCTCTTTCAGGGATAATCCCATAGGCATGGAGGAATACCCATGTGATATATCCCTGCATCCAATGCAGGAGAGAATGCTACTTTATAATAAGATCCTTACAAACTCTTTGCATCAGAAGATTGGCCTGTCTAGGAGAACATGAGATGGTAAGGATTTCACACAAAAGGCTTGTGCTCCTACCCACTCTAAAATAGTGTTGTGTGATGGAGCCATGTCCAGTTTCACAACAACCACTTTCATTTAGTGAAGGGCTCTTTCAGACAATATGCTGTATCCGTAGGGGAATAGAAGAACATAGAGTACAGCCCCTGTTGGGTAGGACAGCAAATCCTTCAGGCAACCCCTAATAAATGGAGAATGGGCTGTGCTTCACCCAAAGGTCAAAAGAGTTGTGTGAAAGAGCCCTAAGCAAGCCTATGGAACTTTTATGGATGCACTTTCCCCACTTCGAGATTTTCTTTAGATCCAGATGTGTTAGGCCAACTAGCCCAATAATGTAAGCTAGGTCGAAAGCCCATAGTAGCAAAACGTTTTCCATTTCATCTGAAATTTAGCAGGAATCCATCAGATTTTTTATTTTTTTTTAAATGTGTTCTCTGTCCAAGGAATTGTCAGATCACTAGTCACAGCCTACAGAGGTTTGTCCTCTTGTGTGTTAACTAGCACACTCTATGCCCAAAGCAGGCATCCAGAGTCACTAACTGATTAAACACAGTAGGTGGTTTTGTTCACTTCTTAGAAGTATTAACCAATATCTAAAAGCACAGAGTGCCACTGCTCCTAGCCACTGCTCCTATTAAAAGCTAAAGGGCAGATGTACCCAAAAATCAGTCCACAAAAAGCTTGAACTCTGGCTTTACCTGAGGGTCTAAACTATGTGATTATTTAGTGAGAAGGTGTCATGTTTGTTTCAGAGAAACTGCCACTGTGCTTTATTCGCCCCTCTGTGTCCGCTCAATAAAGAACGACGCTTAGGTTAAAGCAACCAGGATGTGACTTTTCTTAGCCAACAGAGCTGGTGAACTTCAGCATAAACACAGCAACGATGATGCAACTTAATCACACATTGCATTATGCCACTGTGCAAGTTTAAAAATAGTTTTCTTGATTCAAATGCAAACCACTTATGCTAACACAGATGGGCAGTGCACAGAGACTCCACCAACGTGTTTGTATATCACTAGCGATGCTAATGTCCTACAGCACCCACACACTTTAGGAAACCAAGAGAGGACCTTTTTGAGAGCCCAGTTTCACTGCTAATCTGACAGAATGTTGTACTGGAATGAATTTAAACCTAATTTCCACTGGGGCCCATTAGATCAGGCCAGCTTCTTTCCTTTTTACATTAATGATTTGGAAACAACTGAAACTTACTGGATTTTGAAAGCAGCCAAGAAAAATTAAATTAAAGGTATTGCATTACAGGCTGTGACATGGAGCTGGGTTTTTATAATAATCAATGACAGATGCTTCATGCTAGTAATTTATACAATTTAAAATATAATTAACGGTATGTCCCTCTGCAGAATCTACTTTTAAATCTTTGCTAAGATCCTAGCTGGATGGAGGCTACATTCTCTATGAATGCAAGGGGATTTTGTGCCTCTCAATCAGATGTTGCAGTTTTGCAAGATCTCATCTTTAGATCATATCTTCAACAATCAGCCAACTAACCTCTGGTGCTTCTCTCCTCTCATCACTTGGTTGAGTGGATTATCATTTGCTGTTTAGGGCTTGCTCACACAATGTGCACTGCTTACCCAGTTTTATTTTGCTTACTCTATTTTGGGTATACCTGTAGGTGTGCACATAACATTTTCTCTACCCCTGGGTAAGCTGCCACTTACTCCAAGGTAAGCTACTTCACATTGATTAAGGGTTAAATCCTGAACCCAAGGAAGTGGATCCAGCTCAGAGTCTACCCCAATCTGGGTGAACACTCCCAGTGCCAGATCCAGGAAGTTGAGGCCCTGTGCAAAAAGATGATGTGGGTCCCCTCCTAACAAGAATATTTGACAGACATGTATGGACTCAGTCTCACGCACTAGAAAAAGGAAAACATTACCCTAATTCATTTTTTATGTTCAGTTAAACATCTCCTCCATGAGCCAGAGCTCCCTGAATTTCAGACCATGTGAGCTTCTGTTATTTCTCATTTGCTCAGGAGTCCCATTTAGTGGGCCCCCTCCTGAATTGCTGTGAGCGGCCCTCCACTGGCTGGGACTCCCAACAACTGAGGTGCTGAGACACCAGTGTTTGCTGCAGTCACGTCATTTCGACTTTATTCATAGACCCCATACACTGGGGGCCCACCCAATATTCAGGGCCCTGCGCAGTCGCGCAGTCTGGATGTGCCTTGATCTGGCCTGAGAGCACTGAGCACAAAGCACTGAGTCCAAACTGAGCAATATTACCCTCTAGTAGTCTTCTAGACTGACCAAACCCTGAGACTGGGAGCTTCATGAGGGCTGGGCCTCTCCCAAATGGAATAGCACTGAACACAACCATGAAAAAGTAACAAGGAGCAGGTTAAGGAACACAAGTGAGCCTGGCTTAGAGGTTTGCATCTGTAAGATTTATTTATTTATGTTCAATTTGTATACCACCCTATTCCCAAAATGGCTCAGGGCAGTTTGCAATTTAAAAAAAAACCCCACATAATCACAAAGTATATATAAAATACATCTCCCACCTCCCAATACCCTGCCATCCCATCCCGCCAACTCTCACTTGGCGGAATTCCCTCCTCCAGACTAGGGACCCCACATCTCATAGAGGGGCCAGGACTAAATTGAGGAGCTGTTTAACCTGCTCCCCTCCCAACCCACTCCTCCATCTCTCACCCAGGGGAGTCTGCCTAAACTATCCCACATAACCACGTCCCTCCTTCCCATTCTCCCCACCCACAATATAACCCCATAAATATACAGTAGTTGTATACAATAGCTATAGTTGAACCAGGGACATTCTGACATCACAATGTTCTGGAGGGGATGGAACCACAGGAAAAAGGAGGGCAAAAAAGTCCCTATCGCTTGCTCTCTTTTGGATGTGGCCCTGTGCCCTGCCACCCTGGAAGTCCTAATGCCTCCAGGGACGAGTGTCCTAGATTATATTTGTATCTCTAAGATATATTTTGACATTTTCATACTTTATAGTCATTCCCTCTGGGCTCAGTGATCATCAGCCAATATTAGTGAAAATCAAATCAGTTGGGTTCTTTCGCCGTTCTTTGCTTTGCAGAACTGCAGTTATTCAGTCAAATCCTCTTTGCAGGAAAAGCATCAGATGGAACCAGAGGGTGGCTGCTGTAGTGTTGGAGAAACTGATGGACACTAGATGCCTGGAATTAAAGGCTACAATTAGTGATGTTTCAACTAGCGAGGAGGCGGTTATAGTTTTATAAAATGACTTTATCAAGGAGCTGCGGGAAACATTGAATTCCATTCCCCAGGATGGGGTTAGGAACAAGGACCCCACTTGGTTTGATGGGGAATGTGGCACCCTCAAGTTGATCGTAAATCGAGCAGCGCGGGAGTTCAAGCAGAGACCTGTGAGGCAGAACTTGGATAAATTAAGAAAGATGCCATCAAATTTTGGAACTTTGTTAAAAAGAGGAATTTTGAGGAACGCTCTATCCCCAGACATGAAATTTCCATGCAAGCATTGGAACTGCAGTTCCAGGCAATATTTGTATCTGCCAAAATGGGGGCACAAATCCTATGATAGATCTTTGTCTGGCAGACTGCCTTTCTTGGCCCCCAGTTGAGGAGATGGAAGTACGACATCTTATAGCCGCCATGCCTTTGCAAAAAGCCCCATGTGAGGATGGGATGTTGGGCGAACTATTCAGAGAGAACATCGATTGGTGAACACCTGTCATTGGCTAGGCTTTTTGATAGCATAAATACAATGGGAGTTTCCCGACAGGGTGAAATAATAGCATAGTGGTCCTGATCCATAAGAAAGGCCCAAAAGAAGATCCAGTAAATTATAGACCTATCAGCTTGCTAGATGTAATGGCAAAATTATATGGCAAATATCTTCTGTTTAAACTGGAGGCATAGGCAGAAAGAGAAAATATATTCTACGAGGAGCAGGAGGGATTCCGATCAGGCCGTGCAACAGTGGACCATTGCCATGTTCTGGATCACTTAATTAGTAAATATTCCCAAATTAGGAAGGGAAATTTATTTGTCGCATTTGTCAATCTTAAATCGGCTTTCGATCTAATCGACCGAGACCGGCTCTGGGTAAAGTTAGCATCTTCAAATCTGGATAGGCATCTCTTTTATTTGGTTCGTGAGCTGCATATGCAAACTTTAATGAGAGTTCGGTTAACTGGAGAAGGTCACCTGACTGATGATATACCAGTTTACTTGGGCGTCAAGCAGGGATGTGTGTTGGCCCCCCTTTCTTTTTAAGTTTTATATCAATAATATTGTAGACTCCTTCAGAGACGAGCTGATTTTTGCACCCCGCATAGGGAAGAGTTTTGTCAATCCTTCTCTATGCGGATGATATGGCACTCTTGTCAATTGCTGAGAGTGGGATGAGAAGGGTTCTTATGGCATTAAGTGACTACTGTAGGTCCAAAAAGTTAAAAATTAATTACGGCAAAACCAAGGTCATAGTCTTCGCTAGGCGAACACGTACTCGGAGACGGGAGCTCGATGGGCACAAAATAGATCAGGTCAGGTGCCATGCTTTAGATATTTGGGGATGAACTTTGCTGCCTCTGGTTCTTGGACACACCATCTGGCTGCAGTCAAACTGAAAGCTCAGCAATCAGCAGGAGGAATGATTAAATCCTGGGCCACTAGTGGGGGAAAGTTAGTCAAACCAGCTATTCAGCTGTTATTATCCAAACTTATGCCCCAAATGCTGTATGGAGCCGAGTTGTGGGGCTTTGATGCCTTGCCCTTGGATGTAGTACAAAACATGATCCTCAGAAGGATTCTAGGCGTGCCAGTTTATACACCAGTGCCCTTTTTGAGGGCAGAAACAGGAGTCCTATCGGTAAACTTCAGAGCCCAAGTGACCATCTGTAACTTCTGGACTAGATTAATGTTTTTGCCTAAGGATAACCTCCCATATGCTTGTTGGGAGGAACAGGAAAATTTTAGGCACAAGCATACATGGAGAACCCGGATTACATATCTTCTGAGTGGAATTGGTTTTTCCCTTGGGGCTCTCGAGGGCCTGCCAAGAGGCTCACTGAAAAGGTTGCTTGAATCGCGTTTATCCAACATTTTCAAACAACAGGAAATGTCATTGGTTGCTGTATCTGTGATTGCTCCCCAGTATGGGAGGATCAAAAAGATACATCAATTAGAACCCTATTTGGTTTATATATCTAATTTTGTCCTAAGGAAAGCACTCACGTTGGGCAGATTTCAGCAAATGCCCATGAAAGTACTAGAAGGGCAATTGGGAGCTGTACCTTACCAGCAAAGGGTGTGTAACTGTACAGCACAGATTGAAATTTTTACCATTATTTATTTGAATGTACACTATCTGCTGAGGTTCGTTCCCAGTTCAAGGGATTGATTGGCCCAGAGATTCCCTGGTGGAATTATGATAATAAAATTCTTTTTATTTTGGCAAATGAAAATGAAAGTATTATGTATAGGGCAGCCAATTTTCTTTTTTTATTAGCCAGGAGGAGGGTATTGGCTCAGGTTAGAAAGTAAATGAGAGCATTATGAGGATGGCCACTAATTCAGGGTTGAGTGTTTTGGATTGGGCATACTTAATATTATTTTGTTACAACCAATTCATAAGGTTGTTTTTCCTTTTTAAGTGTATTGTTGTCTTGCTTTGTTCGGTCGTGCTGAATGTATATGTATATGTACATCCTGCTTTTGTATCGGCCAAATGGTCGTATCACTAAATACTTACTACTACTACTACTACTAATGCTACCATGTTAATTTAGGCATCACTGGCTGCCCTAGAGAAATCAGGGCTTCCTCCATACCTAGACAAAACCCGGAGAGGGGACACTGACAACCCTATTCCTCACATAACATTGCTAAGATTCGCCCTTTTCTCTCTGTCTCGTCTGCCAAAACTCTTGTTCATGCTCTGGTCATCTCTCGCCTCGATTACTGTAACCTCTTTCTCACTGGCCTTCCCCGGTCTCACCTTTGTCCCCTCATCTCTGTCCAAAACTCTGCTGCCAGGGTCATCTACCTCGCCAGTCGCTTCGACCATGTGCAGCCCCTCCTCTCTTCGCTTCACTGGCTTCCCCTTCCTGAACGAATCCTGCACAAGCTCCTAGTCTTCACCTATAAAGCTCTTCACAACCTTGCTCCCCCCTACCTCTCTGCACTTATCGCCCTCCATACTCCAGCCCGTGCACTTCGCTCCTCCTCTGTCCCTTCTCTCACCCTTCCACGCCTTCCCTGCTCCCCTAAGCGCCTTCGTCCCTTCTCACTTGCTGCCCCCCATGCCTGGAACTCCCTCCCTGTCCACATCCGCCTTGCCCCCTCCCTTCATACCTTCAAATCTCTCCTTAAAACTCACCTCTTTCGCTCTGCTCTGTCTGACTCTTTATCCTGCTGAGCCACTATTCCTATACCTACGATCGGTTTACCCTTATCCTTGCAACATGGACCTGCCTGCTGTCATTCTCATCGTAACCAAGCCAAGTACGTGCACTTGAGACCTCGCATCTTCATGAATGTTAGACCCCTTGTCTCTCCCTCTGTTCCCCTTCCTAAGTCTCTCCCCCAGCTCCTGTCTCTCAGATTGTAAGCCCTAGGGGCAGGGACCGTGTCTATTTTATTACTTTGTAAAGTGCCAGGTACACTGCTGGCGCTATATAAATGTTTGTTAATAATAATAATATGCAGATACATAGTCCCAGACACAAAGTTTACTACCTTTAGTACAGAGTTAACCACACACACCCCCCCCCAGGCTCCCAGAACTCTGTATGACTTCCAGGGCTCTCAGTCCTCCACAGATTATTACCGGCACACGTCCCTCATGTCCAACCTAGGTGCTTTTCAAACAGGTCATGGTGCAGGGGGATAGGTGTTCGCCACAGGGGAGAGGGGGCATTGCACATGCACACACCCATCTCCACGCATAGAGCAACCACCGTTGTTGCTAGTTGCTCCATGCGTGAGCAATGGGTGGAGCACAGGAGCATGCACCCACCCACCAGCTGCAGTGGTCACATGGGTGCTCCCCCCTGCCCACGCAGCGGATCTGTGTGGGCATTGTGGGGTGTGTGTGTAATGTGGGCATGGGGGAGTGTATCGTCCCTAGTCTTCCCTTAACCAAACACCTCAAATTTGAGACAAGGTCTGTCTCCCCCTTTGTGGGACTGATTACCTGGGAACAGAAAATCACTTGCAAAAAACAGCATGCCTATTTCAGATTCTACAGATCATTTGTGTTTGAACACCACTGAAACCCCCCAGGTATTCTTCACTTTTATTTTATAACAAAGGATTGCTCTGCAAAACTGATGCTGTACATAAACAATAAGTTCACTATTTCAATGCATGTCATGAAGTGAAAATAATAAATTCAAACACTATTTTTCCTACAATCACATATATGTTGGACTTCCCCAAGGGCTTTTTGATGCATCAGCTCATAGCTAATTTAATAAGCCCATCTCTGACCCAGGGCAATCATATTAATCTTTCAGGTTCATCAGCACAAGTAGCTTTTCAGATTGGTTATACAACAATATGGTCTGGCGTAATGTCTGCCATCTACGAAGGTTTGTTTACAAAGATGGAAAGAAGAACCATACTAATTTGTTGCTGGAAAAGAAAGAGAAAGTTTGATGCTTATGCTTAGTCTCATCAACTTCACTTTCATTTGCAGAGCTAAAAGTAGGTGGAAACAAAAATAGAAATGGGGCTGGGCACAAGCCCAAGTTAGTAAAGATGTCAGTGCAATAGGTCAACTGAAGTTACAGCAAGATTTCAGACTGCTCTAAATACTTTTTGCCTTTATTATAGTTTTGAAACAAATAGTTCTCTTTTGAGGGTAATTTTAAATTCCAATTAAAGGAACAATATTTACAACCTTAGATCCCCTTGTCTGTAAACCTCTAAGAGGCTGAACACATGGCTGTAATGTCTGAAGAAACAGAGGAATAAGGGGTGAGGTAGGATTAATAGCTCCCCTTTGTTGTATTTCTACTTTTGCTCTGCATTCCACTCCCTATCTCGTTCTCTCCCTGCCTTCCCTCTAAGAACAATGCCCCTCTCCCTGCAAATCCGGAGCAAAGGCTCTTTGTCATGACCCCCCTCCCCTTTGGAAGAAGAAACACAGGCGGGGCGTGTTATGGGCAGGCCCCTGTTGTGTTGGCATGGCACAGGTATGGGGCCAATCACCTGGCTAGCAGCTTCAGCACCAAAGGGGAGGTCCCCTGGGTGGGACCTCCTCAGTGCCTAGTTTAAGCTCCTCCATTCTCTTGGCCCATATGAAGCACGGTTGGAACACACGCACACACCCCTGCTTTGCTGTGGGTGCACACTGGTCGCCTGTTGGGGCCGGGGAGGGATTTTTTACGGGGGAATCTGATTGACGCTGCCTGCCCCTGTTTTTTTTCACTTTCCCCACAGCATAGCTAATCCAGTCTGGCTTTATTGTGAGGGGAGTTGGGGGTGTCGTGTTTAACAAATTGTTGTGCTCATGGCAGGGTCCGGTCTGGAGTTGGGGGTTCAGTGTTAGCATAACAATGGGTAATGAGCTGCCCCCCTTAAAGGGGCGGGGACAAGAGGCAGGGTATTTCATTTTTGAGCAGCTGAAAAGCCTGCCTCCGTCTTGGGGAGGTAGAGGGGCATCACAAGCCTTAAATCGGTCAGGTGCGGGCTGGCAAGAGTGGTGGCCCCCTCTGTACCTTGCTCGGCAGGTTTCCCCAGGCGCCCCCTTACACAAGGTGGGCAGCTTGGGCTGGAAGGGGAGGCTTATGATAGGGGGAGGCAGGCTACTTAGGTTATGAATGAGCCAGGCATATAGGGGGTGGCACCTGACTACGTAACTGGTCGCACTCCTAACCTGGCCGGGAAATATTTGACCAGATCCATCGAGGGGGACATGCCCCCCCTTTTCATATCACGTGGTTTGTCAGCAAGTTAATAAAGAGTGCAGCCTGCTTAATCCCTCCCATTCCTTGTCCACCTGTCTTCTTCCTGCGTTCGGCAACGATATACACCTGCCCTATATCCCACCCCACCCCTCATTCCTCTGTTTTGCTCAGTTTCTTCAGACATGACAGCCATTTGTTTATCCTATCACTGTGTCTACAGTTACAGGTACTTTTAGTTATTTACTATCAATAGCTACTACGTTGTTGTATTTCCCCTTTTGTATTGCTATCTCCCCCCACCTCATTCTCCTCTTCCTCTCCCCGCCGAGTGCATATCCCCTAGCACTGTATATACCTCTGCTTTAGCTTTGTTTCTTCATGTTGTAACACCAACCTGCCTGATGAAGGACCCTGTGAGGTCCAATAGCTTGCATACCGCCACCAACTTGAGTTGGTTCAATAAAAGAGATCTATTGGGAGTAACATTACACTAGAAAATAAAGACCTGAGCCAACTCCTATTAAAAGTCAATGGAAAGAATAGTGGTTTAAAGGACAGTAAGGGTGCGGCCATGTAAAAAGTTATGCTAATTCCTACTGCACTATGGTCCACTTGCCTTCTGAGAAGCAAATACCACACAGGCCTTCAGAAACCATGTCTCTTGCTTGTGGGTTACTGATTGTACAATGATAAAAGGTTGTTAGGTGGAACAAAGTACAGAGGGCCTGAAGCTGGGTCTTGTAGCATTAACAGCATAGAGCTCGAGGAACTGCAAGGCACATCTGGGCTTTCAGAAGTGAAGGGGCAAAAGCTCTAGTTCAGGGCACTTCTGGGCCTATTATATTATTTATTTATTTATTTATTTAGTACCAGCAATGTAACTGGCACTGAACAGTTGTGAGAAGAGACAGGTCCCTGCCCCAAGTGGCTTACAGTCTAGAATGGACAAGGGCAAGAGTGACAAAGGGGTGGGGCACACAGAGACAGACAGGGATACACTTAGGAAGTTGAGAAGTTGCAGGTGGTACACACATTTGGCTTAGTTACAAGGAAAGAGGGGGATCCTGAGGATAAACAAGGAACCTCTGGGGTGGGGGTAGCCTGACAGAAGAGGAAGGTTTTTAGAAGGAATTTACAAGTAGGGCGGGAGGGAGCAGAGCATGTGTGTTGAGGGAGGGAATTCCAGACATATGGAGCAGCATGAGAGAAGGGGCGACTGACTGCACTTTAGGGAGTGGGAGGCTCTGGGGCAGGTAAAGGTGAAGGCAGAGGAGGTTGGAGGAGTGAAGTCCCTGGTCAGGAACGTAGTAGGAAATTAGGGAAGTAAGGCATTTGTTCTGGATGTGAAAGGGGAGAGGAAGCCAGTGGGGAGAGAAGAGGAGGGGCTGAACATGATCAAATCAGCAGGCAAGGTGGATGACCCTGGCAGCAGAGTGCCGAATAGAAGTGAGACGGTGGAGGTGAGAACAGGGAAGGCCACTCAGAAGGAAGATGCAGTAATCGGAAGGAGGTTACAGGAATATTTACAAAACACTGTAATAATTGGCAAAATCAATTGTCATGCCACACAGAAAATAGAATTACAAGGGATCAGCATAGGTCTACCAATGCGAGCTCCCCGTTTACAAGTTTGGCTGAATACTTAGATTGTAAGATGACATGAGGTAGGACTTCTGCCAGACTTACTTACTTGGATGTGAGAAATCACACAAGAACCAGGCAGAAAATCCTATCTGCTGTATTTCCTGGTATAAATACAGGCTTTAAAAGGAGGAGGAGGAGGAGAAAAATGAAGCAAGTTACAATGGACAAGCTCGTAAAGATTACAATTCCTGTTGTGTGATTTAATTGACTGGGAGGCTCTAGACATCACAGGTCAGACCTTGAAGGTGAAATCTATATGGCATTGTTGATCTCAGCTGAAAGAAATGGAGATGAAGGGGGCAAGGTGAAAGTCCCTTTCGATATGGCATTGTTGCTATCATACCTGGAACACTTAGTTTATTTCTGTGGAACCCTGTCTCAAATAGATTATGATAAACTGGAAGAGGTTCAAAGTACAAAGAAATTATGAAGAGGCACAGACAGAACTGACTTGAGAAAATGATGAAAAGAGTGTAAGTAGAGGAGGAAGGGACATAATACAAATCTCAAGGACATAAACACTAAAGGAGAAGAGACTTTTAGTGTGTGCTGCTTAGTGCTATCAGGAGGTACATAATAAAGAAGGTTTAATCCTAATTTAAAGTGTTGCAGTAAGTACAGATTAAGAGAAGGAAAATGTGGGATATCAGAAATACCTTTTAAATAGAGCAGGTAAGGGCTCAACAAATTTAGCCCTTTTATTTTGTATGCAAGTCTTCTGTGAACAAATCAATTTGTATAAGTTTGACCACAGTTCAAAACTACGTGACAAGAGATTTTATTAGATCATATTTTAATCCATGTTTGCTCACCAAGTAACTGCTATTGTTAATATGTATTATTCCACTGGACACCCCACTCATGTATAGTAGTTTGTTCTCCCCAAGCCCACAATGAGTTTTCAAGATGGCTCTGCAGACACATCTAGTGCCAGTACACAGGCAAACTCTCATTCATGTAAACGTATGTTCCTGAGAGTGTCCTTTCCAGACACCAAAACTTCACTTTGAACAAATATTTGCATTATTGTTAAAGAAAAGTAAGTCTTTGATTATATAAAATGTTTTACAAAACTATTTTGCAGTGTTAGCCTAGCTCTTTATTATTATATTACTATTATTACTGTTAGTACTATTATTATTAATATGCACCAGCAATGTACCTGATGCTGTACAATCAATAGTTCTGGACAGATCCCTACCGCAGCAGGTTTATAATCTAAGAGAGACAAGGGAGAGGGGAACATAGGGAGAGACAAGGATACATTCATGAAGTTGAGAAATTGCCAGTGCACGTTGTCACTGAGGAACATAGGGTCACACACGTGTGATACTGGCCTACATGTAGACTACAAGTCTACTAAATATGTAAAGCAAAAGATGCAACATGTATGTAATGTTACAATTAAGAACTGTAAAACTCAAGACTGTGACACTTGACCAAGCTCCAGGAAATGGAAAGACAGTTTGTGAATTTGCCCCAGACGGATGGCCAGAGACATTTAATATGCTAATGCAGGCAGCCATTGCCTATGTGCAAGAGACAGAGAAAGCTGATAAAGAGAACAAAAGGAATTCTAGAAGCCTCGAGAAGATACAAGGAGTTTCCTCCTGGGGATATAAGGAGTTGTACCCCAGAGGGGAGAGTGACTATCGGGAACTCACTCAACATCTTGCAGCCAGGAGGGATGAGCCGAACCATGAACTGAGAGAGGGGACTTTGTTTTCTAGCAACTCTAAGACTGAAGACCCAGTCACTTACATCAAGGACTGAGAAGAACTTATGGACCTTGGTAGGGTAAGATGCTTATTTAGGATCTCAACCAGTATAGGTTAGGAATGCGTTATATTTACCTTTGATTTCTAGTAACCACTCTGTATCAACAATCTTGCTTATGTAATCAATAAACTTACTTCTTATCTTTATGAAGAAGTGTCTGTGTCTAACATTGGAACACAAGTGAGTAACAAGAGTTCTCAAGCTCTTGCGAACCCAGAGATTAAAGCATCTGTAAACGGGAAGGATCGGGCCCTTGGGTGACAAAGGGGTTGTCCCTGCGGCAGGCTTGAATCGGCCAGAGAGAAAAACTGATTCAAGTGGGCTGTACACGAGGGAAATGGAGTCACTCAAACCCGGTAAAGTGGGGGTGCGGACCTGCAACCCATGACATTGGTGCCCAGCGAGAAGGGTCAAGCTCAGTTTGTGAACCAATGTATAGAAAGTAGAGGAGGATAGCCAGGCGACTGGAATCCTCTGAGGGGAGTAAATCCCATACCTGCAGAGACTGAAAGTCCCAGGCATCTGGAACTCAGCTCTGAGAGTGCAATAAGCAGATCCCGGAACAGAGTGCACTGAGTTTGTTGTTTTAGTTTTGATTTTGGGCCAGGGACAGTGGAAAAATAGGGCTCCCAAAACACTTTCACCACCTTAGAAGGTCAGAGCTGAGCAGGGAAGCCCGAAAGAGAGGTCTCAAAGCAACTGAAGCAGCTGATACAAGAATTTGAAATGAGCACGAATGGAATGGATGGGAACAGAGCGGGGGCAGCAAATCCCCCTCCAAACCCCTCTCTATCTGACCAGCAACCAGGAGATGGAGGTGCGCTGCCAAACGTGTTTCAAAACCCCCTTCCAACTGATCGGCAACCAGAGGAACAAGGCTCAAACCCTGAACTCGAGATAGTCAGACTGAGAATGGGACATGATCTCAGACTGGAGAGAATGAAACAGGAAGAAAGAGAGAGAGAGAGAACATCAACTGGAACTCCTGAAACTGCAGACAGATGCAGGAATCCAGCCCACAATACCCTTTGGAAACAACGTGGGAGGCAGAATTCGGGACTATACAGCATTAATTCCACAATATGACAGGAATCAATGCATAGATGATTACTTCACAACCGTGCATCATGTGTTTCATCAAGAACAGATCCCCAGCGGAATGTGGCTCAAATTAGTGTTACCCAAACTCCCAGTGAAAGCAAAAGAGGTCTACAACACAAAAACGGAGGAGAATCCAGTGCTGACTTTTGATGCTTTCTAAAAGGCAGTTCTTGAGACTTACAGGATTACTCCAGAAACTTTTTGCCAAAATTACGCAGCTTTAAGAAGGCAGACGGTATGTCATATTCAGATGTTTGTAATATGTTGAAACAATATGGGGTGAAATGGTTAGATGCATGTGGGAATGCCACTAAGCAACAAATTGTTAACTCTGTATTGCTCGAACAGTTCTATACTTTGTGTAGCCCGAATTTAAAAGCACACCTGCTGAATAACAAGATCACAAATCTCAAAGAGGCAGGGACAAGTGCTGATGCATTCACTAAAAATGCTATCTTAGCTTATGGGGAAAAGAAACCAAATAATGGGGGGAAATCCAAACAAAGGTTTTACCAGAAGCAGAATGGGTACAAAAATCCACAATGTGAGCAAGGAAACTTGACCCAGAACAAACCAAACGAAAATGGGGGTGGGGGAGACAGGGATCACCCAGACTCCAAAGAACACACACCTCCCAATCCTCTAACAAGGATTCAAAGCAGTGCTTTAACTGTAAGCAAACAGGGCATATGGTATGAGACTGCCCCCCAAAAAGGGAGTTTCATGACCCTAAAGGGGAGTCTGATGAGATTGTTGGAACTGTCAGTGCGAATTTTGTGTCTGTACTTCAACCCGTCCCCAGAGGTGTTGATGATTGCTATATTATTCCCAACCCACTCACACAGGGGATCAGTTGCTACGAAAACCTGCTAAGGTTAATGGGGTAAACTGTGTGGGGAGATTGGACAATGGGGCACACATGGGTATGGTACGGGAGGACTTGATCCCAAAACATAAAATAAACACTCATAGAAAGGTTGTGGTATCCCTGGCAACGGCAATCAAGGATATTTTGCCCACAGCAACTGTAGATTTAGAATGGGAGGGCTCAAAAGGACCCATCCAGGTTGCTGTACTCCCCAGAAAGGCACAAAATGAAATGTTGGTGGGGAATGCTGTAAACAAATGGATGCTCTCCTGCCTTCTGGGTGGAAAAAGCCCAATTCCAGGAACATGGGGAGCCGGAGAGCAACCCGGGAAGGGAGGGTGAGGGGTAACAAGACTCAGAGAGCCCTAAACAAGTTGCACCTCTACCCCTGGAACATGGGGAGACAGAGAGCAACCCTAGTGGAGGGGAAGGGTTACAGGAAGGCTCTAGTAGCCTTACAGATCCTGCACCCCAACCTGTGAACTCCACTCAGGGGCAGGAAAACCCCAAAGAGGAGTCCCCAAACCAGCCAGAAGGCAGGAGAGGACAAGACTCGGGGAGTGAACTGCATGTCCCTGTCTCACATGGGGGACTGAAGGGAGTGAAGCAAACGGGTCAACCTGATTCTGAAGCCCAGGACTTGGCACCCCACCTTACACAGGAGGGACCAAATTCTGCAGAATCAAACCGAGTAACCACTGCGGGGGGAGAGTTAGAGGCTGAAGACGCCCCTACTCAACCCAGGGGGTTGCAGAATGGCCTGGAGGTTTGTTGCCCTACCTTAAGAGAAGGGGGGAAGCGGCTAACTGAACCCAAGGGGTTACAGGCAAGCCGGGAGGTGGAGGATTCTACCTTAAGAGAAGGCGGGAATGTGCAGTAAACCTTTCCCGGGATGGAGGGGGGAACAATGGGTGTCTCCTCCCCAGGGATAGAAATGCACCACCCTGTAGTCCTAAAAGGCCAGGAGCATCAGTCTAAGAGTGAACTGTGCACCTCTGCCTTACCTAAGAAGAATCAGGGAAACGCTGCTGAAGTGGAGACTGGAAGGGAAGAAATGGTTAAGTGTGTCCAGGGTCAAGCCGCTGCACTTGGTAAACTGAATCCTCAAGAGTTTTGTGTGGGGAGGTCTGAAGGGACACTTGGGGGTTCTCACACCCATGTCACAAAGTCAGACTCCCAAGAAGGAGAAATACATGGTTATATGGACCCAGGGGATCCTGGAGGTACAAACAGAACTTGGGGGCAGGGCACAAGAGAGGCTGCTGACAATAGCCCCTCCACAGAAGCAGTTTTTGGCTGGGTGATTGATTTGAATGCAAAGACATCCACACACAGCACCACAACCATGGGGGAAATGCAAATGCCAATGGACGACAGTCTACCCACTGGGAATTACAGCATTGCTCCTGATGAAAAGTGTTTTCAAATGCAGAGTTACACAGACAACAGAAAGGGGGTGATCAGTAGTGTAAAAGGTACCACACTTACTCCACACTCCCTTTTGTGTCTCCTAATAATACTTCTGATCTACAATCTGGATAGCCCAGGTAAATCAGACAAAGAAGTTATGACATGGGGAACAGACATACAGCCAGAAACAGGCTGCCAGATAACTTGGAAACATGGCCAAAGGCTGTAACTGGGAAACAAAGGTTATTAACATGGCGTTCCCACCCATTTGTCACAGTCTTATGCAAACACCTATGGATGTACCTTATGTAATCAATAAGCTTACTTCTTATCTATATGAAGAAATGTCTGTGTCTAACATTGGAACACAAGTGAGCAACAAGACTTCTCAAGCTCTTGCGAACCCAGAGATTAAAGAGTCTGTAAATGGGAAGGATTGGGCCCTTGAGTGACAAAGGGGTTTTCCCTGCGGCAGGCTTGAATTGGCCAGAGAGAAAAACTGATTCAAGTGGGCTGTACGCAAGGGAAACTGAGTCACTCAAACCCGGTAAAGTGGGGGTGCAGACCTCCAACCCGTGACACACATTCTTAACTTTGTTACAGGAAAAAGAAGGATTCTGAGGGAAGAAGGGGAGATGAGGCAATTCCCTCCTCATGACAAGCTAGGAAAAGCCTGATGGAAGAGGTAGGTTTTCAGGAGGGATTTGAAGGGTGGGAGCAGAATGAATGTGTCCAGGGAGAGAGTTCCAGGCAGGGGGGGGGGGCAGCAAGAGAGATGGGGGAATAAATTTTGAGCAGCAAGGGAGTCACAAGCAGTCAAGGGTGGGGGCAAAGGAGGAATGAAGCTCCCAGGCAGGAATGTGGTGAGAAACAAGTGCAGAAAGATAGGGGGAGCAAAGCCATGAAGAGCCTTGAAGGTGAAGACAAGGAGCTTGTGCTGAATATGCTCAGGCAGACAGAGCCAGTGTAGGGCAGAAAGTAGCAGATGAACATGGTCAAAGTGACGGGCAAGGTGGATGACTTTGGCAGCAGAGCACTGAACAGAAATGAGGGGAGCAAGATCAGAGAAGACCAGTAAGGAGGAAGTTGCAGTAGTCATGGTGACAGATAACTAGGGCATGGACTAAGAGGGTCTTGGAAGTGGAAGCAGTAAGGCAAGGGCGGATTTGTGCAATGTTATGCAGAGCTATTTATTTATTTAAATTTATTACCCCACCCTTCCCACCAAGGTGGCTCAGGGTGGCTTACAATATTAAAATTATTAAAATATTAAAACACATATATAAAACAAACATATAAACACACAAACATCTGTATATATAAAATACACATATTAAAACACACACACATAAAACAAACCAAAAGTACAAAAACATCAGAGCCCATCAAATCTACTAGAATTTTTCTAAAATTATGTATACCTAGCCAGTTTCTTTCCAGTTCTACCTATTTTATCATTGGTGGGGTGTGATACCAATACTTCACTGCATTCATTGAAGCTGCTTTAGCCGATTTTAGACGAGCGGGGGAATCCAGCGGGTCCAAGAATTCGCTTCCAGAAAAGTCGCTTGGGGAGCATTCAGAAGCACCAGAAGTCTCCCAGCCATCCCCAAAACACACATTAGCTCTAAAACAGGATTTGTCTTGTTATCAAACCTTGATATTGGGGTTTGACAATTACGATTGTGGAACAAATGCACGAGCCGGTATTCCAATGGCGGCAGGGCGACCTCCAGTGCATCCAAATGCTCCCCATGCAACCCCTCCAAAAGCAGACTTCTAAACTCGCTAGGTTCCCCTGCTCGTCTAAAAACAGCCTTTATGATATAACCTTATGATGGGTAAATTGATGCCCCCTTTATCTTTTGGTCTATGTGGTATTTGCTTACTACTGTGACAGGACTTGACAACAGCTTGGATCTGAGGTGTAAAGAAGAGGGAGGAGACAAAGATGAATCCCAGGCTATGTACCCGAAGGACAGGATGGATGGTGACACCCTCAATGGAAATTGAGAGGGAAGAGGGAGGGGAACATTTGGGGGGAAAGATGAGGAGCATCATGAATGCACATGCATTAACGGAAAGGTTGCCCTTTTCCAAAACTTGCCAACGTTGAAGCTGGACATGGCCCTGGTGGCCATTGTACATGTAAGATGCTGGAGCAGGGAGCTCTGGCAGCACGCCTTGGGAAGGCGGCCTGCGGCAGACCTCTCACACCTGTGACGGCTCCAGCACAGCTACCCAGCAGTGGAGGCAGCCTGGCCTCCTGGCAGTGGAAGTGGCCCCACCCAGCTGCCTGGCAGCAGAGACCACCTGACTGGCAGTGGAGATGGCAGCTCCTCACACGTGTCCACTGAGGCCTGGACCAGTAAGTACATGCCAGCCAGCAGGGTCCCAGGTGGTGGTGGTAAAGATGGTCAATGGGGGTGGGGATGTGGATCCCCACCCTCTGAGGCTGGTAGCAGGCCCCAGGGAATGGGGTGGGGGTGGGAAATTGGACCCCATCCCTGGAGATGGTGTTGGTGGGGGGTTGGGGTTTTTGTCTTCTGTCCTGGACCCCTTTGGTTCTTCGGTTTGGTTCCCCTTCCTACTGAAGTCAATCAGAAAAGATTTCTCATTGACTTCAATGGGGAAAGAAACAGAACCGTAATTCGAAAACTGAAACCAAAAGAACCGAGAAACAGATCCAAAAACAGAAAAAAATTGAAATTTTTTTTAAAAGGCCCCGTGTCCTACCCCTACCAGAGAGGAAGCCGGAAGGTGACTACATTGATACCAGGGTTTGTGAGGCCATGTGCGAAGTCTTGGTGCGGGGCCTAATTTGCATAATTAGGCACCACCTAATTATGCAAATGTATACATTTACATAAAACTTATTCCCTCTGAACAGGAAGGATTCCCATTCTCCACCTCTCCGAGCAACCATGGAGAAGCATGGCCTCCTAATGCTTCC
>QEPC01001717.1:999929-1017131 GCA_003113815.1 Sphenodon punctatus | reverse complement strand
GGTGGGGTATCAAATTTCAGTGGATAAATAAATAAATAATCTCCTCTTAGCCTTCTTATCATTAGACTCTATAGGCCAAGTTCTTTTAACCTTCTATCATGAGATAGTTTCTCCATTCTTCTGGATGGAGTTCATACTGAACACAGTATTCCAGATGTGGTCTAACCAGCACCTTATACAGAGGCATCAATATCTCCCTACCCCTATGGGAATACCACATCTAATCCAAGGATATAATTTGCCTTTTTTGAAGCTGCATCACACTGATGGCTAGTAGTCTGTTTATGGTCATCTAAAACTCCCAAGGCTCTCTCCTGTTCTGCTTTTTCCAACTGAATAGAGAAAGTGTTACATCCTTTATGCACAGAGGAAACATGTTAAATGAAAAGTTACCTGATATGGTCAGAATCACATTAAGTTTGTCAAATCTAGCCCTGAAGCCAGAAGTCAGATCTTCAGTACTGCATTCTCAGCTTTGAATTTTAAAGACAATGCTGTACTGCATTCTCAGCTCACTATGCTACCAGGTTACAGAAGCATTTGGGGCACTGACCCATGGTTTGGGAAGTTCTGCTCTGGAGATGTACTCTTTCATTACATCAAGACTGGACCATTGTAACGTGCTCTATGCGGGGCTACGCATGGTGATGATTCTGAAACTGCAGCTCATGCAGAATGCAGCAGCTCGTTTCCTTATGGGGGTGGGCCGCTGTGAGCACATTACACTGGTGCTCCGGGCTCTGCACTGGCTGCCTATAGTCTTCCAGGCCTGATTCAAGGGTTTTGGTGTTGACTTAGAAAGCCCTACACAGCCTGTGCCCCACCTATCTGTAGGACCACCTCACCCCCTACGTTCTGGACCGGCCCCTGCGGTCCTCCAGGAGCGCCCTTCTTGAAGTCCCCTGAGTTGTTTGGGGGGCAATTATGGAGAAAGCGTTCTCGGTGACCGCCCCTTGGTTGTGGAACTCCCTTCTGGTACAGGCCTGGGTGGCCCCGAACCTCCCCTCCTTCCATTGTCAGTGTAAGACTTGGCTGTTCCGCCAGGCTTTCAGTGAGGCAGAAGGCTGAAGAGTGGGGTTTTGGGGGAGGGGTTAGGTGGGGGGGTTGATTTTATTATTTTTACGTGTCCCCGTTATGGATGTGTTTGTTTTATATATGTGCTATTTCTTATATTTATACTGTTTTAAACTTTTTATTGTAAGCTGCCCCAAGCTGCCTTGGGCAGGAGGGGCAGGGTAGAAGTTATTAAAATAAATAAATACTTAAATAGCTGTTTGCTAAAGTGTTCCAGCAGCACGAAGGGTGTCTTTCACATGGACAGCTGCTCTGCTCCTGCCCCACCTCAGCCTCGGTGGACCATCCATTTAAAAACGGCCTGCCAAACGTGCAGGCATAGCAGAGGTGGGGCAGGCTGTCCCTGCTCCGGGGCAGCCCCACTGGCCATGCTCCAGAACATCCAAGAGAACCACCAGCAGAGCACGCAGCCCAACCCTGGGGCACTGGCCAGAGATGGGGCTGCTGCAGTTCTGCTCTTGACTGGGGTTATCCCCAGCAATGCCATCAAGTTGCAGACGATCTACCTGCAACTCTAGTGTGTATGGGAGGGAGACGCTGCATGGGTGAACCATGGGCTGCAGCAGCCACTGGGTCCATTTAAAATGGACCCAGGCAGAATTGCAAGCAAGCAGATGTGTGGTTGCACCACCGGACTTGCTAGGGGAGGTGAGCACCCCCATGTCTGTGTGAAAACACCCATTGTGTGACTCAGTAGCTGAGGTTCAGGTCTAGTGTTTTCCAAATATTTTACCCCATGCCTCCTCCCAAGTGAAATCTACGATTCATGTCCTTCTCTCCCAACAGCCAGTGAAATAATGCTGGGGGAATGGGGAGCTGTTTGGGTTCTTTGATGTATAATAATGAGTCTCACACTGAAGCTTTTTCCACAGTTGGGCATGTATATTGTCTGGAGGCAAATCCCCCCAAAAGGCTTAAAAGTGGTGGTAGGGAATATTTTTTGTTACAAGTTGGAAAAATACGTGAGGTCAATCTAGGATCCTTCCTGGGTCGGACAAGCCATGTTGCCACCCCGGGAACAGATTTTTAGTGCCCTGTTCTACATTGACATCCAGTTGGTGTACATCCACAGGTTGTTATGTCCAAGCACTCAGCAGTAAGGCCTTTTGTGCTCATCAGGAGAGACAACAGCTTGTCTTGATTCATGTGTCAACCACTTTTTGTGGTACTAGGAATCTGGATTTGCCACCATAGAGTTACACCAAATTAGGGCTTGGTAGTGGACGTCAATGCTCGACGAATGTACAGAAGTAGTGCATCCTGTGTTGGTGGCAGATTTTCCAGTTTGCCCTTCTTGCTCTTTCTGAATTGAGCACACCACAGAGTGTGAATTGACTTTGTGTCCCCTGTTGGTTCATACAGTTTACATACAAATTCCTCTGCTCTCAACAGCACCTGGGCATCTGGTGTGTGTGCTACTCCAAACTGGGATAGGAGATGGGGAGTCTCACAAAAGATCTTCCAAGTTGATGTCTTTGAAATTCCTGCAAGCTGGCTTGTGCTATTAGATCGGGGGCTGGCATATAAGCAGTGGGAATTTTTTTTACTGGAGCTGTTCTTTCCTGATTCGTGTTGTGTGTGTCCCATAGACTCGGAAAAGTGACGTTATCAATTTGCCATGTCGTCTGATTTTAAGATGGCCACCCTAATTCAAAATGGCAGCTAAAAACGTTCCCATCCCCACTTCTGAGGCCAATATCTTGGGAAATAATTATGATAGAGCCTTGAAACAAAATTTGAACAAACACTGAGGCCTGTGAGAGTATTTTAATAGCACAGAAGTGAAATACCTAGCAATCATATAAGTACAGGCAAAGTTTAAAACTGAAAATCATAGTAAAAATTATTTCCTTTCAGAGAAAAACACATCATTTGCAAGGACTTTGAATTCACCAAAATATTCTTCTAGTAATTGATATGAGTAATATTTAGACAATGGTAGCCCCCTGGGGGAATGCCTGGAGAGCAACCCTTTTTGTCCCTGAGGAGCAGCCATAGATCTTGAGGAATAAGTTTCTTTGGAGATTCTAAAGGGGAGTTCTGAAGGAAGTTGGGGTGGGAGACAGCAAAGGAGACTGAGGCATTTTTTACTTCTGAGGAGAACACAGAGGAACATCCAGAGTGGACAGCAGCAGCCTTTTGCCCTCACACAGCCTACAAACACTAGCAGCTTCACAGCCAGGGAGTGACAGAAACTCAGACCTACAGCTGCTTTCCATACCAGGACTCTCCATGTAAGCAATTAAAGTCTTTCAGACCTTCTGTGGCTACTGCTGCAGATTTTAAAAGGACTTTATTACCTCCTGTCTAGTAGACTTACCTTGTGCATGCATCTTGTGACAATGATGACTTCAGTGAAGAAACGCTTGATGGCCAGAATACATTGAATATCACAACAATGGTTGCATACCAACAAAAAGTGGTAACAGATGTAGGACCACTTCTGGCTTTGACCACAACACCGGTTCCTGAAACCAGGAAAACCTTGGATGTAAATTTGGATTGTCAAGTAAGTGAGAGACTATTTTCAGATAGCAAGAAAACCAACATTACCTGACATGTAAAAGGAGTAGTGAGTCTAACTCATTAGTACGACATCATCTGGATGCACTATGGGTAATGATACCGATAGATATGAATGATAGCCAGTCACTTGTGGAAATGTCTTCAATGGTCAATGACCAGACAGTACTCATTAGGGGTGGGACTACCGGATCTACCGGTATCCGATACTGCCCGGTATTGGGTGTACCGGCAGTATCGGATTAAACCCAGTAATCCTGGTAAATTACCGGATTCCCCTTGTACTAGATTTTTTACATTGCGGCCATTCAAATGAATGGATTTAAATTCAAGCCTGGATTTAAAGGTAGGAAGGTAGGGATCACCCTACCTCACCAATGTCATTGCCTACCTTGAGCTCTGGGCGGCGGCAGCAGCGGCGCTACGGCGGCTTCAGCGCTGACTGTGGCTGCCGGCTTCAGCATGCTACTAGGCCTTCCGGGGAACTTCGGGTTCCCCGGAAGGCCTAGTAGCGTGCTGAAGCCGGCGGCAGCCACAGCCAGCGCTGAAGCTGCCCGCTGGAGCGCCGCCGCCGCCACTGCCCGGAGCTCAAGGTAGGCAATGGCATTGGGGAGGTAGGGTGATCCCTGGGGTGGGGGGGTGTTAAACCACCCCCCACCCCAGGGATCAGTACAGTACCGGTACACTTACCTGCTGCTGCAGTGCTGGTGCGTGCTCTGGGTCGCCGGCAGCAGCCCGGAGCCCGCACTAGGGGACTTAGGGGAAATTTTTTGGTTTTTAAATCCAGGCTGGGCAGGGTGTGTGGGGTGTGTGCCCCCTTCCACCCGCACAGTCTGGGAGGGGGGAGGTTTTTGTTTTTAAATTTTTTTCATTGATTTCAATGGGGACAGTTCCCCATTGAAATCAGTGGAAAAGATCCGGTACCGGTAAACCGGTATTAATCCGGTAAGCCGGTTTTTTAAAATCCGGGAACTGGTAAAACCGGTACCCGGTATTTGCCCTCATGTCCCACCCCTACTCATCATGGAGTGACTTTCATAAGATTGTGTCAGAGGTAGATCCACCAGCAGCAAATGTTGGTTTCTGCCTATGATACCAGGATCTCCATCTAGATATGATGTAGTTTATACAGCAATGAAAAATGTTTTGGACATTACTGATCAAGTTGGACGGGAAGATGGAGTGTTGAAATGTGATGAAAGTATTTATAAAATAACTAAGGAAATTCAGCTTCGTTGGCCTGATGAATTTAAGCACCTGGTCCTATGTATGGGTGGATTCCACATGGTTAAAGTATTCTTGCATGTTTTAGGAAAATATTTGCAAGGAAGCGGTGCAGAACACATTCTAATTGAATCAAAACGTTATGGACAGAACACGTTTTCCTCAATTTTTAGTGGCAATCAATACAACAGAGGCATAAGGGCACATAAATTACTTGCAGAAGCAATGATGAGACTGAGATGGAAATCTTTTTTACTTGAACTTTCAGATGCAGAGACATATGATGACATATTCCAATCTCTAAAAAGATTCAAAGAACTTGTTGTCAGCAGAAAAGTTGAGGAAGTGCGAAGAGAGCTGCCTATTATGTTGGAGATACTGAAACCCTTAATGGGACAATTGGATGAGTTTGTCAACCACAGTTCGCTGCAATCTGAGACATTTCAATACTGGAACACTTATCTTGACATGGTTGAGATATTGTTAAACTTTATTAGAGCTGAGCGTGATGGAATCTTTGATGAGCATCTGTCATCACTGCAGAAGAGGGTTCAATTTTTCTTCTCATTTGACCACCAGAACGATGCACGATGGGCAACAATTTACCTCGCAGACATGCGTATACTTTCTGAAAGTGCACCTAAGGTAAACGCTGAATTCCATGCTGGTAATTTTTGTGTCAAAAGATCCTGTGGAACTTTCAATCAGGTTGCTGCGGATCATGCACTTGAGCAGACAAATTGTTCATCAAAAATTGGTGGAGGTGTCATTCGCATAAGTACAAAAGCAGAAGCTGTTCCCTGATGGCAGTTGACATATCACTTGAAATGTAACATGTCCAGTGTGTTAGAACAGTTTTGTAATGTTACCAGTGACGATACAACAGCAGATTTATCTGTCAAGGACAAGGAGTGGTCCAAAAGTAGAATGGATAAAGATGAATGGGATGCCCAACAGATAACGGAATATATTGAATCCCATGAAAACCCATTTGATATACACATGGAGGAAGGAAGACTTCACAGCATTGTCACATCCATTGTAGCATCCTCTGAAGTTAGTTCAGTTTTGTTGCATATCCAGCAAATTGGTTAGGAAAAGTACAACTTGTTCTGGATGCAATGCTTGCAACAACAGATGAAATCTCTCTTTGACCCCATCTGCCGGACAAAGCTCAAAACATTCAAGAACATAGTAGCCACATATAGAAAGACTTTGACTTCCAACAAGGCTAAAAGTGGCCTGCCACCCAGGACTGAGGGGACCGAGGGTGGGAGGCTTTGTATGTATGTTTAGCTGTGTGCTCGGTGTTTTGTGTTTTTAAGGGGATTTGGGGGGGAGATGGGGTATGTATTCTGTGGAGATGTGGGGAGTGGGTTAGGGAAGATAGGGTCAACCCTGTGGTAAGAGGACAGGGGGTGGCCCTGGGGGGAGGCGGGCGAGGCCTCCCCGTGAGAGGGGGGCATAGCCTGTATGATGCGGATGATGTATTGCTGTGTTCTGTATGTAGGGGTTGGGGTATTGTAGTAGTTGTTGATTAATGGGGTTATATTTTTTGTTTATTGATGATTTACATTGTACTGATGCATTATGCATCATATATAATTCTATATCTTTATTATTGAAGGGTTCCCCCCTCTCCTGGTGAGAGTGGGGGGGGGGAAGAGGCCACCGCCTGGTGGCATCAGGGTGTAGGGTGGGAAGTAGTGAGGGGTGGAGGAGTGTGGGAAATGTTGGGGGTGGTTGATATGATGATGTATTTTTGTATTTGGGGGTTATTGATCAATAAGGGGTTTTGTTTGTCTCTATTGATGTTTAAATTGTATTGATGCATTGTGCATCATATATTGTTTCTGTATTATATATTGTTTGTTAGCCGCCTCGAGCTGCCTTTGGCGGGAGAGTTGTGGGATATAAATTAAAATTGGAATTGGATTTGGAATCATGGCATTCCACCTTCTGTTTTCTTCCTGTAACATCAGATAGAAGCCTGCTCAAATAGTTTTAAGGAACTTAAACAACATCCCCCAGGGCTACAAGAGACCTTCCCCAAGAAAGTGACTCATTCACACACACATGTCAAAGCAGGACTTTCAAATGTTCCCACTCAGCATACAGACAGTGGTCACACGCTGACCATGGTGGGACTGCCCTGCCTAAAGCATTACATGTCGTCAGTTTACTCTGTTGGCTGACTGGAGGGTGTGGCCACAGTGGACAGGCAGGCCTCAGAGTGGCAGGGGGAGGCACTAACCAGCCTCATATGTCTAATACTCTCCAGTGCCCACCTCTCTCTCACCACCACAGAAGAAGGGATTGAGCAGAAGCCCAAGGTGACCCAGTTCAGGCCAGGGTGGCCCAGGGAAGTGAAAGCTAGAAAAAGACCAGAGGTCTGTCTGGGACACATGGCCAGGGCTCCTAACAATGAAATGAGGGAACACTACTCTGAGTATGGCTGCTCTGGAGGGGGAGGCGTTGACATGGTGACATCTAGAGTGACACTAGAGAAGCACCAGCCACTGAGGGAGACATTGACTAGACCAGGAACCTAGAAGGAGGAGACATCCAGGGGACGAGCCAAGAAACCTGGCACCAAGAACTATCCCTTCATCAAGGAGCCAACAGACACTTCTCTAAGGCAGAGCCCTGTGGGTTGTTCTAGTAAGGTACAAAAATGAATCCCTAGGAACACCAGAGGAGACAACCAAGCAAAGAATGCAACTCTTGAGTGAGGACCTGGTTCTGCAAGGAGTTGCAGCTGGGCTGGGTTGCTTCCCATGATATTCTCCCTTGATGCTGACTGGGCATGAGGCAGGCAATTACAGAAGGAAGTCAGCGTGGTGTAGTGGATAAGGTCTTGGACTTGGATCTGGGAAGCCAGGGTTCGAATCGCACTCTAGCCATGAACTCACTGGATGGCCTTGGGCAAGACACAGCCTCTCAGCCTAGCAAGCCAGTGTGGCGTAGTGGTTAAAGTGCTGGAGTTGGACCTGGGAAGCAAGGGTTTTAATCCTGCCCTAACCATGAACTCACTGGGTGGCCTTGGGCAAGTCACATCCACTCAGCCTCAGTTGCTCATCTGTAAAATGGAAATGTGTGTGTCCCCAACAGACGTCTGTCTCTGTGTTACCCTCGCACTAGTCCATCTTAGATTGTAAGCCCACTGGACAGGGACTTGTATTCAAAAATCTGGAACTGTAAAGTGCTGCGTGTGGCTAGTAGCACTATAGAAATTATTAGTAGCAGAAAGGGACAAGGAAAAGCAAGCTAACAAGGCAGCACCACAGACAAGCAGCGAGGCCATAGAAAGCAGGAAGGTGCACGTTGTGCGGCCGCAGAAGGCATCCTAAAGAGAAAAAAAACAAAAAGGCTGCTTGTCTCATAACTTTACAGTAAATCATCTCCTCTGGTGTAGATTTCTTCCTCCCTGGATTATTCCCATTTCCTCGCAGAAGTAGCCACCCCTGTTAATTAACCTGTACTTTAATCCCTCTGCAGTTGTGAACAAAAAAGTGAAAGTAATGTAAATTAAGGCATTACCTCAAAATAATTGCTCATATTTTGCCTGTTTAAAGTAAACCAGCAAGTTAACTTGGCAATACAAAACATAAGTGTAGAGCTGTCTTTACTTCACACACTGCTGGTGGGTTTTCCCCCCTGCTTTCATTGCTTCAGCTGATGAGCCAAATTCTACTCTAGTTTCCCCCAACATAAATCCAGAATAGTAAGGGAAAGAACTTGACTTGTTGGTAACAAACTAGTGAGTGCTGTAACCAGGCCGTTTACTGATATAGTACAACCAAATTCTGATTTCTGTAACAGAAAACAGAGTTTCTGGAAATCTTAAGTGTAAAAAGGACCCAGTTTGCTTTTCTGCTTTGCAGAACTTGTTTTGGATTACCAAAACCCTTCCTGTCACAACAGCAGAACAGGTACAAGTGTTTAAAAGATTGCTCCCCAACTCTCTCACTGGAATGGGGGAAACCACATGGGAAAGTGGGCTGACCTGAATGAACATGGTGACTCTAGAGGCCTCAATTTTAGGAACTTTAAAATTGCCTTTGATCAGGGATGAAAACCCTCTGGCCTGTATGCCCACCTCCTTATCTGGTCCACTATGACTCCCCCATGATTGCTATTGAAGTAACTGGATGTGCTGGGCCCAGGATATTGGAGAGGTCTCTGCTGCTTCTTGCCAGTGTGCAAGTTTGAGCCCCAGTTTCTCCCCAGTCAGCTTGCATGGTGGGCAGAAAGGGAAGAGACTGCTATTTTCTGTTGAACAGCTGATTGGTGGGGAGCAGCAGTGCCCACACACACTAATTTATTTATTTTTTTGGTGTGGCCCATTAGCCAATTTTAAATTGCCAAAGTGGTCCCCAGACAAAAAGGTTCCCCACCATTGTCTTAGATGTACAATAAACCCCTGTCACTAAGCTCCATGTGCATATATGATTTGGAA
Organism: Sphenodon punctatus; assembly: GCA_003113815.1. Lineage (NCBI taxonomy): Eukaryota > Metazoa > Chordata > Lepidosauria > Sphenodontia > Sphenodontidae > Sphenodon > Sphenodon punctatus. The sequence continues at coordinate 1,007,851 of QEPC01001717.1, read as the reverse complement.
CAAATCCTAAGCATAAAACAAAACATCTTCCCTCACCTCCCTTCAACACCATGACCACCACTACCCTGAGGCCCTGGGAAAAATAACTAAACTGTGTAACATGCCTTGAAAGTCGGCCAATTCAAACTCTATCGGACTAAGGACAATTGTTTGGCAAGTAACTTCTGGAGTCAGCAGTCCTCTACTGAGAATGCCCTACCCCCAGAGAAAATGCCTCTAGGATTGTCAGCTTGAACATCCCAGCTAATCTTGTGATGAATCTGAAAAACTGTCACAAATTGATGTGGCACTAGAAGACCTTTTACAGCTGATAAACAGTCACCAGGACCAGATGTATCACCCATGAGTTGTGAAGGAGCTTAGCTATGAAACGGCAGAACTACCAACAGTGATATGTATCCTGTCACTAAATTTAGCTTCTGAACCTGAGGACTGCAAGGTAGCAGATTTGTAATGCAGATTTGTAAAATAATAATATTTTTTAAAAAACACTTCAGAGATGATCCTGGAAGCTACAGGCTACTGAGCGTAATGTCAGCACTAGTATAGTAGACTAGACACCATTGTAAAGAATAGAATTATTGGACATAGGTAGTAGCTGCAGGTGGCACCACTCTCTCCAGAATCCCTTGAAGTGGATAGAAGACATATAATTTTATTTTATTATTTTATTTATTGCTCTCTGACCCTGAGGCGCTTACTGTAAGGGCCATTGGGTGTGGGGGTGCCCGAGTCATGGGTGGACTATCCGGGTCAGGGCAGATTCAGAGCAGAACAAGGAAGGGGATCATGAGCAAGAGGTTCACAGAAACAGGGAAGGACTGGAGGTCAGAAGTTCCACCCAGCTTCCTGTTGCTATCAGCAAGCCTTATATGCCGGCTGGGAGGCATGGCAGGAATAGGGATAGACAGGAGGAGGGGTGTGGTTAGGCTGGGACACGGGGAGGGCATGCAAGACCGCATTCCAGGCTGAGCCGGGCAGCAGCAGTGGTGCTATTCTGGAAGCCCTAGGGACATGGGTTCAAGACCTGGGTCCGCATACTTATAATCCCGACCAGTCAAGGGAAGGAGAGAGGAGAGGGGCACATAGGGAAAGACAAGCATAGATTCATGAAGTTACAGGTGGATGCACTTGGCTTAGATATAGGGGAGGAGGGGGCTCCTGAGGATAGAGTGTCTTAATCTATGGGAAGAAGAGGAAGAGAAACCCTGATGGAAGAGAAAGGAGGCCCCTCGAGGAAGCTGCCACCAGTGCCAGTCATCCATTGGAGTAGCTTGTGCTGTTGGAGGGGACTCCCGGGAGAAGGAGGAGCAGCAGCAGCACCACCAGTGTCCCCTGGCTGCATCACCACGCTGGTCTATCTCAAGCCTAGATCTAACTTGAATTAGAGCAGTGGGGGATGGAGGGCTCCTTGCCAGGGAGAGCAGTGCTGTTCTCCACAGCAGGGATTGCCCATGTCAATTTCAAGCTAGGAAGCCTTGACATTAACATGGGAGAGATGATCCTTGCCAGGGAGCTCAGCGTTGGTCAGTGTCAATCCGGGAAGCACTTCCTGGCTTGAAATTGACACAAGGGAGCGACACTGTGTAACACAGCACTGCTCTCCCTGGCAAAGAACCTCCCCATCCCTGTGCCGTATCATATTTCAAGCTGGTACCAGGCGAGAGAGAGACCAGTGTGATGATGCAGCCAGAGGACACCAGGGCTGTTTCTCCTCTCTGGGGTCCCCTCCAACAGCTGATGGGCATGTGGCCCAATGCACACATCCCCCTCCCCTACCGCTCCAACAGATGACTTGTGACAGTGATGGCTTCCTCTGGGAGCCTAATCCTGATACCACAGGCCCAGAATCACAGGGTTCTGCCGGTGTGATGGGCTTTCCGGGGCTGAACCAGAATGGGGGAAGGGTGGTGGCTGCTCCCCCACCCACAGGAGCCATGTGTGGATATGCCCTGTTTTAAAGGCTCCGGATGCTGCCCACAGATTCATCACATTTTCCGGCTGCCTTCCGCCCTAACTGTCTAGAGTAATTTGAGCTTCTTGGCACATTTATCATGGCATCAGATCTTTGTAACATGTTAGTTTTTCATTAGGCCACAAGATTAAAAGGTGCCATTAGAAATGGGGAAAGCACTGCTACTGTTCTGCCACTCTCCTGTACCTGCTCCATCATTGGCAGCCGGTCTCACAAGCTGCTTGTATCATTAGCAACTGGATCAAAATGTTCAGCCAAGAGTTTTGGCTCCTGGAGAACGTCAGCTTGTTTGTTGGCTCTGGAGCCTTCATTTTTGTTTGCTAATGTTTCAGTAATGAGAAACATGTGAAGCCATGCAGATTAATGTCTGATTACAAGAAAACAACCGGTGTTAACAAATGAGGTAGCCCGCTGGAGTTCGGGTTCAATCTGTGCAGCCTCAACGTACCCCCCCCCCAACTCACATGTTTAGCATGTAGAGCCTAATGAACAGGCAACCCGTGTGTGTGTTTCTTGTCCGTTTGGGCAGCCACTACTCACAGGTAGGACAAACATGGGCAGGTGTTCTTCCACGCCACGCTCCGCGTAACAATCCTCCCCCCACCCTTACCCAGGATCCGGCCCATCATGACTCACAGCCGTAGAGAACCACAGGAACAAAAACCCACACTAGCGGTTTCTTTCTTCTGAGCTATTAGGACTCTGGGAGGCAGTCCAGCGCTTGCTATCCTTGCCCACTCATAGAGGTTCATAACTGGGTTTACACCTGCTAGCACTTGGTGGCAGGAAGTAACCTTTTGCTATGCACATTATCCTGAGTGTATTGAGCAAACTGCATACTTTATTGAGCTCCTATGGTGAAAATTGAAAGCAAAAGTAAAAATTCAAAGTGAAAGCAATCAGTTCAAGCAATCAGTCTTTGCATGTTCTCAGCCTGGTTTCTAGCATTCACATCTCACAGTACAGTTCACGACTCACTGGCAAGTAGCAGCACACAGTTTTACTGGGGGTCTCCCCCGACCATGTGGTTGAACATTGATCCTGGTTCACATAAAAGACCCAGTCAAACATGAGCTTCTCTAGCATCACCGTACATTGAAATGGCCTCCCTAGATGGCCCCGTACACTTCCAGTGTGTCAGTGTGTTTTCCTCTGGCCCATCCAGCCACCCCCTCTTGTGCTATTTCCCACCCTTTCCTTCCCCTGCGTGTTCCCTATTGACATTCACAGGCAAGTCAGCTGCAGCCCTGAAATACTTCATTTTCTTATTGGCATTTGCAGGCTAACCGGGTCTGGGAATGGCAATAGGAAGTGCAGAGGCACAAGTGTGTTACTGGCTACTATGGGCCCCGCGGCCCTCAAGGGCAAGTGCTTCTGACCACCAGCCACCAAAGCAGCTTATCACTATCCATACCACCATTCTCCACTACTCCGCACTGTCCTCATGTGCAAGTAAATGGCCAAAGATGGCATGTACACCTGCCCCCCCCTTCCCTTCCCACAGCTGGTTCCCAAATCAGCTTACTGCTATGCCATACCACCATTCTCCACTGCCCCCACTCTCCCAAACCTCCCACCTTTCCCAGAATAAGCATGGAAACCATGGATTGTGAAAAATATACCAATTTTATTTAACAACATAAACTGTAATTTAAGTTCATTTATTACTTCTTCTACCCCCTCTTTTTATGGGTGGCAGGGGAACATTTCTTCCTCCTCCTCCTCCTGCAGATCACTCACTCTACCGCCATGCTTACTGGCAAGCCTACAGGTTTTCTGAAATGCTCATAAATGACTGTAGCACATTTCCCTTTACCAATCTTGTAGAGGAGTAAAGAACATACCATTCATGCCCTCTATCCCCGGCCGCCATTTTGTATTCCACCTCCCTCACTCTCCTGCCATGGTGCCTTCCCCTTCCCCCCCCCCCCGCAATCCCATAGGCCCACCATGTTGCCTTCCCACCCACTTCCCATGCATACCATTTGCATCCGGTGCTGCTGTGTCCCTCTTGGAGAGTATCCAGCTGCTCTCCAGTGTTCTCCTGGCCACCTGTGAACACAGTAAAGAAAAAAAACTCACATAATTAGATAGCAATAAACAGAAGCTTCTCTCATGCAACTATGTAAACACAGCCACACACCCAAGTGCATTAACTTACTACAATTGCCTGAATGTCATTCTGAGCCATGGCCACGGCAATGAAAAGACTGTGGAAGTCACTCTGGAGAAGGCAACGGGTTCTGAAGAGAAAGAGTTGGGCACGTGCTGCAAACAGGGACTAGCTGGGACATGTCTGAACTTGGCATGTATTGGGCTTTTAAGGTGCCAGTGAGAGCGAAAGTGGAAAGAGGGGCAGGAAGCGGTTGCTCCTCAGAACGCTCTTGGGTCTTTGTACGTGCACAAGGCTGCACACAACCTAATTGACACAACACGGATACATGGGTACACATTAACCCCTATTTGCCTGCACAGCGGCCTCTGCATGCCCCAAGATCCCACCAGGAGTGGGGGCTGTATGTCCAGTGGATGGTGGTGGCTTACACCTAACAAACAAGCAGGTGGACACCCACCTGATGTGGGATATTGTGGGCTATTGTCTCATTTGTTAACACCTGAAGAGGGCACCATTGGAGATCTGGATAATTTAGGGGCTTACTAAGAAATGGTGCAAGGTGCCTGCTACATCTATCTAGGTCAAGAGGCAGAAGAAAGTCATGGTTGTGAGACAATTGCTGAATGGCCCATGTGAAACAAGACTGAATTAGAGCTCCCAGCTAAGTTCCAAATGAACAGCTGCTCATAGCATGCAGTTTCACCTCCTTCCACGTCTATCCCCATTGAAATCTCAATGGAGAAAACATACAGTGTTTCTGTTCTTCTCATGTGGTGGGAATGCCCAGGTTGTGTGTCTAAATCCTCCTCACCCAACAGAAATGAATCAGTTTCTCAGGGTTGGCTAAGATCTCTCCATTTCCTCCTCTCCTAGTCAGACTACCATGCTTTATTATTGGCTTTGCGAGCACTCTTCTGGAAAGCACCCAAGCTTCTGTGAGATCCCTCCCTGTCACATGAATTTAGTGATTGTGCAAGGCCCTTAGTGCCACTTTTCAGTTAACAACAAAAGCAGAATTAAACTTTTTTAAAAACCTCTTTATAAAAGAGGCCCTGTTTATTAGTTCAGACAAACACAAATGCTCCTCCAGTCCTTCAAATGCCACCAGACTGCTTGCTTACAATTCAGAGAGAGCCACTAATAAAATACACACAGCATAAACGTTAGGAGTTGGCTGTTCTGGCCTGCTGAGGAGCTGGGCTATTTCCCTCAGCCAGGACCATCCCTGGAGCACTGCCGTTTCTATGGGCTCCTTCACTAATAATTCGGTGCAGCTGCCGTTTTGTTCCTTCCTGAGCTGGGAGAGCCAAATCCTGCAGACGGGGTTTAGACTCAACATTTCACATCTTAAACCGGTCGTGTGTTCTTTTAAATTAAATACCTTAACATTGAGGTATTTAATTTGCAGTTTTAAAAGAACACGCGACCGGCTTTAACGCATGAAGTGTCGCATCTAAACCCCACCCGCGGGATTTTTACATGCGGTGTGATTTTACACCATGTGTGCGCCACACACATCTAAAAGTGGCCTGAGTGCCTATAGTGAAAATGGAAAGCGAACGCAATCAGTCAAAGCAATCAGTCTTTGCATGTAGTCAGACTTCTTTCTCGCATTCACAGTTCACAGCTCACTGGCAGGTAGCAGTACACAGTTTTATTGAGGTCTCACTCACTGTGGGGTTGGAAATCCCTCCCTGTTTGCATCTATTCCCATTCAAACATGCACCTCTTGTTGCCGCTAACTAGCATCTTCTGCATTACCATATAGTGGGGGCTGAAAACATCCCTGGCAGGATGTCCTGCCCTTCTGGGAGTGTCCAAACCTCATACAGGGCAAGAAGCTCTCCTTCAGTGAGATCACACTCCCTGTACACTGAGCCACTTGGCTCCCCAAAGAGTTTCAGCTCCACCATCTGATTGAGGCACTCTCAGTGGCCCCACGGAAATCCTCTCGCCGTTATCAGGACAGTGATGAGGAAAAATGGCAGGGAAGGGCCAGCCTCTGTTAGTGACTGCCCTACTTCTGGCAGTGCACAAACATTCAAAAGAGTTGCGGTCTTGTTCGCATCCCACTCTCTCATCTCCTCCAGGTCTCCCACTCTTCCATGCTGCTGAACTTTGAACTGCAGGATGGTTGTGTGGTGTCTGCTCTCCGTCATCCACCTTCTGAGTGCACAGCCAGCCTTGCAGGATGGGTTTGACAGTTCTCTCCATACATCAAGCCTCACCCAAATGTCAACAAAGGCCAGGGTATCCACAACCCACCACCCCAAAAAATTTCTCTGGGCTCCATACCCCAGGCAGCCACAGCACCCACAGACAAAAGCAAAAGCCATTAGCTCTCCCTGACAAACAACCCACAGCGTTAGCTTTCTATGCGAGAATGAGACCCTCATGCTCATTGAAAGCAAAAATTGTTACTTTCAAATGATGGGAAAGTATATGAGCTGATTTTAACTAATGGGCAGCTTAGCTTCCACATACTTTCCATGTGCAGTGACCTTCACTGCCTTGGCCTTGCAGATCTCTCCACCTGCCCATTCTCATAGACCCTCCCCCCACCTCACTTAAAAAAATCCGTGCCTTCATGTTGTAACAGCTGTAACATTTTTAGATGACTTGGTATATCCACTGACATGTCTGTTACATGTATTAGCTGTCCCGGTGCAACACACAAACACACCCAGCTTTACAAAAACGTTTTCACCGATAGTAGTCAATAACTGGGTGCACAGCCAGTCTTGTCATGACACATGGCCAACAGTGGGCAGTACTTGCTCATGTGCAGCACACAGCCAACCCTAGCTAGGCAGCCGCCCAGCTGTGTACATTTTCAAAACATTTGGTGTGTGTTCTGCTGACTTAATAGCAGGGGCGTTTGGTGGGTTCTGAGGTTGGAGGGGCAGTAAGGCCGGCCAGTTGGCTGGCGAGCTAGTGGGCGGAGCCAGGGCAACGGTGGGCACAGCCAGGGCAATGGTGGGCCAGTGGCGTGGCATAACCCAGAAGCAAGGAGTTCCCAGGGTTAACCTTAGATGGACATTACATTACTTAATGGTGGGAACGCTGCTGTGTGAAGCACTGTCACCAGGGGATAGAGAACCCTCTTACTGGTGGTCCTGTACACCACTGGGTTCAAATTAAGCATAGGTTAAAAAAATAGATCACGTCGCCATCGCCTACCTTTTTCCTGAACCCTCAAATCGATTTTCATGGTACGCTTTGCCTCCTGTACTCTTCTGAAGGTGTAGGCTTTGGGACAAGCTTTCCTTCTGGCTTGGAGAACCTGGGAGGACTGAGTTAGCTCCCTGTTCTGCAACAAGCCGAATCAGAAGAGAATGAAAGGTAAGAGAAGGATAGGACAGAGGAGAAGTAGGAGGGAAAGGGTTTGGTTTTGGAGCACAAGAGGAGGAAGGGGGAAGAGATGGGTTTAGTGGGGGACAGGAGGAAAGGGTTTCCTTGTTGTCTGCAGCCTTCTCTTCCGCCACGCTCCTACCTAACAACTTTCTCCTCTGTTGACAAGGAAAGCGAGGCAAAGTGTGGAAGCATGCTAGATCTCAGATAAACTAGATAGAAAAAAGAAGCAAATTATTTTAGATGTTTGCATTTTAATGACAGTTTTAATATTGTTTCTTTGTGAACTTCTCCCGCAAAGAAGAGGTCTAGGACCCTCCTAATCCCCATGCCATCACTTAGCATTATCCTGAACACTCTTCATTTTAATGCTGTCATTGGCTGCCTGTAGTTTTCTAGGGTAGGCTCCCAGTCCATTCACTGTTCAGGTTCCACAGCTGGTCTTCTTGAGGCCTCCAGACACAGTGTGACTTCAGGCTT
>QEPC01001717.1:984811-995133 GCA_003113815.1 Sphenodon punctatus | reverse complement strand
GCAGTTGTCAAGGTGGCTTTTACAAGAATCATGCTTCTTTGCCTTCTCAGACAGGTGCTTAATGTCCTTGACACCCATCTTTGTCCATGCTGCGTCACCACCAAACAGCAGGCAAGGAAAACAGAACGACTTCTTGGAAACACTGACACATAGCCACCAGAACTTCTCATACTAGGATGCATGGACCGGCGTGTATAGCCTTTCCCTCTGTCCTGTGCAGCTTGTTCGATTTGCAGTTCTGGACGGTGAGGTCCCATGTCTTTGATCTGCAGTTTCTCTTCATAAGTCAGCGTGGTAAATGGCTTCGCGAGAAGAGCGTCCATGGTATTCATTTTTGAAGTGTAGGCTCTGAGAAAAAAGAAAAGAAAAGATGGGGATTTGGAACTAGCAGCACTCTCTGAAAGATATTAACATTCTGCCCCAACCTTGCCTTTTGTCCCTCACCTTAAAGTGATGTCTTAAGGTGTAAAGAAATAAATTAGTTAATTCCACATATGCAAACAGATCCTTTCTGTGTAATCCACTGTTCCATGCAAAAGTTAACTGAGACAGTAAAAAAAACAATTTATTGAATACTTTATTTACAAACTTTTTTTTTAATATTTACCCTACACTTGGGTCTTTTGGGGGACAAGAGGAAAACACCACAGACAATCAATTCGAGCCTCCATTAACTTACATAGTATGTGTACAGTGCTAAAGTCTTCAAATGTGTTGACTAAGGCTTTTTCGGAGTGCTTGAAGGAAACGTAACTGTCCCGTTCTTGATAGATGAACTCCATCTAAATCACACAGGGATAGCTGATGTCTTGAGCACCTATGCCAGATTGTAGTAGCCCTCCTTTCATGACGCAGAAAAGCATCCACTAGCCTGTTCACATTTCTCATCGATTTCCTCAACTGACGAAGTGCAGCAGAATCAGTCGGGCTTGGCCTTGCATTCCTATTGACTGCTCTTTCAATTAAATCTGACACCAATATGTTGCTCCTTGGAAAGGAGTGGATGATACGGCGCAGATCACGTCTCATGGCAATCACCAACTCTACACCGGTGAGGTCGCCTACATCATTTCCACCACAGTGGATCACAATGGATCACAATGGAGGTGGAACATCATGTCTCCTCTGAATCTGATCCAACGTTGGAATGATCTCATGCCATCTCATGCCTCATCTTCTGAACCACCAGATGTCATAATTCTGGTTGCCTGAGGAAAAGCTAAGCCCCTCTTCACGGACAAACTGCTCCAAACGGCGAATGTAGGAATCGCCAATGATCCAGACCACTTCTGCCATACTTTGGATCAGGATACAAATACAATGAAAGTGCAATCCACAAGAGTAGCATGGACACGTGAAATAGACACAGGGGTCTGTCATCTAACTCCAAGATACTGCAGAGAAATGGTACAGAATTGCAAGTGTTACAGTACTAAACCAGGCCCCTCCAGACCGGCATTCCTAGTAACTACACCCCCAAATGCCAGCATTTTGGAAACACCTGAAATCAGAGGACTAACAGTTACATCTCAGGATTACATAACCCAAACTTTATCACAAGCATCACATTTCCAGCTTCTTGAAGACACCTGAGATCACAGGACTGTTTCTAACCGTTTGGAGCCTTTGGGGAAGCATTTCAAGCAACGTAGGCCCCTGCAGACCAGAATTCCTAGCATCCAGAGCTCCAAATGCCTGTCCATGCTCAGAGCAGGCCTGTTTTTAACAGTTTGGACCCTTTCAAAACACCATTTCAAGCAACGTAGGCCCCTGCAGAACAGAATTCCTAGCATACAGAGCTCCAAATGCCTGCCCATGCTCAGAGCAGGCCTGTTTTTAACAGTTGACCTCCTTTGCGGCTCCATAACACCAAACCAGGCCTCTCCAGCAGACCAGCATCAGCTCAAAGTTACAAAATGCCTGTCCAAGCACAGTTTCTTTTTAAAATTTGCCCGCCTTTGGGGCTCCGTGCCAAACCAGGCCCCTCCAGCAGACCAGAATCATTAGCATCAACAAAATGCCTGTTGTCCAAGCTCACACAGGCCCCTCCAGACCACCCACAGCAAGACTCCACGTCTCTCAGTGCACCCACTCCCCCCACTTAGGGTTGCCATAGACACGAATGTTTAGAAGGCAATTATGAGTTATACAGGTTGCAGGGCTGCATTGGTTCTAATACAGTCCTGCAACCTGCATATCTCATAAGTGCCCTCTAAAAGTTTTCATCTAAGGCAACCCTACCCTCAATACTCCATTGCCCAGTCAGTCCCCCCCACCCCCAGTGCACCCCACTCTACACACACCCCTCCCCTGACCCCCCCAATGCAACAATCATATTTAATCCAGCAACCTCCATCTTACGACACAATTAACAATTATAAGCAAAACAGACTATAAATCACAATTTAAAAATTAATTTAAAAAACCCTAAAAATACAAATATATAGGCAGAACCGTATACATCCTCACATAATAATCAACCCCCTCCCTTGTGTCTCATCACTACACCCACTCTCCCCACTTAGGGTTACCATAGACACTAATTTTTAGAAGGCACTTATGAGATATAAAGGTTGCAGGACTGCATTGGAATCAATACAGCCCTGCATCCTGCATCTCATAACTGATCATTAAATTCATAATAAATTCTCAAATAATTAAAATCACAAATCCTAATTAAAAAATGCTGATCACTGTGATATCCCCCCTCCTGGCCTCCTCCCAAGACAAGTCCCCCCCCCGCCCAGCCCGGCCCGGCCTGGCCCGGGTCCCCAGCGTAGCATACTCACCACCAGCAGGACTGAGCCCAAAGCTCAGCAGCGTCTCTCTTCTTCCCACTCGAGCGAGGACAAAGATGATGGGCTTCAACTTCAAGTTTGATGATGGACACACTTGGCACTGCCAAGTGGGTAGCACACACTACAGTACTACCTAGCTTGCTTCCTTGAGATAATTATTATTAAAAATAATAAAATATCTAAAACTTATCTAACAAACAGGGTCCAGGAATTGATTCTAGAAATGTGGATTGAGATTCAGCCAGATGGCCAACTAAGCCAAGCAGACTAGTACAGCAAAAAGTTAGCAAACTCTCTCTCAAGAAAAACCAACTAGGTCAGAGTCTCAAGAGAAATAAAATGGCACCTAGTTTGAATCTCCTTATATGCTCTGTCTCTGCAGCAGCCAGCACCCCCACCCTCTTACACCATGTGGGCAAAGCTCAGATTTAAAAGACAACACACACTGAGTCACACAAGCATTCTAGTCTGCACACACTTCCCCCCCCCGCTGTTCCACCGGCCAATCACAGTCACACTGCCACTCACACATGTGGACTCCCCCGAGTCCACCCCTCCCCCCCAGGGTGGAAAGGGCTACAGCCCATATTGCAATCCATGCTGCCGCTTCTGCCTCCTATACACGGCAATGGAAATTTGTAACAGTGCCCCCACTGCCTGGAACCCGTTTCAAAAAGCGTGCTGCTGGACAGCACCCAGAGCCGTCCAACGCGCATTTTGTTGACTTTTGCCCCTTTGAGGGCTCTGTGGTGGTGGTGTCTCTCCCCCCCCCCATGACCTTGCTGCTGGGATCCAGAGCGGTGCTCTATGCACCCTTGCGCAGGTGCGAGCAAGGTAGGAAGCTTACGCATGCGCAGCACGCACAGGACCTGGAAATTCGGCGCTTCAGCTACACAGTCGCGCCTGCCGCTAAGCTGTCTCTCTGGCTTCTGTAGGTGTCTGAAGTGTTTTTAAACTGTGTGAAGGTATCTTCCTCATTTTTGGGGGGCAGTGGGGCACAGAGGAGGCTTAGTAGGGCAGTGCCCATGGCGCCCTTGGGCTGGCACCACCACTGCTTAATGGACACCTGTAACGCAGCCATGGATCCTGAGAACTTCACAGTGAATGTTATGGCACACAGGTCTTCATGACTTCTCTTCAGCATAAGGTGCAACCCATCCAGCAGATCCAAACTGTCAGCTGTCATTGGCTTGATGAGATTGCACGGCACAGACAGGCCTACCTACTGATGAAGACCTGGCTTATGAAGGCCTCCAGTGTTGCCTGCACCCTGGAGCAAAGGTACTTTAACTAACAGCTGAGCACCACCCGCTCTGTTGTGAAGACGGCTTTTGAAGTAGTGCTGGAGATCAATAGTGTTCTGCCACACAAGCCACCTGTGCTCCCAAGTCCATGCCCTGATTGGCATCCTAGATCTTGTCCTCCTGCCATGTGATCTTCCCGAGAAGCTCCCTTGCCAAATCCTCCCTGTGCTGCTGGTTGCAGATCTGCAGGTTCTGGTTCCTCTGGGTGCTTCTGGCTGTCGGTTCCATCTGTGCCTGTTGTGGTGGCAGACCTGTAGCAAGGCAACACGGAAAGCCATTAGTTTAGCCTGCTCCACCCTTCCCCAGTGTTTTAGCCCCTGCCCACCCAATGTAATGGACCTCTGCCCACAGTAAGGGAAACAAGAATGAGTACATAAGATAGGCTGATGGGTTTCCTCATCTCTTCCTCTCCTGGGCTGAGAATTTGCCATTCCCCTTGTCTCGTGATTGCCAGGTCACACTTGGGCACTTTGTATCTGGCCTCCACCTCCCCTACAGCCAGCCCCATTCTTTGGGTAGGAGCTTTGCCCACTTTCTGCTTGGGTCCCCTGGGGTTTCCACCCCAAAACAAACACACCTGCCCGAGTTTTAACTCTCCTGTCACGGACCAATCCCACTTGCATCCAGTCGTCTTTCTGATTCTTTGACTGCCTCTGGCTGCAGTGCAGGCTCCTCCTCTGTGTCGTCTCAGCCCCTGTTCATCAGGGCTCCAGTCAGACCCAATTCCTCCAAGTCTCCTTTGCTCTCCTCCTGTCCTATGTTTCTGGGCTTCCAGGTTTTCAGCTGCCCCGCCGAGTCTAGGTGTCGCCACTCAGGCACTCCGGATGGCTCCATACCCTAAGTCTTTAAAGGGCCAGCAGCCCCTTACCTACTCTACTCTGCCACAGGTTGCTCCTGGGGAGATTGCTGCAGCAGGATCAAACCAGCACACGCTTCTCCTCCCATGATCACTGTAGATGAATGAAACAATTTAATTAGTGCTCTTGTTACTTCCCTCCACGCCCTGCCATTTTGGCTTCCCCTCCCCAAGTACCATCCACATCTGGTGCTGCTGCGTCCCTGGGAGTATCCAGCTGACCCACAGCACTCTCCCAGCCACCTGTGAACACAGTAAAGAAAAAAAAAAATACCCACATAAATGGAAGTCTTTATCACATAGCTGTGTAAACGCAGTCCCCCCACCTCCTCAGGTGCATTAACTTACTGTTCTCCTCTGCCTCCTCTATAAACATGGCCTCCGGGTCCACTGTACCCTCCACCAGCACCTCCAGTGGCTTCGCAAACGGACGCTGGCTCTTGACATCAAGGGGGTATAGCTAGAGAGTCACGAGAGTCATGTCCTCATTGATCTTTGGTGGCTCCGGGTCAGGGATGGACCTCTGCCAGTGCTCATGGCTTCCATGAGGAGAACAGGAGTAGTTGGAACAGGAGCAGTTGGAGTGGGCAATGGAGGATCCATATCAACCCGCTTACAGCCGCTGGCAAAAGTACAGCCCTAGAGATGGGATGTCACGATGGCTCCATCTACACAAAGGAACCGGTCCAGCAGCTCATAGTAGGGGGATGTTGGCCTCCTATTGCCAGAGGTAAAGTTGTTGTTCCAGATCTCATGGTACACCCCTCCGAGCTCCTTGGCCTGCTGCCAGAACTGGTTCGTGTCCCTGTGGTATCCCTGCTGCACCATTTGGAGGGAGTTCTTGTAGAATACCATCTCATTCCAATAGCATTTCTCAAGCTTCAACTGTATGTTATGCTTCCCCCAAAGAGTTTTTGTCTCATTCCTGGCTCCCGGAAATACACCTCTGTGAGCAGGTGGAGAGTGGAACCCTGGAGGTAGCAGAAGTAGCGGTGCTGGTAGTTGCCCGTCAACACAGTAAATGAAAAAAGCAAACCAAAGTATTAGATAGCAATGAAGGGAAGCATTAATCATGCAGCTGTGTAAATGCAGCCCCCCTACCCCTGCAAGTGGATTAACTTACCATAGTTGGCTGGCTGTCGTTCCGAGCCATGTTCATTCTCCTTAAAATGTAAATGTAATGTCTCGTTAAGAGAGAGCATTGACCACATGCTGCACACTAGGATGAGCTGGGACAACACAAGTTTTAATTTGACATGCGTTGGCCTTTTAAGGTGGACGTAGAGCAAGAGTGGAGAGAGGGGCATGAAGTGGTCGCTCCATGGAAAGCTCTAGGCTTTTAACCCGTGACTCTATGGTGCTGGCAGATCTGTATGTAGGCGAGGCTGCACACAACCTCATTGACAGGACACGGACATGCTGGCGCACATTAGCCCACATGGCGGGCTCTGCATGTTCCGAGATCCTGTCATGAGTGGAGGCTGCATGTCGGGGTGGGGGGCACCTAATAAACGCGCAGGTGGACACCCACCTAGTGTGGGTTAATGTGGGATAACATCTCTTTTGTTAACACCTGAAGTTGCTTTTTACTAGGGAAAATGGGATCTGGGAGCCCAGTGACAATGTGGATCTCTCTGGAGTCTGTACCATCTGTCACTGCAGCACTCCTCCCAAAGTGTCCACAGCAACCATACTCTGGGATTTAACTAGTTTTGCTAAGCTGAGATAATGCCTGATTAAATGGGACCATTAGGCACCATCACAATATCACACTCCTGTGCTATAGAGACATTTGAGGTTCGGTTCCCAATATTCTGTAGCTCAAGTTTTTCTTGTTCACCTCCTCAATCCCCCCCTCCTGTAGCTAACTAAGGGGTTGCCCAGATGAAGCAGTTATCCTGGGGTAAGTACATGCTACATAAAGGGATCCTTACCCCAAGGGGTAAGTACATGCTACCCTTGGGGTAAAGGGTCAGAAGAAGTTAATTGACAATTACTCTGATCATGCTGAAATTGGAGAAGAGCCAGTCTGGTTTATAATCTCAAGGCTGATAGAGTGGTGGTGAATATGTGAAGTAATGCTTGTATTATGAATATAAAATGAAGGAAAACTGTGCCAGAAGACTTGAATTCAAATAGCACAGTTTGTCTTAATTTTTTCAGATCTGAGACAAGTAGGCAAAAACTCTAGACAAAAAAAACAACCCTTTTGCTGAAGTTCAGGAAACAGCTTAGAATGCCACCATTTAACCGTCGCCATCTAGTGGTCATTTTCCTTTTCATTACAAATTTGAAATGGAATCACACTTTCCCATGCAGAAATTACCTTGCGGGCAGAAAGTTTTGCTAACATATCTTTCCCTATCCCTCCACCCCATGCAAGGAAGAATGAAAGTAAATGAGAATTAGACTTGCTTAGTCTCTCATGCTGTAAACATTCCTTCAGTGTTTAAAATGTGACTGAAACCAGAAGAGATTGTAACATCTAGAATGGAGGATGTTCCAAATCAGAACAGAAGAAACCTGTAACAGTACCCAGTCAGACGTCATTTGGGGTACTTTTAGAGGATATAAAACTAGATTTAAGTAACCTCGGTGCTCCACTTCCTTGTACCAAAGAGCAGAGACTAGTGTTACGATTCTAAAGTGTACTATAATAGCACTGAGAGGCCCCAACCACTACTGAGCCATTTTAGCAGGCAATTTGAATATCAGGTGTGATCCTCACCCATTATTGTCCATGGAAGCTGAACCACTGACTTTAATGAGGACAGGATTGCACCCAAAATGAGAGAGAATCCCTTCACCTCCCAAAATTACAATCTAAATGGTAGGGATGGGAGAGGACTCCAGTCCTCGGTTTCAGACTTTTCTGTTTTGGTTCTTTATCAATTTCAGATCTCGTTTCAGTTTTGGATTTTTTCAGTTTCAGATCTTTTTCTACCATTGAAGTCAATGGGAACAAGCTAAAAAAAAAATTAAAAAAAAGTGAAACCGGCACAATGCAAAAACCCTGAAACAAAAATCAATGTAAAAGAACCAAAATGCCTGGACTGAAAAAATCTGAAATTTTTAATTAATCAGAAACAGCCATTTTGGGGCAATTCTGGTTCTATCTAAAACCGGAACCCCCATCCCTACTAAATAGCAGTCAGGGAAAAGGTAGAACAAAAAGGAACAAACACCCACCCAACATCACAGAGCAGGTTAGACTGTGTCGAAGACATGAGAATCTTCCACTAAGTCTAGAGAGAGTGTGGTTGCCATGTTTAGTCCACAAATAAGAGATGGAGTCAAAGTGGTTCAGATCATATCTTTTATTGAACAAGTTTCTTTCGGAGAGTAGATCCTGCCAGAAGAGCAGATGAAAATCCTGCAAACACATCTCTACCATAGCCATTATCAACACTTGCCAGAGAAAATCATTCAAAGGGACCAGCACACGCTAATTACGACATGTGATGTACTTCATTCAGTGCACACTAACTGCCCCTCGGGTAACTATGTTGATGAAAACAAACAAGTATTTACTGAAGCAAATGGACTCGCACAGAAAAAAGATTATGGACAAAGACATTTACTCACACATGAGCGTTCACTTTTCCCAAAGCAACCACTTCATTTTTTATTTTTTTTAAAGTTATCAAACTCTTTTATTAATATTCACGGCATTGTACATAGTATTCCTATAGGCTTTACAGTATCAGGTTTCTCCATTTCACATACTAGGTGGCATCCAAGCTTGCTAGATCATATATATCGGTCAAACAACAGCGTCAAATCTCTCTTTGGTAAGTCAATTCCTTCAAAGGCTCCCAGTATATTAAGCCACTTTGTCTCATAGTTATTTCTTTCCCTCTTTTGCTTTTTCCATTTTCTCCTCTTTTTCCAGCTTTTTGTCCTGCAACTTTACCATCATTTTGTCCATAGTAAATAGGTACCATATCCTACAGATCCATTCTTGAAAAGGTATGGGACCCTCCATCTTCGAGTGTCTTGCTATTATGTTTATTGCGGCTAAACAAAGAGTCCTCAATGCCTCCTGATGTGTTTTCAGTGTTTTATTCTCAGGATACAGGCCTAGGATCCCTATTTCTGGTCTGAAAGGGACCACCCCGTTATTTACTTTGTTCAAGATTTTCCATACTTTACTCCAAAAGGCCTTTACATACACACATTCCCATAAACAGTGTAATAAATACGCCTGCATGCCACAGCCCTTCCAGCATCTGTCTCTTATACACATCTAGATGTGTATAAGAGACAGCGTAGTGGGTTCGCAAACGGGTGCTCTCTGGCCTCCTCCCCAGTCAATTTACTCTCGTCTACCACAAGTCTGCTAGGGAAGTTGGTTGAATTATTTCCCTTTCTATCTTACACCAGTCTGGTTGTTGTGGGCAATGATACCAGTACTGTATCGCTCTCAGGATTGCAGCCTTCTAGTATAATTTTATATCTGGTGTATCTAGCCCTCCTTTCTCCTTTTCAGTAAACATTGTGTCTTTTTTTATTCTTGGTTTCTTTCCCCTCCAAATTAGATCCTTAACCATTTCATCTGTTTGCCTAAAGAACTACTTGGGTAGTTTAGTTTTATTAGAAGGGCCAGGAATGTATATATGAACTTGGGTAGTCCAATCATCTTAAAAAGGTTTATTCTTCCAAGCCAGGAGCACTCCACCTTTTCCCCAACCACTTTATATTTGATCTCTCAATCCTTGTCCTGAAATGGAACCTGTACAATCCCTTGAAAAGACAGGCCTAAAATTCATAACTCTATTGCAGGTGTGGGGAACCATTTCCCACCCATAGGCCACTTTTAAAATTAGCACAAACTCTAAGAGTCACGTAGAAGTTGGGGGCAGGGTTGCAGTAAAGAAAAGGAGAGTTCAGTTTATGGATCTGTGCCATGTCCTTATGTTCATGCCTTCATCTCTGCTCCCTTACCTTGAGCTTAGTTTTTCAGAGTTTTGGTGTAGGAACTGGATTCAAGGGCCAGATCCATGTAAAATCTTGCCAGGGGCCACATTTGACCCTCAAGCCTGAGGTTCTCCACCCCATATCTATTGGATGTAGGGTGGCCAGCTATGCAAGTTTTAAAGGGCACTTAAAACTGAGAAATACAGGTTGCAGGGCTGCATTGGTGGGACTGCCTCACACCCACCCCTGCGGTCTGCCAGGAGCACCTTTCTCAAAGTCCCCCGAGTAGCTCGGGGGGCGACTATGGAGAGGGTGTTCTCGGTGGCCGCACCGAGGCTGTGGAACTCCCTTCCAGTGGAGGCCTGGGTGGCCCCGGATCTCCCCTCCTCCTGCCAACAATGTAAGACCTGGCTGTTCCACTACGCTTTCAGCCGGGGGGGGGGGGGG
>QEPC01001717.1:960638-984159 GCA_003113815.1 Sphenodon punctatus | reverse complement strand
GGGGGGGGGGGGTGCTCGAGTTACCATAATGTTCAGTTCTTCCAGGACATGACCACTTTTTTGATCCGCCCAACTTTATTACGGTGGATTTTTTAAATATGCACCTATGGCCACTGGGATTTTTCTGGTACCATTGCATCCTCTTCCCCGCCCATACCCAGCGCTTGTTGCTCAGCCCTGGCTGAGGGAGGGAGCCCTGGGTCAGCTGCCGGCATTCTTTTTATCTGTCTATTTATTTATTTATGGCATAGCTCTCTCCATAGCCAACATAAAGTGCCATAGTATGAATAAAATTATACAACTACCATACACAGCAAAAAAATCTGCTGGCACCAAAATTATACAAGCAACATACATATAAATTATCTGCTGCACCCACTAAAACAAACGAATACCCAATAAACACATACATCTAAGACAATAACAGACAAGATTATAAATCAGCCTAATGACCAGCCCGATTAGCATATTCCATCAAGCCTGCATAGTTTATGGCAACTATGGGAGGACACTTCCTTATGTCAGCTGCTTTTTTCGCATAAGCTGCCAAATTAACAATTACATGTGGTTTCTCCTGTTGACAAAACCAGATCAATTTTGCCTGCAGTGCTTAGTAAAAAAAAAAAAAAAAAAAGCCACCTCCCTTAGAATGGGCAGAAGATGGTTCTCCCTAATATCAATAAAGTAATGGCACTTCAATGCATAACGGATAACATCCTCCATCACCTCTATTCCACATGTAGATTTCCTATGTTCTTTAGGGATACCATAAATAGAAGCTAGCATAAATGCTGATTCCATCAATGAAATCCGCAAGCGTGTCAGATGAACCTGGCAACAGCTATCCAATTCAACTGTTAGATATTTAGCCATGCCACAAGATGGTATCCAATGTATATAGTAGGGAGAGATTTTGCTACACTGTACAACCGCAACGTCATCCTGTCAAGCTATATCAGGTAATCTCTGCAAGAGATCCATCTTTTCACTTTTGGGGAAAAAACGCTCATCTTATAACATAATTAAATCCAACACTGTTCAGAATCTTAAGAAATAACCACCACGGAGACTGGCAAGCAGTGGGTTTTACCATATCCTCAAGATAGCACATTTTCAATAATCTCCCAGGTGGCAGTGTTAATAACATAAACCAAAATTTAACAACTCTGCATAAGATTTTAACAGGCTCCATTCCAGTTTCCACCCTCAGCAGAGCTGCAGGGGTAGAGGGTGGTAAGCCTAAGGTAGCCCTTAAGAATTTATTCTGGACCACCTCTGTCGCCTCACCAGCAGAATAACCCCATAATTCAACCCCATATAATATCTGTGGCAATGCCTTGCCTCTGAATGCTTTACAGGCATCCTGAAATGAAACAGACCCATGTAGGGCATGGAACTTCCTGACCACCTGTGATGACTGAAGTGCTCTTTGTTTTGCAACCTCTAAATGTGCCTTCCAACCCTGGTTACAGGAAAATGTTAGTCCTAAGTATTTAAAAGACTTAACCATCTCTATAACATGGCTCGATATGTGCCAACAGAATTCTCTGTGTTGTCTAATCCATCTGATAATTGAGTAATTGGCCTTACTCCAATTCCCTCTGGACAAGCATCCCTTATGATCACACTGTCGTGTGTCATTTGGGACTCAAATCTTGGAGAACAGATTAAAGTAATAAAAAAACAACAGACGGAAGTAGGTTAAATATTGCATGAAACCAGGATTTTCAAAGGAGAGTAAAGTCACAATCTGTGAAACATTTATTGAAAACTGACCTTCAACCCATTTACTTCACAGAGTTCATAAACGGTGGTCAGGGTACGCTGAAGGCCTACCGGTGTGCGAGAGATTATGGCAGCAGCATCTGCGTAAAGCAGAATATTTACATGTGTAACCAAAAGCTTTGGTGGATGATAATGTGCATTCCTCATAATCCCAATGAAGTCATTCACATACAAATTGAATAGAAGAGGGGTGAGAATACATCCTTGCCACACCCCCTTCTGAATGATGAACCTATCAGACAGTATTCCTGTGCCACCACAACGGACCTTTGTCCATGTCCCTTCATAATATAATCTCAAAAGATTTAGCAAACATGGGTCAATATTAAGTGAGAGCAATTTCTGCTATAACCTCTCCCGATTGATATCATCAAACACTGAAGTCAAGTCGACAAATGCAACATATAGTTTGTCCTTCGATGATGATTTTTTATACTTATATACAATATATTGCAAGGTAAATGCATGATGAACAGTTGATAATCCAGCTCTGAAGCCAGGTTGCTCTTTCCAACATAATTTTTTGTTGACTTATGTAGTCAGCTTCCACAATAGATATCTAGCAAATAACTTTGCTATAACATTCATTAAAGATATAGTTCTATAAGAAACCGGGTCATTCTTTTTAAAAGCACATTTGAATGAACCTCGCTATCGAGATCTTTCAAATGCACTTTTTAAAAGAATGCACGAGCACCAATTCCAGTGATGGCCGGCGACTTCCAGCTCATCTAACCTCCCCCTCTCCCCTGTGTGCGACTCTTTTCAAAGCGTGAGCCAACTGCACGTCTAAAACCGACCTTTGTCTCCAGCTTAACACACAGGAAGCTATGGTGTCACTACACTTGGCACTGGTGAGACCTGGCTTGGAGTATGGTGCTTGGTTTTGGGAACCACACTCAAAAAAGGATGTCAACAAATTGGAGGGGATTCAGAGGAGAGGAACAAAGATGATACAGGTGTTAGAATGCTGCAATGCTGTCTGAGGAAAGGCAGAAGGAATTGGGAATGTTAAGCCTAGAGAAAGAAGGCTAAAGCAGAGGGGGACATGCTAGCAGTGTTCTACAAGGTTGCCAGAAAAAGATGGAAAACAATTGGTCTCGGATGCCACAAAAGAGGGAGCAAGTGAAAACAGTTTAAATTGCAGTAAGGTAGGTTTTGATTCAATATTAGAAGAAGGCACTTTCTAACTGTAAGAACAGCAGGGCAATCGACTGCCAATGGAGGTTGTAGAATTGCCTTCCTTGGATATTTTTAAAAACTGGATGGACAACCATCTGACTCTGAGAAGGGGCTAAACTAGATACCGTCCAACCCTACGATTTTGTGGCTGGGGCAAGAAGCCAGGTCTCCTGACTCTTATTCCACTATCCTCCTCTGAGGATCATGCTGCCTTCCTACTAGTGGCTCCAAACACTGCAATACTTTATTAGAAACCTTAGTGTTCATGGCAACTGTTTTCCTTTTGAATGTACGAGTTCTCCCAAGTCTTTCTTACTTTCCCATTAAAGACTCCAGTTTCCTGATTGTGGAGTGCAGCCATAGGTAGGGCTGCTACCTATACAAATTTTTTAAGGAACACTTATGAAAAAAACATGTTTCCTAAGGTGCACTTTCCTCAACTGCTGCTCTTCATCTTTGCACACATACATGCCAGGGCATTAAATGTAGTGTACAACTATACTCACCTGGGATTTCCAACCATCTTCTTGAGTTCTGAGAGGGAGAAAGGACCTACTGTTTGAGAAACAAGTCAGCAGAAACTAAGCATGATGCTAATTAAACATATTCCTCTGCAAATAATTTCTCTGCTTTTATTTTCACTTGTAAAATGTACTGATGGGAGTGTTGTACTTTTAAGAATCAGAGCCAGTACGTGGGAATAATAGCTTCATTGTGTGTGTATAGGGGTAGTGGCTGCAGTAAGCAACTCAGCCAATGATTTACTGCCTCTTTGTCAAGGGCAGGTCAGCCAACGTGCGTATACTCAGAGCTCCACATGGTACAATTTTGCTCTACTACATCAGTTGGTGGCATGGAACAGCAAAACTTCCTGTCAAGATAAATATCTTGCTTTCCATTTTAAAAGCCACTCCAACATGGCACTGACTGAACATACAACCAAAGCCAAGAAATATAATTGCTTGCTAACAGGACAGAGGGTTACTGACTCCTTGGCCCTCGAAACTGCTGCAGCAGGTGGCAAAGTGACGTCAGAGCAAGAAACTAGAGGTTCTTTTCCTGCTGAGGAGACGATAAACAGAAGGAAAGTACTGTAAGCTACAAAAAAACAACGTAAGGCAACACACACAGAAATCTTGGGTTAAAGGCCACACATTTATTAGCTCGTTTACCAAGTCGGGGAGGGGGTATACTCCCTCCCGTCCTTGCCCTCGTCCGTATAGCTCGGCCCTCCCTCCTGAGCCGGGGTTTAAGCCGGTTATCCCTGCCTTGGCTTAACCCTTGCTCCATCTCTTAAGGAGATGCCTTCGCACACCTCAAATTTACTAATATACATAACAATAGGTTTACAAATGCCCTGGGGCCCCTGCCACCACAAACCTACAGCAATTTGCTTGGTTGGTTTGTACCCCCAACCCTGACCTCAACACAGTTAAGCCAGCTGGCTCTTCGATGCAGCCAGGTATAGGTTCAAACCTTCCTCCGCCAAGTGTACTCTGTGGGTCAAAACAACTCCGGCCTAGAAAAGCGGATGCCTGAGTGGGTTAAGACCACTCCCCCTTTTGTGTACTCTGTCGGGTCGAAACAACTCCAGCCTAGAAAAGCGGATGCCTGAGTGGGTTATGACCACTCCCCCTTTTTCAACCACCAACTTGCCCATTTCTTTATTGATCTTGCGGCAGACCCTGTCCACCTTGCCCGGGTGGGCCGCGTTCACCCACGTGATTCGTTCAAGCATGTCAGACCAGACCAGGAGAGTGGACGGCAACAACCGGGCTATCTCCGCCCAGTCCTGCTTCATCCTTACCACTAATTCCACGCCCGACATCTGGTGGATGTTGTCCCCTCACCAGGTGGATCACTAAAATGAGTGGGCGCTGCCCCTTGGCTGCCTCATGAATGAGCGGCATGAGTTGCTCCCATCTCATGCCCCTTCGGGCCCTCCACACTACCTCTGTCCTGTCTCCCAGACCCAGCTGTGTTCCCTAATACGAGCTCCCAGCTGTTCGTCCAGCCCAGAAAACAATACTGTGGCCCGTCATCCCAATCAACTTTCATTGATCCTTCATCCAGGGGCCTGTAACTGGAAGAAGACAGGGCAAGTTAACGTGAATTCAGATCAGTGCCTGGCTCCCCACACATAGGTGTGGAATGCGGCTTACCGCCATCTTCCCAACCTCCTTATTTCACCATCAGACATCCCCAACTCTGCTGCATGGGATGCTGCCCTGATTCTAAATGAGTGCAATGCATACTCATGGATGGGCAAATTCGCTGCCGCCAGCACCAACCTCAGTACCGCTGAAAATTGACAGCAAGCTACCGCTGTGCCATCCCTGTGGACAAGAAACATCCCAGCAACCGGCGGGCATATGGCCATATACCGACTCACTGCCGAGACCGGGCCTAACTCCAGGTCAGTGGCCCTCTGCAGCTTGATGTTGATACTCTACTGCCGCTGGCCAGTTTTTTGAAGTACGAAGCCTGATATCTAGGGATTCGTCCTGCAATGCTATATCCCTGTTGCTAATTACCCTGTGAGCACTGTCCCTCTTAGAATCTGCCACCAGCTCGGAGACTCGAAAAGCCCCCCAAAGAAAGCCAATTTAAAGGCCGCACCAACCCCGCCGACATTGCCCTTAGTATATTGGAGGCGCCCGCAATCCCGAGTCGGGCCCCATTCTCTGACCCATGATTCTAGCAGTTTCCTGGCAAAGAAACTTTGATCGGGTGGGGGGTATCCCGCCATCCTGCATGTGAATGAAATTGCGGCCAGCGTGACCCCTATAGTGAGAGGGGACAGACCTTAGGAATGCAGCATGAGGGCAAACTGCAGAGCCTGAGCTTCTGGAACAGGAAAACCCTGATGCCATCCTTTTCTTGCCCTAAACTCCTGAAATTCCATGAAAGCCCATTGGAAAGCCCGACATGCTAGGTGCTAACACCCCTTGAACCGCCTCGAATAGCTGAAAAGTCCTGTGCTCTGATCAGCTGCCCCTGCTCAAGGATTCAAAGCACCTACCGTGTTTGCAACCTGTGGTGCCCGGTCCAAAATTACCACCGAAGCGACACTCCTCTTCCCAATCCAAAAAGATCTGTGTGTGTGTGTTAGTGCAAGCACCTCTGTATGCTCCGGCGGCAGCAATTGAACTGATTAATCTGGCTTGCGGGCCTGCCCGCTCGAAGGAAAGATGGAGTTCTCATCCTCCCCAAAGGGATGGAAGACAGGCAAACCCAAATCCTACAATAGTGACCACGTACACCTGGAAATGAAGGAACTACGAAGCATGCCTTTTGGAAAACAACCCATAAATGACCCTGGCAAGGTGCTTAAGGGGGAAGACAAGGAATGATCCTTCCCACTCTCCCAGTTGGGTGAACTTACCTAGTCGAGCTTCATCCGCATCACCGTATCTAACAGGTCTGCCAAGAAGGACCTTGGAAAAAACAGCCAAAGGAACCTGGTGCCAGCTGGAGAAGGGCTGCAACAAAGGACCCTGGAACACAACAAAGGGACCCTAAAAAGGTGAGGAGCTATGAAGTGACCTTTGGAAATCCATACTGGTCCAAGCCACTCTGTTCCTCTCTGGCTGCGACAAAATGTCAGGTCCAAACTGTCCTTCGCTGGCTACAACAACAACTATGAAGGAAGGCCTTCCAAGGAGGACTCTGGAAGACAGCCGAAGGAACCTGGTGCCAGCCAGAGAAAGCTGGAACAAAGAACCCTGAAACACAACAAAGGACCCCAAAAGGTGAGGAGCTATGAAGCGACCTTTTGGAAATCCATACTGGTCCAAGCCCCTCTGTTCCCCACTGGCTGCAAGAAAATGTCCTGGCCGAACTGTCCTTCATTGGCTTCAACAAAAGAACATGAAGGAAGGCCTTTAAAAAACCCAATAGTGGTCCAAACTGTCCCTCGCCTGCTGCAAAAGAAAGAACTATGAAGAAAAGGCCTTCAGGAACCCATACTGGGTCAAGCTTTCGATCGGTTGTTGTGGCATGACTGGGACACCCTTGAGTGGCAAACCAACCCCAATAGGCCAAGGGAAATAAACTGCCAGTAAGAGAAGGGGATTTGTGAGAATGTTCTGAGTCATCCCGGACAATCTTCTGTGCAAGGCAGCAACCCTTTGATCGCCACGTCGGAAGGCGTTGCCTGGAAACAAACAGCTTTATCTTGCAGCTGACCACCTCTCGCTGCCGCTGCTGTGTTAAACCCCTAAAAGGCAAAGGCTCTCGAGGGATGGAGCCAGAGCCATGGAGGTGGGGGGGGCAGAAGAACCACTCCGGGGAGAAGACAGCTGCAGCCCACCTCCCACCCAGGCAAGTGGGTGTTGCTGTGTCAAGCTACTAGGAGCAAAGGCTAGCGAGGGATGGAGCCGGAGCCATGGTGGAGCCAGAGCCATGGAGATTAACTGCGCGCCGCCACTTTGCACAGCAGCGGCGCTCCACATGAGGATTCCCACCCACCCCTATCGGCCCCTACCAGGGCTCCCATGATTCAACAGCGCACCGCCGCCATGCAGAGTGGCAGCGCTCCCCGCGGGGATACCCCACCACCAGCCCCACCCGGGGCTCCAAAAGTTCAACTGAGCGCCACCGCTCTGTGTGGCGGCGGCGCACCACATGGGAATTCCCCTCCTCCACTCAGCCCCTACTGGGGCCTGAACAGTGTAACTGGATGCCACGGGGATTCCCTTCCCACCAGCCCCTACCGGGGCATAATGTGTATCTGAGCGCCACCGCTTGCATGGCGGTGGCGCGCCACATGGGGATTCCCCCCCATCCCACCCCTACCAGGGCTTAATGCTTAACTGAGTGCAGCCACTCTGGGCGCGCCACATGGGGATTCCCCCCACCAGCCGCTACCAGGGCTTTAAGAGTGGGGGATTTCCCCCCCCGCCCCTACGCGGGCTCTAAAATTGAACTTAGCGCCGCGCAGGCAGCACTCAATGTAGGGGATTTCCCCCCCCATGCCCCTCTGGGGGCTTCAAAAATTGAACTGAGCGCCCGCCGCTCTGGCTAGCAGCGGTGGCGGCGCTCCACTTCGGGAGTGTTCCCCCCCCTTACTGGCTCTGAACTTGAACTGAGCACTGCCGCAGCGGCGCTGTCGCATGGGGATTCCCCCACCCGCCCCTCTTGGGGCTTTACCAACTGCACTGAGCGCCACTGCCAGAGGCAGAGCGATGGAGCTCCCGCATAGGGATGTGGGGATTCTCCCCCCCGCCCCCCTCGTGGCTTTAGAAATTGAACTGAGCACCGCCGCTCTGCCTAGTGGCAGCAGCGCTCCATGTGGAGGATCCCCCCTCACCCCAACCGGGGCTTCAAAACTCAAAATGAGCGCCGCCATTCCCCTGGCAGCTGCGGCGCTCCATGAAGGGGATTCCCCACCCCCTCCCCAACTGGGGCTCCAAAATCAAATTGAGCATCGCCGCCGCCGGACAGAGTGGTAGCGCTTCTGCATCGGGATATGGGGATTCCCCCTCCCGCCGCCCCAACCGGGGTACTAAAATTAAGATGAGTGCCACCGCCGCCGGACAGAGTAGCGGCGCTCCTGCATGGGAATATGGGGATTCCCCCTCCCCCCACCCCTACTGGGGCTTTAAAAGTTTAAATGAGCGCCTCCGCTCTGCCCTGCGGCAGCGGCGCTCCATGCAGGAAGTCCCCCCCCCGCCCCCACCGGGGCTCTAAAATTTAGAATGAGTGCCGCCGCTCTGCTCAGCGGCAGCAGTGCTCCATGTGGGGGACCCTCCCCACCCCAACCAGGGGGTCCAAAATTAAAACCTATGGATGATCCAGCGGACAACAACGAGAGATGCGCAGGAGCTGCAATCCGGAGCTCCTTCTGCGCCGTCCTCCATGTGCGTCCGAGAGCTTGTCCTGCAAAGAATGAAGATGGCAGCCACCAAGTCCCTCATCGTGAGACTGGCGGACCGCCCACGTGGTCCCAGAGTTGCCCTATCCCTGCTAAAGGGGGGGCAGGGCAAGTCGCGCTCCCTCTAATGCCATCCCTGCCGGTGGCGGGGGTAGGCGGGAGCACGCGTTTCCATAAGATAATTTAAACAGAGCATCACAGGGGACTGATGGCTCACAAAGTTATTAATGAAATCATGTGCCATGCATTTACTTTCGCCCTTGTGATTTGTGTCCACTTGCAACATGAGTGTTGCGAGTAGAAGGCCTTCTGTGCTGTCTAAGGGGACCTGGGACATCCAGGAGCGTGTGCTGAAAATCAAAGTGGGCAGTGTCCCATTGCCTTCTATATCTATCTCACCCCACACTCCCTGCTCTCAGCAGGTGTCAGGGTGGGAAGCTCTCTCTCGTGTGTGTGTGTGTGTGTGTGTGTGTGTGTGTTTTCATTTGTTTTTGCAGGGCATATGGTGGTGTACAGTGTGTATTGTGACACATATTGCCTGTGTTGCTGAACAGGATATTTAGCAGTCTCAATGAAAGAGTGAATGGCCTTACTCCAATTCCCTCTGGACAAGCATCCCTTATGATCACACTGCCATGTGTGTCATTTGGGAATCAAATCTTGGAGAGCAGATTAAAGTAATAAGTAGATTAAATATTGCATGAAACCGGTGTTTTCAGAGGAGAGTAAAGTCACAATCCATAAACCACTTACTTCAGAGTAATCTTATTGACCTCAATGGGACTAGTCCAGAGTAAGTGGTTTCAGGATTGCAACATAAGAGAGCTGTGGAACTAA
Source organism: Sphenodon punctatus (assembly GCA_003113815.1). Lineage (NCBI taxonomy): Eukaryota > Metazoa > Chordata > Lepidosauria > Sphenodontia > Sphenodontidae > Sphenodon > Sphenodon punctatus. The sequence continues at coordinate 974,480 of QEPC01001717.1, read as the reverse complement.
ATCTTCCTGTAATTGAATAAAAGTTGGCTGCCTAACACCCTTTGTTGACACTACAACTTGTACTGGTAGTTTAAACTAGTTTAAGCTAAACCAGGGTGGGAATGGGCCCTGGTGCAGAAGATGGAATGGGCTCTTTGCTGGAGAAATCCACTTCAGTGTGCATATTTTATTTATTTCATTTGACTTATTTGCTGCCCCCTCCTGCTACAGCAGGTCGGGGTGCCTTACATCTTTAAACGTATCAAAAATATAAAAACAATCCAATATAAATAACAATAAAATAAATAACACCACAAACAGCAATAAAAACAGCAATAAAACCCAAGGCAGAGCTAAAACCCACTCCCACGCCCCCCCCCCCCCAATCAACCATCTCCCTTGCCAAAGGCCTGACGGAAAAGCCAGGTCTTACACTGTCTTCAGAAAAAGGGGACATCTGGAGTCAGGCGGACCTCCATCGGGAGGGAGTTCCACAGCCATGGTGCGGCTACCGAGAACACAATCCTCATTGTCGCCACCCGGGATACCCAGGGGACCTCGAGAAGGGAGCTCCCAGCTGATTGAAAGGGTCAATCCAAGACCCAGAGGATGAGGTGATCCTGCAGAGAGGTGGGGCCCAGACCATTTAAGGCTTTATAGGTCAAAACCAACACCTTGAATTGGGCCCGGAAGACTATAGGCAGCCAGTACAGAGAAAGGAGCACTGGTGTAATATGCTCGCAGTGACCTGTCCCTGTAAGGAGATGGGCTGCCGCATTCTGCACCAGCTGCAGTCTCCAAACTGTCACCAAGGGTAGCCCCACGTAGAGTGCGTTGCAGTAGTCCAATCCTGAGGTGATAAAGCATGTATGACAGTGGCAAGGTCCAGGTCTGAGACATATGACTTAATCCGTCATGCCAGATGTAGTTGGTGAATGTGCCTTCGCCACAGCCGCCACCTGGACATCCAAGCAAAACTGCAGGTCCAGGAGCACCCCCAGACTACAAAACTGAGGCACCAATGGAGGGCGGGCCCCATCTATACCCCACCACTCCCTTGGCTTCTCCCACCAACATCACCTCCGTCTTGTCGGGATTCAGCTTCAGGCAGCTCACCCTCATCCTGTCCCCCACAGCTGCCAGACACTGGGTAAGCACTGAGACTGCTGGACCTGGATCAGCTGAAAAACAGAGATGCCATATTGATGATACCACACACCAAGCCCTCTGACAACCTTACCCAAGGGCTTCATGTACACGTTGAACAGCAGAGAGGACAAAATAGAACCTTGCGAGACTCCACACGTGAGGTCCCAGGGAGATGATGAACAGTCACCCAGCACTACAGGTTGAGTTCTCCCAGCCAGGAAGAAACGGAACCGTTCGAGAACAGTTCTACCTACCTCAGCTCGGTCCCGCAATCGAGTCACTAACAACTCATGGTCAACTGTATCAAATGCAGGCAAGAGATCTAACAGGATCAACAGGGTCAAGCAACCCTGGTCCAACTCATGGTAGAGGTAGTTGACCAAGGCCACAAGTGCAGTCTCAGTGCAATAACCCATCCAAAACCCAGACTGCGAGGAATCCAGAAAACTGATCTGGTCTAGATGCCCCTGAAGCTGCCGAGCCACCACCCACTCAATAACCTTCCCTGAAAAGGGAAGGTTAGAGACTGGCCGATAGCTGGCCAAGGAGTCAATGCCCAATGATGGTTTCTTGAGCAGAGACCGCACCACCACCTCCTTGAGGCAACCCAGCATTCTGCCCTCCCTAAGGGAGGCATTTACTACCCCAGCCAGTAACGTCCCCAGCATCTACCAACTGGCCTTAACCAGCCAGGATGGGCATGAGTCCAGTTCACAACAAGTGACCCTGACCGGCCCAAGGACATCCTCCACATCAGAGGACGACACCCACTGAAACCGATTCCATGAAACAAGAAAGGACAGGGCTTCAATCACCTCTGATTCTCCTACTGCTGTAAGCGTGATGTCAAAGTCGTGGTGGATGCGAACAATTTTATCCACAAAAAAGTCAACAAACAAGTCAGCTAGCACTGGAAGATTCCAGTTCCAGGTGGAAGGAAGCTGGACTGACCAGCCCCTTCACCACCCAGAAAAGCTCAGCTGGACATGAGTTTGTGGACGCTATGAGAGCAGCAAAGAATTGCTTCTTTGCTGCCCACACAGCCATGGCATAGGTCTGTAAACTGATTCTATGTCGTAATCGATCATCTTCAGCATGAGAATGATGCCACCGTCGTTCCAGCCGCTGTCCTTCATGCTTCATCTGTCGCAGGTCCTCCATAAACCATGGGGACCCGCGTTGTCAGAGGTTAGGGAGCAGACACCTAGGAGCCATACGCCTCAGTCAGCATAGAATTCCAAAAAGCCACGAGATCATCATCATCGAGACCGGAGGGTACTTCCCCAGAGCATTCTGGAACCTCTCTGGTTCCATAAGTCTCCGAGGACGAATGAACCAAACTGGTTCCGCACCTTTCTGGGGGAAGACATGCGCCAGGAGACAGGCCTGGAGGAGATAATGAACTGTCCATGACAAGGGTGCTGCTGACACCTCCCCCACCAATGGATTCCCGCCTCAAGACCTGCACAAAATATCAGGTCCAGGGTATGCCCTCCAACATGGGTTGGGCTGACAACTACCTGAGACAGTCCCACGGTTGCCATGACGGCCATGAACTCACTTTCTGCCCCCCCCAAGGCTGGTGTCGACATGTATGTTGAAATCTCCCAGAACCACAGTCCGAGGGGACCACAAGACCACCTCCGATGCCAGCTCAGCTAGAGCATGCAGAGAAGCTGCTGTACATAGGCGCACAGTATATCAGTAGCAACCCCAATCTGTCTCTGGCCAAATCAACTTGTATTCTACAGGTGTCCCCCCAGCCATCCCCCTCTGGTATGTGGGCCCCAGTGCAGCAGCACCTGCTGCACCTATTATAGCTATGTCCCGGAGTTAAACCAATTTAAGAAGTCAATTTTGCTGCATCCACACAATGCTTATTCCACAACCCAGGGCCCACTTATCTCCTGTGCTACTGCCCATTGTATTGGAATGTGCACAATAGTTAATAGGTGGATATCCCAAAATGCAATTGTGTACTGGAACCACAAATGCTAAAGTTACTTTAGCTTAGGTTTAAGGTTAAAGTTGGTTGCAGAACCAGCTTTACGTATTTTTACATGCATCAGCTTTCTCCCACATTTTTACATGCACCAGCTTTCTCTTTGTCATGGGGGAAGGGGGGGATAAAGGGGCTAGGGGTATGGAGGGGGCGGGGGCTCTGCAGTTACGCTCCACGCACGCGCAGGAGCCCCAATCCCATGCTCTGTTAAAGGGTATCTGGGAAATAAGCCCATCAGGATAGTGGTGTGGCCTATAGGTCTCAACGAGACCAGGCCTCTATCATCATAGGGCATAGAGCAATGTCGGGAAGGTGAGACCGTGTGCCAGACACACACACTACACCCATAACTCAGTCCATGGAGAAAGGGAAGGATTTGGTGGTAGTAGTGTGGGGTGGAGGAGGTAAAGGGTCACAGTCCAAGGGAGCAGGACGTCCTTTCCAGGAAGGGGGAAGGGAAGCACCCTAGGCGCGAGAGGGGACTCGCACTCAACCCTCTCACTCTCTCGGGGGAAGGGAAGACAGGGATTGGGAACAATACAAACGCCAACACTAGAATCCTAAACGCTTAGACCACAGGCAAGGAACCCACACAAGACAACTTCACAGCAAGATAAATCACACTTAGCTTCAGGTAGGGGCCAGCTTCTTGTGCTCTGATTACCAGCACTGTGTGCCTCACAGCACCGGCGTTTATAGTGTGGACTCCGCCCCCAGCGTGCCTGCAAGTGTGCAGAGCGCCACAGGGGCTCAGGTCCCACCCCCACGCTGCATGAGGTCCCCGGCTGGGCGTCCATGGCCTCAGCATCGGGGCGGGTTGCCCTGGCAACTGGCTGTGGCGAGGAGGTTTCTTGTGCCACTGTGCCCGTCTCTTGTCGGCAGTACAGCGGCATGGCCACGTGTGAGTGCGGGTATCCTTCCGGCTTCTCCCGGCATCCTTAAGCCGGCCTGGGCAGTGGCCATGGCCGGTGCTCCTGACATTCTTCGGTAAACTTGCACATGGGAGCGGGGAGAGGTTAGATGCTCACCCCCTTCGGGGAAGTCACCCGGGAACCATTGTAAACAGTGGCACCAGGCGACTCCCACATAGACCCGGGCTTGTAAGTTCTCTGATATCGGGAACTTACAAGTCCAGGTCTCAAAACATGCGGGAGTCTCCCAGAGCCACTGTTTACAATGGTGTCTGGGCAACTTCCAGGAAGGTGTGTGAGCGCGTCTAACCCCCCCTCCCTATGCGAGTTTACCAAACCCAGACTTTGAAGATGTCCAGGAGAAAGCTGGTGGGTGTAAAAACTCATTGGTTTAAAAGGGGACTTAAACTGGTATGAGAGAAAAGGTGTATGTGAATGCTCACATTTTTGTACTTGTTTACTAGAATTTAACACAGGTACAAGAGTTGACCAACAGCCAGGTTCCTTTGGAAATTTAAAACTAAACACATACATTTTTCAGAGCTTAATACTTTCTAAAATTCTTAGCAGATTGAATTGTGGGCCTGTATATTCCGGAACTGTCTCTCTTACTAAGCACAATTTTATTCAGTACTCTGCAACTTCCAGTCAGCTGTCAGAACCCAAGGAAGGTGAAAATTAACTTCTGAAGTTAGGCTGTCAGCAGGAGTAGCAGCTGTATAAAAGATTCACATATCAAACCCATGTTTCCTTGGAAACAATGTGAGAACGAATTCAGTGATGCATGAAACTTTTTACACTGCAAAGCCCCCTGGCTATAAGGCTTTGGATCAGAAGAGAAGGAAGGAGTAATGCTTGGGGTCATAACTGGGCTGCCATTTTGCTATATTTCTGAACATTCTGAAAACAAAGATTTCATTACAAATGCAGAATAACCCACAATTTATTTATCAGAACTCTCTTGGAGAACAGTTGTTTGGAGTCTAGTGAAGGTGAAAGAACAAAATTTATTTGGGATGCGTTGTTTAAAGTTCTTTGAGAAAAAAAATTGAACTTGTATTTGGGACACACTCTTACATTACAGTCTATAGGAGGCTTTCCATTGACTTTAATAATGGAGGATTTCACCCTTGGTGTTTTGACTGTACAAAGGTATGATCCTGACTAAACAAAAGCCTGATCGTTAGCATTCATTCAGAGACACATACTGAGCATAGGGATGGGACTCTGGGCAAAATTTTTGTTTTGGTCAATTTCGGTTTCAGTTCTCAGGTATTTCAGTTCTGTTTTGGTAGTATCGGATCTTTTGCATTGATTTTTGTACCGGATTTTTAACATTGCATTTTTTCAATAGGGGGGACAAACCACAATGTTAAAAATCCGGTACAAAAATCAATGCAAAAGATCCGATACTACCAAAACCGAAAAAGAACCAAATTTTTGGATTAATCCAAAATGGCCATTTTCGGGTACTTTCGGTTTTATCCGAAACCGAAATTCCCATCCCTACTGAGCATGTAAATTAAGAGAAATCCTGTGCTTTGAAATGTCCATTTTTAATGTAACATTTTAAATTATTTTGTTTAAATCTCTGTTTCCTGTGTGTGTGGTTTCAGTTTTAAAGAAGAGGGAATTAAGAATGCTTGCTTAGCTACTGTTTCCAGAAAATAGGAAAAAAGCATAGTAAATAAAATAACTTTTTAAAGGATCACTGAGTGATCACAGCTTAATGTACTTATTGGCCTTTCCTTCTGACTAAGGAAGCATAGAACTGTACAACTGGATGGAACTTCAAGGACCATCCCTGCTCCAAGGCAGAATCAACATCATCCGTTTCCTTGATGTATTGGAAACAGTTGTATGAGATAGCAGAGTTGAAAATCCACAGTAATAAAGGGAACTATGAATCTAATTAACGCAATGGAGTGAATGGCCTACCAGTCTATCACATCAGGTGTTTTCAGACCTGGCCTACCCACGTGGCTGTTGCAGTCAGGGCTCAGGCTTTTCTTCTGCCCAGTCATGAGCTCCTATGGTCGGAAGCACATAGGACCACACAGATGCCCTACACAGAGAGAAAGAGACAGACCCAAGTACACTCCTGAGTTTCCATCACCGTAACTGTCTGCCTTCTGCTGCAGGTGGCTCATCACACTGGCTCCTCCAGGGGAGGAACTAGCAGCAGGACAAGGGGCAGACAATTACAGTGGATGAGGCCCAGGAGTATAGTCGCCCCGACTATACTCCAACACTCTGCATCCCACTGCCTCCTACAGTTTTAAAAAGGTGGAAAGGGGTGGGAAAGGCAGGAGAGGAAGAAACAAAAATAAAGAGAAAATCACAGAAAAGGGGAAAGAGAAGAGGGACGAGAGTGTAAGAGAAAGTCAGAAAATAAAGAAAGACAGATCCAGCGTCGGCCTTAGCGTAAGCGGGGCACAAATGCAGGCCCCCTATCTTCCGCTTCCTGGCTCAGGGGGTGCTCCCCGGCCCGGGGGTTCGGGGACGAGTGGAGGGGCACTCCCCTCCGCCCATCCCCAATCCTGAGCAGTCATTCGGATCACTTACCTAATCCGCAGTCGCTGCTGCTGTCGTTGTTGCCATCTCGGGACTGGGGTCCATGCCAGGCTCTGAGCTTTAGGTGGGGCGGGCACCGTGGCAGCAGATTAAATCTGGCACCGTGCTGCCTGCCGCCACCGGAAGTTCTGCTGCCCCCTCCCCCCACTGCCTGTCACAGTCTCAGCCAGGGGAAATGAGGGAGAGAGAAGCAGAGGCCCTGCCTCTCCCTCATTTCCCCTGGCCGCCCTGGGCCTCACTCCTTGGGGGCCCCCACACTTGGGGCCCCCAGCTCCCGGCCTGACAGGCAGCAGAGGGGACCAGCAGGAGTGAGGGAGAGGCAGAGGCCCTGCCTCTCCCACAGTCCGTGCCTCACCCCTGCCGCCTGTCACAGTCTTGGCCAGGGGAAATGAGGGAGAGAGAGGCAGAGACCCTGCCTCTCCCTCATTTCCCCTGGCTGAGAGACTGACAGGTGGGGGGACACCCACGGAGTGAGGGAGAGGCAGGGCCTCTGCCTCTCCCTCACTCCTGCTGCCCCCCCCCGCCGCCTGTCAGTCGGAGTCGGCTGTGGGCCCCAGGCTTGCGGTCCCCAGCTCCCGGCCACTGTCAAGCCAGGAGCTGGGGACCCCGAACACAGCCCTAGACAAATCAGATGATAAGAGAAAAAAGATATTGAGAGAAACTACAAGGAGAGAGAAAGACAAGGAAAAAGAAAAGAAAACAAGAACAAAAATTAAATTGTTAGTCTCTATAAAGTGTAGGTATTTGCACTGCATGGATTTCCCCACATAGTCTGTGCACCTAATAAAAAAAACCTACCACGTTTTGATATTTCAAATGTTGGCAGTAACGCAATGGGGCATATAATAAACTAGTGCTGTGCTCTGCTGTCTCCTAATATTTTTTCCTGAGGATGCTGTGGGTGAGTTCTTGCAGGACCAGCTCCTTTGCTGGCCAACATCCTGCTGCTGGTTACCTGTAGCCTGTTTGGAAATAATTAGCTCAGGGTAGGTCAGGTGACTGGATACCGGAGACAAAAGGGTATTTTCCAGCAAGGGACTACACCAAGGAGGACAGCAAGATGAAGCAAGGAGCTGCACAACTTTTGTGCTTGGTTAAATTAACTCAGTTTTATCCAATCTGGAGCTGTACTTTCTTCACTGAAAGCCATGATGAGCCTATTTGAGAAAGGCAGGGTAAAAACTGTAATAAATAAAAAAAATAGAGGTGGCTGTCTATAACCTCCTCGAAATTCTTCTCTCAACAGAACTTATTGATAGGCCAGTCAACAAAGCCAGATGTTCCAGCAGTGCACCAGAACATCCAGGAGCACCGCCAGCACAGCAGGTTGCCCAAACTTGGGGCACCGACTGGAGGCGGGGCTGCAGTCCATCTGCTTGACGGACAGCTGCTGCAGTTCCATTCTTGTTGAGGGGTTACCCCGGGTTATTTATTTGTTTGTTTTAAAACTTCTACCCCGCTCCCTCCAGCCTTATGGCAGCTTGGGGCAGCTTACAAAACCTTTAAAAACAATTAAAAATACAGGAAAGGGTTACTAAAACAATAAAAAGAGTAAAAAGAGGTGAAACCAATAGCAAAAAAACAAACCAACAAAAACAACCCACCCACCCCTCATTCCCCCCCCCTTCCCCCAAAGGTCCAGACGAACAGCCAGATCTTACAGGCCAAACGAAAGGTCAACAGACTGGGAGCAAGGCGAGCTTCCTCTGGGAGGGAGTTCCACAGTCGTGGTGCGGCCACCTAGAACGCCCGCTCCATCGTGGCCCCCTGGTTCACGATGACCAGATTTTAATTTTTGAGTTATCTTCATTGTACTTTAAAACCAAAAAGGATGAATTGTCTTTGACAATTCTTCCTTTTTGGTTCTATGATTCTATTTTGAAAATAAGAAGATCTATTTATTTAGCTATACATACCTGACATACTAGTTAAGTATTAAAGTTAAAGAATACTTGCTAAATTTGTAATTTAAGGATGTAAGCAAGAAAGCAATTTAAGTTCTTTATATTTGAAGTGTACTATTAATACCAGATTGTATATTACCTTAGTATGAGTGTACATAAAAGTTGGTGAAAAGTTAGTGTTTAAAGGATGTACCCACAAATTTATTTTCTATGCAACCATTTTGGCGATTTATATTGCTGGAGTTTGCTTCTGTGCATCTACCCTCCACTCCCTGAAGAAGCTGTCTGCGAAACGTTGGAGGAGGAGGAGGAGGAGTGGAGTTTCCTTACTGATTCTTTTTTCCATCTGAAGAAAATAGCAATTCCAACTGTCCTTAGGAACTTTGTTTAGAATCAATTTACCTCATGTATTACAGGTCTTTGTTCTATTTGTAAAATTTGGCTTGTTTCTGACCCTCCTTTTTGTACTGGATGGTACATGTTCTATTGCACCCTTGTTGTATATAAATACTGGTCTTTTCATATTTCCATCGAGGTACCAGAGCAGGCTAGAGCGATGGACAACAATGGAAATAATGAATCCACTGGTGAGTGACAGTACCCTAGGCCGTGCGTGCCCTGTTGCTGAAGGGCACCGTGCACATGCCAAGCATCCCGTACCCATGGACAGGTACAAGCGTGGGATCCAGCTTGTAGGGTGGCATGTGGGGGGTGCGGAGGCACTCCATCCACAGGGGCCCAGGAGCTGGCCCGCACACAGCCACGGCAATCCCTGTGGAGATGAGTGGAAACCCCCCAAAAGCAGCACAGTAGCATGCCTGGGGGTCTGGAGGGTTCATGTGTTTCACAAGGGCTGTCATCCATGGGTTGAGGCTTGCAATGTTGGCACCACAGCTGTCCTGCAGGAAGGGCCCCCGGTAGGATCTGGGGCACACGCACAGATCACCAGGTCCAGGCCACAGTCAACTAGCTGTTGCAGGCCATAAAGCATGAGATTGCATGACCGATGAATGCAGTAGCCTTGGACAGGGATAATGGCGCCCAGGTACTCACAAACGCCGTCAGTGCAAAGGAAGACCCACAGTTGAAACTAGCCAGAACAATAACACCCAGCCCATACCCCCATCCACACACAGTCAGCACTGCAATACGGGCCACATACTCGCAATTCCAACACGGGGGTTGGGTGCAGAAACGAGTGATCAACAGCCAATTGTAAAATAGAGCATGCATGTCCGATCACTGTCCCCCTCCCCAGTCGTCCTGGAGTCCCTCCGGTTGCTTCTGAATATATCCAGGGACCTGGCCCGTGTCAGAAGGAACCTGAGGATCGCAGGTGGGCACACAAAGCGTGTTGCTCGGTGTTGGCCTGTGCGACGATGGTGCCATCGCCAGCGTGCTAAGGTGGTGGCACAGTGCATTGATGTGGTGCTGGGCATGATGGCCATGGGACTGTTCCTTGAACGTATTAGTGGCGGAGGCGCCATCCTGGCAGCTAGGAAAAAACAGTGGTGGGTGGGCTGCAACTAGCTGCTAATAACCTGAGTCGGAGGCTGGCAGCCTCCCAGATGTCTGCTGCACGTGGGAGCTGGTGCTGCCTGATGGGCCAGCCTCTTCCTTGGAGGGGCGGGGGAATGGCAGAATGAGCGGGTGCGGGCTCCGGCGGCATTGGTGGTGGGTAATCCACCTGGCTGCGGCCCTCTATGGCTGCGGTGCTGACTGCACGGGGCCACTATGGAGTCTCATATACAAAGGAATCAATCAAGGAGCTCGTGGTAGGGGGTGGTCCAGGCCTTGTGCCCAGACCTGTTATCATCTACGATGGCCTTGTACCTCCTCCTGAGTTCCTTGGCCTTCAGTCAGCACTATTTGACATTCCTGTCAAAGCCGGCCGCATCCATCTCCCGGGTGATAGTTTCAAAAACCTGCTCCTACGGTGGGAGATGACAAACTCCCTTTGAGTGTCCTTGTCCCCCCAAGAGGGTCTCCTGGTGGCCCCAGGTTTCCCCTTGTCTGCGGTGGGGTGTGTGTGTGTGTTCCCAGGCGGGAGCCTGTGAGGTGTCCAGGGCTACTGTAGATCAGTTTGCCTGTGGAAATGGGGCACTTGTGAGACTTGGGTGGCTTGTCTTCTGGTCCCCCTCCCCCCAGGGCTCCTGACTTGTCTGAATGGATGCTGGTTCCTGCTGCGGCCCTTGGGCTGGTTGTGATTGTTGGGTCAGGCCTGGCTGCTGCTGCAGCATTGTTGCAGCTGTAGCCCCGGTGCCATTCCATTGTGAGCTGGTCCCTTTAAATCTCCCGCCACAGGTGGGTTGTTGCATTGTTGCTCAGTAATGACTTTCTGCATGCTCACCCTCCTTTCGGCTGGGGCTATGTGGCCATGGGCCAGATCTGGCCAAACTGATGTGACGTCATGCCTTTACCCTGACTGTGGCAGTGCTTAGTACTCTGGGCTGTTCCTCCTCAATTATCTGACCTCACAACTCGTGGTTACCGCTACCACAGTCCGGAGTGGCAATGGAGTAAAGCGTGGTGAACATCTGGCTGCTGGCGAACATACTTGAGGGTGAGTCTGGGTGAAAACAGACATGATGCTAACTCCACTTTAACATTTCGTATGCATGTTTCAGGGCTGCATAGGGCACCAATACAGCCCTGCAACATGCATAAGAAATGTTAAAATGGTGTTCAAACAGAGTTAGCATCATGTCTGTTTTTCACCCTCTGGCTCCGGGGTGTGTGTGTGTGGGTGGTGGAGTGAAGTGTGGCAAAGCGTGACATCATCACATTTGAAAATACCCACTGAGAGGAGAGATGGTGTTGCTGTGGCCATCCTAGGGCCTACTCTCCTTTTTTATGGGGGTGGGGTTGCAAAACGCCAAGCTAAAGGAGGGGGATACAAGGGAGAAAACTGAAAGGAGAAAGACACAGGAATACAGAGATCTTGGGGAATAGGAATGCTGGAAACACTTGAAGTGGGAACAGGGAGATAGTGGAGAAAGGATTGGTTTGACAGACAGAGTTTATTGGCGTTGACAGAAAGGAAGTCCCAGCAATAACAGGCTTTGAAGGCAGCGGGGAATGCATGCAAATCCAGACAATGCTCATTTGTTGAATGTGCAAATCAGGACATAACATTTGCATAAAAACTCCAGTTTTCCCAATCCCAGAGCCTTAACAGGTATGTTATGCTGCATTCTGGACTAGTCCTAGATTTGTGGGGCCAAGGGCAATAAATAAATGCCCCTCTCATGATCCCACCTGACATATTCTCACCACCTTAGTAATTGACCGTTTGGTGTTTCTATATCAAAACAAATACCACCATAAGTTTTCACATATATGCATGGGCAACACAGGCTTTCCTGCATGCGCACACACACGTCTCTGTCTCTGGTTGAGGGAATTCAGAGATCAGTGATTTACTGAAAGTGAAGGGGCGGGGGGCAGAGACAGGCCCTGCAGGAAGCAGCCACTCCAAGAGCAGAGAGTTGCAGGCAGGAACAGGGTTATATAACAATAACCAGGGCCTCATGCGCACTGGCCCTGCGGTTACCAGGACTAACCTCCCTTGTGGGCCCCTCCCCTCTGTGGGACCCAGGCCATTGCCCCTAGGGATGTGCGAACGCGGTTTGAGAGTTCGGACCGAACTCGGTCTGTTCGGTCGACCGAACAGAACTTCCAAACTGAACTCGAATTTCAAATCAAACCAAACTGAATTTCTGAACTCCGTTCTGTTCGCCCATCCCTAGTGGCAACACACACACAAAAAACCTGGTTCTGAATGACTGAACTTGGTTCGGAAGTTTGGAATTCGACCGAACTTGGTATGTTCGGTTGACCGAACCGAACTTCCGAACCGAACTCGAATTTTAAACCGAACCGAATTTCTGAACTCAAATTTCAAACCAAACTGAACCGAATTTCCGAACTCCGTTCTGTTCGCCCATCCCTAATTGCCCCTACTGGCCCTGCTTAAGGCCGGCCCTGGCTTTCTGCTGGAGCGCCTTCGGCTTTCTCATAATTGGCTCACCCCATTCTGCAGCTCCTTTCTCCCCCACTCCCTCTCCCACATCCAGTATGAACTAACTTTTCTATGTCTTCTCCCTTCACCCCCACAAATTCCACACTCTTGGAGCTCCCAGGTACCGTTCCGTACAAAACCATGATGCAGCTGCTTCTGCAATAGTACAGAAAGCAATATTTGACCTATGTGTGCTTTTTTAATTTGTTTTTGTCTTATGTAATCTTATGTAATCATCACAGGTGGCATAACTGTTACAGCTGTGCAAGATCTATGGCAACAGTGGGGTCAAATGAAATTCAGAGTTATGTCCCTAGTTATGCTGGTGAGATGACCCTGAGCCCTCTGCTAATACACTATTCATGTTTTCTTAAGACACTCTATTGGTCACTCTTAAAGCTGGCCTTAAAATGTGCAATGCCTACAGCAAGGATAAAATGGGGATCCCTTGGTGGCTCCACCCCCTCTCCTGGGGCCCTGTGCCCTCAGGGCACCCTCTGTGAGGCCCTAGATGTGGCTGTGAAGGAACTCAAATATGAAGTTGAAGACCTACTGTTAGTAATTTGTAACCTATTGCTGAAATCTGCCACTGTACCCGAGAACTGGAGGGTGGTAAATGTAACCCCGATATTTTAAAAGGGATCCAGAGGTGATCCTGGAAACTACAGACCAGTAAGCTTGACATCTGTGCTGGGAAAAATGGTGAAAACTATCATAAAGAACAGAATCGCTGGGCATGTGGATAAACATGGCTTAATGGGGAAGAGTCAACATGGATTTAGCAAAGGTAAGTCATGCCTCACTAATCTGTTGGAACTCTTTGAGGGTGTAAATAAGCATGTGGACAAGGGAGACCCGGTAGATATAGTGTACCTGGATTTCCAGAAAGCATTTGATAAGGTCGCACATAAAAGACTCTTGAAAAAATTAAAACGTCATAGGATCGAAGGTAGGGTCTTACTATGAATCGGTAACTGGTTAAAGGATAGAAAGCAAAGAGTAGGACTGAATGGTCAGTTTTCACAATGGACAGATGTAAAAAGTGGTCTGCCCCAGGGATCTGTATTGGGAACGGTGCTGTTTAATGTATTATTCATTAATGATCTGGAAAAGGGTGTTAAGAGTGCAGTGATCAAATTTGCAGATGACACCAAGTTATTCAAGGTAGTTAAAACACGAGCAGACTGTTAAGAACTGCAGCAGGATCTTACGAGACTGGGTGCCTGGGCATCTAAATGGCAGATGAGATTTAATGTGGACAAGTGCAAAGGGATGCACATAGGGAAAAATAACCCAAACTAT